>CM060617.1:25444827-26044827 GCA_030578275.1 Meda fulgida
TTGCAGAAAAAAGTATAGACCTAACTCCCCCTCTTTTGTCAAAAGGTGGCGCTACTGCGCCCTGGCACCACGCCCGTTTCTGAAACTTTGCAAATGTCTACTGGCTAATAAATGTGATGTGTCTGTCGAGTTTCATGCAATTTCAAGCATGCTAAGAGTCTCAAAAGCATCAAAAAAGAATCTTAAAGTTTGATGCGTTACCACGGCAACAGTATCTAAGATATCAATAATCCTTTCACAGGTCTAAATCTGCCGTGTATTTACAGTATACACAAAGTTTGAAGCAAATCGGGTAAAAATAAGAAGGTGATTTCAAAGCATTTTGGAAGTGACACTTCCTGCTGCCAGTTGGTGGCGCTATAACTTTGACTCACAATAGTCACATCCATGTGATCGTCCTCTTACAACGAACACACTGCTGAAGTTTCATCAAGATCAGTCAATGTATGCAGAAGTTATAACACACTTTCTGTTTCACGTTTCTCACCATAATTTCGTTTCCTCGCCACGGCCAAACCGTTCGAAATTTTTCATCCTCAATGTCTTGCCACGAAACTCGGTCGGCATGAAGTCATCTCGATCAATTCTCTAGGAGGAGTACTTTAAATTCCATTGCATGCGTTTTCCAAACAACCCTAAATAGCCGACTTCCTGTTGGGCTGGCGTAAAACTTAGAGCACGAAAGTGTTTGATTTATGGACCAAGTTTTCGGACCCCGTTCCAGGGGGCGCTGTTGAGCCCCCCTGCCACGCCCGGGTACCAGCTTCAGCCCGGCTCTGATGGCCGCGGGTTCTGACCCGTGTGCAAAGTTTCAAGAGTTTGAGCACGTTAAGGGCCCCAAAAGTGCCAAAAAGGTAGTAAAATAATAATTTTCCTAATTTGCCTAGGGAAAACAATAAGGCCTTCGCCTTTTCAAGGCTTGGGCCCTAACTAGTTTCTCTGTTATTAATTTCGCCTTGTTGCTGCACGGGGGGAGTTTCTCTCGACTTTGTATTGATTCCAGCAAAGTCTGCTGTCGGGGCGTTTTGCTCTTCTTTGCAGCCGTTGCTTGCAGAAATTCCTGATATTGTTCCGATAAAGTGATAAAGTGATAAAGTGTTTTTCCAAATGCTTACTTAAGTTAGTGGTGTTAAACCGAGCAACAGCCCTGCCACCCCTCGAAACATTTGCAGTGCAAATTTTGCATTCGACTGTTGGACTTTTTTCCTCTTTAAGGTTGAATTCCACACTGCTGACATGGCTATTCTGTAAGATAGCTAACTCTCATACTCATGCGACTATAAATGGCTACTACCGCTTAACTGGATATCGGCTCATATTTTTTTCTCCCCTCCGATCTCCGATCTAGCGCTCTGGGCCAGTATCGGCACGATACCGATGCCATGGATCAGATCCATCTTGTTAAGAAGACGACTTCTTAGATGTAAGAAGTCTTACACATATTCATGTGAAAAGGGCATTATACCACCCCTTTAATATCTAAAAAACTGAAGCAGCACAAACAAAAATAGAACAGCGCAAACAAAGTAAAAACGATTAAGCCTATTTTGCCGAGGTTTTACGTTGGGGGCGGGGCCAACTTCACGCAGTGATTGACACGGCGCAGACGGGCACGTGAACGGCTCAGAATGCATTTTCAAATTGCACATTGAATTTTGCTACATTCATTGCGGGACACTTAATGGAAATGCAATCGCAAGTGTCTTAACTGTGAGTGTAAATGCAACTAAGAAAAATAACATTTAAATTACAATTTTGCTTCAGTTTTTACTTGAACATGTTAAACATATCTAATCATTTATGTAATACATATTAATTTTGCAACGTATAAAGCGTTAAAATATGCATTCAATTTACATATTAAAACTAGTGTTTGAAATGGCAATTGTAAATTATATTATTTAATTTCATTTTCATTTTGCACCATTTCCCATTTTTTGGGAAAATTTTAATTTAAATACAGAAATGCATTGCCATTTTACATATTGCATTGTCATTTTGCATATTACATTTCAAATTGAATATTGCTACTCATAAGCTTCCATACATGGATTTCTCGGTGACGTCATTACTGCTTGCGCACGCAACCAGGAGGCAAAAGACCGGTGCAGCATCAAAGTTTTTGACGAGCTGCACGTGACCAAATAGCACGTAGTTGTATGCATCAAGGGATTCGTACTCTCTAATCATTTCTCTTCTATACACACTTGGTGTCTGAATTAGATAATTATATATATCAGGCCATACAATTGCTGGCCACTTCTTGTCATCCACAATCCAAAGATCGTCAGGTATTGCGTAGGGATCCGGCAAGATCTCACCATTGCTGAGAGTAAGTTTTTTAATATAATCGCCACGGTTGGAGGTACTAAGGCTTCCCACTGAATCCCACATAATCCATTGTCAAATCTTTGATTTACAGTAAAGTAACGTTATATGTGTGCAGTCATGATATGTTGCAGGTCGTAAAGTAACGTAAACAAGGTTAACTTATATAAAAGCAATTTCGGGCTTTATAGAGGCTATTACATTACTAACTTAGTGTAACATGATAATTCATACATGCATCACAGCATGTCCGTATTTTGATTCGTAAACAGTTGGACGTTTTACATAATGTTATATTAATATGAAACACAAACAAACAGATCCAACTCTGAAATTGCAGTTTATTATTGAGTCAACAAGAAATTACAAACGATGAGAAATCTACGTTAGATACAATGTTCTTTTACAGAACTCGGCATAACAGATAGCGTTTTTTTTGCCTCCTGGATGCGCGCGCTTCCGGTATTGTTTGTATACAAGAAACCCGTTGTATAGAGGCATCCTACACTGTAAACTAAACACAGTAACGAACAATGACGTCGATTTGACCATATCAATGCGAGCGCGAGTCCAATGATGAAACGCTGTTATTCAACCCGAACCTCCATCGCAAGGACCACTCGAGCAGGACGTTTCTGCTCAGAGACGTTTCAGTTTTAGGTAATAGTGGCCCACAGCTGATCAGCAGAAGTATTTCAGTAAGACAGTAATAATGTGAGTTAACCAGTTAGCAGGAGACTTAAACAATATAAACTACTCAAAACTAAGTTTTTTGAACACCATCTTTCAAGAGCAAGCAGTTTGTGAACCCTGCATTGAACTCCGAGATTTGAGAAGCAGTCGTCAGTAAAATAAAGGGAACACAACAAACGTTTAGGATTATATTGCTGTGATATCGTGGTAAAGATGAATTTTAACCACTGACTCTTCACATGCTCTTCCTTGGTAAAGCCAGTTATTTTTCACTCCCCCTCACATTATGCAAAGAGCCGTCTTCTCGACATGATGCTATCCAGTAAAGGAATAGCTGCCGGTTTGAGGTTCAAGTTTCCCTGGTGTCTGCGTGTGCAATACGTGGGCGGGCAATATGCTTATGTTTCGTCTTGACGTCACAACGAAACGGCTTATGACTCGTTTCAAAAACTATTAATTTAATTGACTCAGAATCGACTCTTACTTTTGAAAGACAATAACTTTATATACGGTGCACTTTCAGATTTAAAACTTTGCAGAATGTTTTAATTCACTTAGAGCTATGTTACACACTACATGAAAGGTCATTTTCAAAAATCCGTAATAGGGGCCCTTTAAGAACCAAGCAAGTTGACTCATGAAACCATTTGTTTATCACAATCTCATATCGCAATTGCAATATTGACCTCAATAATCGCAATATGACATTTTCCCCAAATTGTGCAGCCCTAGTAAATATCACTTAACCAAACCTTTTTCCAAAGTCCTTGGCATTGTTGTACATTATCAGTATATGATTTTCTAATTTACAGGTAAATTAGAGGTAATATAACTGATGTTAGTTAATAACAAATAATCTTTTATTTATTTTACGAGCACTTGGGCTATGTACAAAAAGAGAGAACTAAAGTAAATAGTTAAATATAACTAAAATAATAATAAACAATATATACACTGCCATTCAAAAGTTTAGAACAATTAAAGGGGCTATAAGTAGTTTTTAGCGGCCTCTAGCGGTGATGTTTCAGATTGCAACCAATTTTTACAAGAGCACTCGTGCTCGAACTCATAGTCTATTACTGTCTAATACTGTCTATTACGCGAATACTTGACTAAATATCTCGGCGAATACTTCACGGATTGAGCTCGTTGGAATCGTCTAGTCGGGCTGAAAAGAACCATATACGTTTCATAATTTTTGGTGGTGTTTTCACGGGGATATTAACCGAAAACCATCGGGCGCACTGCAAAATTGCGGACGTATCACGCGTATCTCGTATCTCTCCTATCTCTGGAACGCGAAGACCCAGATAGCTCAAATTCGGGGGAGGAGTCTTGGGAATATTCATCAAAGATTGACCGAGATATAAGCCGAAAAACGTGTGCCTTTGACCGGACGTAACTCCCTGACCGTCTACAAAAAGGAGAGAGGCTCGGGAGCGCGCATGCACGTCACATCCGATGGCCTTCACATAGAAATAGGAATACTGGCCTTCAGAGGTAATAGCAAAACTCGAAAAGTGGATCATTGTAATGTGTGCTTTAGGTTTATATTTTTTAAGTCTCTTCTGCTCATAAAAACTGCAAACAGTAATATTGTGAAATATTAGTATAATTTAAAATAACTTTTCTATTTGAATATATTTTAAAATGTCATTAATTTCTGTGATGGCAAAGCTGAATTTTCAGCATTATTACTCCAGTCTTCAGTGTAGCATGATCTTTCAGAAACCAATCTAATATGCTGATTTGGAGCTCAGGTAACAATTCTTATTATCAATGTTAAAAACACGTGCTGCTTCATATTTTTGTGGAAAGCCTGATACACTGCCATTTAAAAGATTAGGGTAAGAAAGATTTAAAAATACAGAAATTAATACATTTATTCTACAAGGATGCATTAAATTGTTGAAAAATGACAGTAAAGACATTTCAAATAAATAATGTTCTTTTGAACGTTCTATTCATCAAAGAATCTTGGGGAAAAAAAAACTATCCCAGTTTCCACAAAAATTAAGCAAAAATTGTTTTCAACATTGAATGAATGAAGGCATTTTATATAGCGCTTTCATATGTACTAATGTACACCCAAAGCGCTTTACAATCAAATCAGGAGATCTCTCCTCAACCACCACCACTGTGCAGCATCCGCTTGGATGATGCAACAGCAGCCACAGTACAACAGTGCCAGTGACCTCACCACACACCAGCTATAGGTGGAGAGGAGCGAGAATGATAGGGTCAATGGGTGGAATGTGGCCAGGACACCGGTTACACCCCTACTCTTTGACGAAAAGTGCCATGGGATTTTTAATGACCACAGAGAGTCAGGACCTCTGTTTTACGTCTCATCCGAAGGACAGTGCTATTTGACAGTATAGTGTCCCTGTCACTATACTCGGGCGTTAGGACCTATTTTTTTTACAGTCTATGGTCAGGACCCACACAGACCACAGGGTGAGCACCCCCTGCTGGCCTCACTAACGCCCGTTTCACACATACTCCGTGTGCAAGTGCGTATGCGGTGCATGTTGCGGTGCGTATGCGGCGCAGGAGCAGCAAGTGCTATTGTGCTTTCACATATGTTCCGTTTGCAGTGCGCAACTGATCCACGGCTGTACCACAACATTTATTCACAATTTTTTGTTATTTTAATCACTATATCTATCAGCATCTTTTATAAATTAAATATTCAAAATTGTTTCAGCATTTCAATTCTATTTGTACACAGTTAGTTATGTCTACACTCTTTCACAAACATGTTCAAGTTAAACTAAATAGATTTAAAACACGTAAGCTATCCCTAGTATTCAATGCATTAATTTTAGGCAGGATATATTAAGTTGCTCAAGCAAGTGATAAAACATTTAAAAATGTAGGCTACTTATGTTAACATCGCAAACATTTTAAATTAAAACTTAACATTGACAAAAACATACATTTTCTTCTGCTTAATTTAAATATTTATACAATAAATCTTGCATGTCACAAAGAACTTGTTTTTCCACCTCCACGAATGAGTCGAGTGTCGTTCATTATGTCCTTGTTGAAGTAGGTTTCCTTACTTTACCCCAGTAAAAAAAATGATTTAATTAAATGCATTTTTGTGAGATTACTACCGTCTATTAAATTAATTGCATTTATGATGAAATGACTACATTTTCATGTCAATCTGTGTTCATTTTGACCACGAACCATGCGCTGTCACTTTAATTCAGCGTTTGCAGCAGCAAAAATAGACTCGGTGCGGAAACGATCGCTGCACTGCTGTATACGCACCGCACCTGGAATGGATCGCCGGAACGCATCCGCATGCAGTGTGAAAGCTCTAACCTGTTAACACGGGTACGGAAAAAAATACGCACCGCAAACAGAGTATGTGTGAAACGGGCGTAACACCTCTTCCAGCAGCAACTAAGTTTTCTCAGGAGGCCTCCCATCCAGGTACTGACCAGGTTCAACCCTGCTTAGCTTCAGTGGGCAACCAGTCTTGGGCTACAGGGCGATATGGCTGCTGGCAATATTGACGATAATAATAAGAACCATTATTAATAATTGAGCACGAAAAATAATACCTGAGCACTAAATCAGCATATTCTAAGGATTCCTACAGGATTATGTGACACTGAAGAATGCTTTGCTTCACAGAAATAAATTACATTTTAAAATATTTTAAAACCCCAAACATTTATTTTTAAAAAATGCAATTCAAAATATTATT
Organism: Meda fulgida; assembly: GCA_030578275.1. Classification (NCBI taxonomy): domain Eukaryota; kingdom Metazoa; phylum Chordata; class Actinopteri; order Cypriniformes; family Leuciscidae; genus Meda; species Meda fulgida. The sequence continues at coordinate 25,451,570 of CM060617.1, forward strand.
GCTTTTTTAATTGTATTTTAATTTTCAAGTCATTTATGATGTAGGAAAAAGGATCCGCAGTGGTTTTCCCAAATACATCAACTTCCATTTTTATTACAGATATTTTGACGGAGAAAGTGAACCCCCACAATTATCTGTGTATACCACTTACTGAATGCTGAAGGCCTGACACTGTGTATTGTCTCTGTCCCGATTCCGAGGTTGAAGATTTGCAGTGGCAGCACTGTTTTTTCCATTAAGCCCTGCAATTGTGCATGAGGAGAATTTATACAAATTGTTCAGTTGCAAAATAATGCATCATCAGCATCTTACAAAATTTGGAACACCTGGTAATCTTAGTCCTTTGGTTCAGATGATGAGCACTAACAAATGTGCAATATAAATCACCTTTAAATTGGGGCTCCTCATCACTCTGCTGTTCTATGAGGTAGTCCAGCAGACCATCAAAAATCTCCAACAGGTTCCTGATGGATTCTTTTTCTCCTCTGACTATATTCTCACCTAAAGAGAGAAAACATATGTTGAACACTATACATGAAGCTACAAGAACAGAAACCACGTCCTCTGACTGCTCTTAATAGGCATTTTTCAAATTCTCACAGTGTTTGGGAAGACACTTTCTAGATTACATGACATCACTCCTTCTCCAATGAAAAGTGATTAGAGACCATGAAAAGTGAGACAGAGACAGTGAAACATGCCTAACCTGTAATGTGAGATAAACTAATCTGGAGGTAGTCTAAGGCCAGCGAGTCAATTACAGATTGCACATTGTGGATGTCATCTTCTTGACGTTCAGCAGCTACACAATCTGAGGAAGAAAAGGCACCAAAAATAAGTTTCACAATCATAATACAATCAGGTTGTAATCTTTCTCTTCATTTGGTAATAACCAAGCCAAGGAGAAGCAATATTAACACTAAGTTGCATGGCATCTTACACACATAAGCCATTGGTGGCATATCCGGTTGGCATGTGCCAGTGGATAGTGGCACTAAAACTTATGATGTGAAGATGGATTGCGTCATGTACCACTGACATTGTTGCGGAGCTTGTTGCTGTATGTTATGCCACTGTCCACCAGAACATTATGTAAATGGTGTAACATACGCACTTAACAGTAGAACAACATTTAATTAATAAGTTGCTTTCAACAAATAGGGTTTGTTACGCTATTAAGTTCATAAGTTTTTTTAACAATGCATTTAAATACGTATTGTAAATGCACAGTTGTTTTGATAATTTGCTATTTGAATAGGACTGACAGTTCAGCCGTTTCATTTGGAATTAAAAAAAAAAAAAGAATATAGAAACTGTTTAGATTGGTGGCCACAACTAAAAAAAGTTAAACGTTCTAATTACAGTGGTACCAACCAGCAGGGGTATGTGCTTTCACAAATTGACACTACAATCAGGCATTTCATATAATTGTTAACTAACATGAGAGAACATGCAACATACCATTATAGTGGCACCTACAATTCTGAAATGTATTATGAAAAGAGTAAAGTAGGTCTGTAGATGGATACTGTACTAAAGTGGATGGCTACAGAAAGTCAAATACTTAAGACAAAAGCCAAAAGGTGACAGTGGCATGGAACCCAAACTCCATCAGAAGACAGAAATGGAGAAAAAACTTGGGAGAAACCAGGCTCAGTCGGTGGGCAGTTCGAATGAACATGGTGTGGTTTAGCTTAAGCAGCCTAGCAAACCGCCATCTTTTTCTGGGTGGAACACTGTACCCTCATCAAGATCTATTATTCGGGACTGGCGTCAACCGAGATATCAATCCTCATAATTTCCCCCATATTTCTATTGATTTCTGCATTTGTTTTTGTGCCAGTGAGATGAGTAAAGAGCATCTGTCACTTAAATCATTATTTGTCCGGTGTCTATAAGGAGTTGACCTCGTTGCTATGGATGATGTCAACACGCTTACAAACCATGACCACAGTGATTGGCTGATGGGGGAGGATTCTCTGTGAGTGATTTAGGCTCATCATAGAAATATTGTAGAATGAGGTATGTTGCTATATACTAGTTTTATTAGTGACAGATCTTTATTTGAATATGTTCAGCTAATTGTCAGCCTCTTACATGTCTGCATCTCAAGAGATTCCAGAATTCAAGCGACAAAAAGTTTGGAAGGAGACCATTTGGGTCTCTTGTAATCGGACATTATTTATTTATTAGATTTATTTTTGCCGTTTTATCGTAGATTCAAATCTATAAATCAAAATATATGTATTGCATTTATTAAGAAAAGGTTCAGCATCCATGAGATCTATCGCTATTGTCTCAATAGCCAGCAACAGCCATTAGGATTGTGTGTGATTTGGTCTTAGTGACTTAGTCTTCTTAACTACCCCTAACTTTTCACAGATTTAGGCTGGTTTACAAGCTGGTTTTAGTGCGAAAATGCTTTGTGATATACACTTAGGCCCTGTGTCCATCAAAGCGTTTTTTCACGTGGCTGGCATATTTTCCCAATTGTTTTCAATGGGAGTGCCGGGTTTTTATAACACCATGAGCGTAACGAGGCGATGAGCATTTTACGCTCAAGTCACTTGCCACCGTTTTATCGGTCGCCGAGAGTTGAAAAATGTTAAACTTTGGGTAAAACCATAGACTGTAAAAAAAATATGGATGTAGTGTCCATGACATCACCCATAGGTTTCTGAAGAGTGTTTTTCAAGCCTAAAGTGCTTTTAAAACAAAAATCTTACATATTGTACCTTTAAGATGTTTTGTGAATAGGCCCCTGATTTGTATTCAGGGTTAATCAGCAACACTTAAATGGCAAGAGGATATCAATAACTTATCTTTTTAGTAAGAGTTTTAATGTGATTGGTTAATTACAAACAAAGTACCATGCCCCATTATGAAAGGGTGTGCACATTTATGTAACAAGATAATTGTAGAATTTTCTTTTTACTTCTTTAAAGTTTCTATTTGCTTTATATGTGGAAAAATATTACATTATTTTACATGGATTCATTTTTACCTCTCAAAAAGTTGTAATTTGAACAGGTGTGTGTAGACTTTTTATACCCACACTGTATAACATGACCTCATGACAGGAGAGAGCGTCAGACTTATACTACATTCACGTGCTATCAGAATTATAGTAACCAATTTCTTAAAAGAAAAAAAAAAAGAAAAAAAGAATAATCTCTTAAATGGACATGAACACCCTCTCAAGTCAAAACTTGAAGGCCATGAGAAAACCTGCCAGAAATGTTCTGCATAGGGCTGAAGCAACGAGAATACCTGGAACTTTCTCTCCCAAGATCGCCTCATACAAAGCCACAAACACATTTGCATCACACTCCGAGATCCGTTCCAGCCTCAGGTTAATGTGACATTTCAACAAAACGTTGTTTGCCACGTCCACCCAATCTATACAAAAACAGTACATAAAACATTTCAAACATAGTATTTTATCAACACTTATGCTAAACATGGTTTTAACCAAGCATACAGCATAATATAGTTTAGCCTAGCTGTTACTTAGTTCTAGGGTTTTATTTTATTTTTGGCCAGAGTAAGGAGTTTGCTGCATCAATACAGAGACAAAGACAGATCATGAATACAGAGAGATGTATTATAAACACACACACACACACACACACACACACACACACACACACATAAAGGACTATGTTTGGCGCTCTACAGCGCGCCGTCCAGCCTCGTCAGTTAAAATTAAGCTTATTTCAATCTCTGATTATACTGCCCGACACTATCTAATTTAACATTCATTCGACTAAATTACAATTATAAATATCCCATATTTTAACTTAGCCTAACATATGTCCTGTAGTTTGACAGGCCGATGTGAGTTATCACTAACACAAGGGTCTATTACTACATTACAGTATACAAACTGCCTTTTGAAAATGTTTTTATTTGAAGATGAAGTTGATCATTAAATTACATAGACATAACATAAATAATGTGGCACTTTAAACCCGCTAACATTAGCATGCGGCTAACGCAAACAAATGGTTATCATCAGGCAGCAGCACAAACTCACCCTTCTCATCGGATCCCATTGAGGAGATTTTACGCTTAAAGGCAAGATGATGTTAATACAAAGTCCATCGGCACTGACTAAAACGCTTCAGTTGATCAAAAAAATACGAAAGATTATGTTTGAAATAGAAATAGAACAGCAACAGCGGTTTAAAACCTTACCGCGCTCTAATTGGCTGAGACTCCAGTGACGTATGCGGATTCTTGCCTCGCCTGAAATGTAGGCTAGAGTAGGCGGCTGTACTGAGGGAAGGAGTGAAACAAGCGCAGGCAAGACTATTGGGTGGATCAGACACAGGCGCGCTGGAAGCTGTTTCACTATGGTTTCATGCGAGGGGGGCTGAGTGCTGGATCGGAAAATATGTGACGTCTTTATGTTGTGGCTGACGACAAGACATGACATTTCTCTGTACTGTATATGTGTTGTAGCCATTAAATAAAACATATTTAGTTTCATATTTATGTTTAAATATTACAGGCTAATGTTATTTCTTAATTTAATCAATGCTGATTATGAAAGTGAGCATGCAGCATGAAAAAGATATGATTCATCGGGAGATATGTCTGGAGACATGGAGTGGGTAAGATTTTGACCACTTCATTGAGTTTAGTTTTGTAGAAAGACTGTTTTTAAAAGATTTTCGTTTTGTATTATAAATTATAACTTAATTTTGATCAATGTTTTATCAACCAATTGCCTGTATTTTATAAATAAGAAGCAAACATATAGCAGACAATGTAATAAGGCGCTGTAATAAGCACTGTAATATATTCTTCGCTGCCACGGCCCACCACCAGATGAACCATGCAGCTTTTTGGGGAAGGTGTTCGCCATTGTTTGCTCTCATCAATGTAAGTCTACATTTTGATTTCTAATATAGTCGAGATAGATTAACAATTTAGTGTGCGTCTTTAAGTAATGATCACACTTAAATATTAAAGTTTTGGCAGTGTCCATAGGCTACTTTTTGATAATGCCAAGACATGTTTAACTAGTCCCCCAAACTGAAATCCATTGGTAAGTTAGGTCGTTTTTAGCGTTAACGTTAGCATGTGGCCTATCTATTTAGTTAAACTAATTCGCTTTGGATAATACTGCTGGTATGTGTTTATAGCTAGGGTAATCTAACATATGGTGGTGTCAGTCACGCTAACGTACGGAGACGTATACAAACACTGCACTCCAGGTATGCATTGTTGTTGCCATGGAGTGTTTTACTTTCAATGATGAATTAAAACATTTAAAAAATAGTGAACATTGAAATATTTGCTTTCTTTGCTAACCCACAGGATATGGAGGCCGAGGAAGAAAGGGGGAACTTTTTAAAATAATAAGTGAAGACACCCACCCAGACTTCTGCAGTGAGTTCTGCCAGATCTGTGCTGACCAGTGTGAAAGGATGAATTGTGAATGTCCGGTGGTTTCCCTGTAATGTTTGTGTCATTCTGCGTGTGCTCCCAATGTGGTTTTCCTTATGTTTTGGCTTCAAAGTTCCCCTACTGTTTTCAAAATGTCTGTTTTACCTATTGTTTTAATAAACCTGTCGAATTTTTCATGCATTTATGTAAGTGAGATGTTCTTATGTTATGTAAATTAAGTCAGATTCCCTTGTGAAGTCATTTATAAGTATAAAATTAGTGCTGCTATAATTTAGTCACTTACAGTTGCATAATCAGTTGTGGAAAAAGCACACATATTTTCTACTTGAATTAAAACTTGATTTAATATTACTCAAAATTAGAAGCGCCTATTTATTAATATACTTAAGTATTTGAAATCAAAGTGCATGTGGACTACTGAGAGGGGTAAAAGATCAGCCAATCAAAGAATACACTTCTTTTTAAGAGATATTTATTCTTGCATCTAACAAGGAACCACATGCTTTTCATGCAAGATGAAACGTAAGAATTTTTAAACAATCTTTTTGTTTTGGATTATAATTAAACGCTTTTTCCAAAAAAAAGAAAAGAATAATTTTATAAAATACTTGGCTATTGCCCACCACTATACGTAATGAAAGGTACACAATCACACAATGTACAAACTACAGTGTTTGTAACTTTTATACTTTATGAAATAAGATTTGTTTTCAGCAAGTTTGTTTTTCCGTCAAAAGTCAAGTCATCTTCATTTATATAGCGCTTTTAACAGTGTAGATTTGTTTCAAAGCAGCTTTACAGAAATAAACATATTGTTGTAGAAATTTTAATAGTCATTTATTCCTAACAGATATCATAAGGGATTGAACCTATTCAATGTGTGAAAGTATTATCCCATTATCCCACAAGGTCGCCCTTTCATCTCGCATCTCCTCTTCCTTGCATCAGTTAAAGAGCTAGAGGACCAAATCTCCCTAACTACTTCATATAGCAACGAGCTCAGTTTATGGATAACATTCCTTAAACAATAGAACGGTCTGTTTTTTTCTATAATAATCTGATTTCTCTCCCCGCGGATATCCAACTGTTCACAGATGCAGCTCCTTCCGTTGGTTTCAGAGGTTTCTACCAAGGCCGTTGGTTCGCGTCTACATGGCCAGCCCAGTTGTTAGATTTACCACAATCACTAACATCCTCAGCATTGTTCGAGTTGTATCCTTTAGTGGTAGCAGCCTTCTTGTGGGGCAAAGAATGGTCGACTAACAGCATCATGGTACACTGTGATAATGAAGCAACCGTGCATTGCATCAACAAAGGCCGCTCAAATTCCCCCGCTTTAATGCCTCTCCTAAGACGCCTCATTTGGATCGCAGCTTGCGACCAGTTCATCTTAACTGCAAAACATGTTCCTGGGTCCAAAAATCAAATAGCTGACTCTCTCTCTCGTTTTGCTTTCCAGAAATTCAGGCTGTTGGCACCAGAGGCGGACCCATGCCCAACCCCAGTACCTCACTATTCAGAGTTAATATTCCCATAAACCATCCATTGAAACCACTTCTAGATGCCTCTCTTAACTCCATTCTGCTAGCCGTTTCACCCAGCACCCTCCAATCCTACCTAACCGCATGGAAGTGTTTTAAGTCTTTCCACTTCACATTCAACCAGCCTTTTCCCAGTTTTTCTCTGCTCAACATCACTTCATTTATATCCTATCTGGACAGCACCAAGAACCTCAAAGCCCGCTCCATCAAGGGCTATCTAAGCGGAATCCAATTCTTCCACAAACTCCTTTTTGGTTCACCCTCCGCAGACATAGTAAATTCCCAGACATCAATGCTTATCAAAGGCATCCAAAAAACCCAACCAACCCATCCAGATACCAGACAACCAATAACCTTGGACATACTCACCAAATGCATTTCTACCCTCCGCCGAGGCTACCACTCCACCAACACCGCCCGCACACTGGATGCCATGTTCATATTGGCTTTCTTCGTTTTCCTCAGATGCTCAGAACTCACCATCACCTCCAACTTCAAGCCTAAAGTCCATCCCACAATCTCAGATCTTTCAGTATTAGACAACGAAACCATTTCTTACTTCAAACAAAGCAAGTCAGACCAAATGAAAAAAGGCCACTTCATATACATCTTCAATCCCCAATCACCAATCCAACCATACCAAACTCTCTTCGCGTACTCACAATTCAGAAACTCTCAGACCAAGACCCACTCTTCACCGACGATTTCAATCGCCCCGTTACACGTTTCTGGTTCCAAAAACATCTCAAATCCATCTTACTCCAATCAAACATCCCAGCAAATAATTTTTCCAGCCATTCATTCAGCATAGGTGCAGCAACCACAGCTGCCCAAAAAAGCCTTCCCCAGCAGCAAATCCAACAGCTCGGCCGCTGGTCGTCGGAGGCCTTTAAGAGTTACATCCGTTCTAACCACCTCCATACCAAAGAAGCCCAACGATCCCTACTCAGCTAACTTCCTCTCAACCCACCATTGGATCCCAGGAAGCAAGCCAAAGGCAAGTCCATCTATCGTTGCAGCAGCGCCCTCTACTCCGCCCCGCAGGGACTCCATTAACTCAACCAAAGTCTGATCCACTGCCGCAGCAGTGTCGTGCACTCCTCTCCCGCAGGAGTTCCGTTTACCAAAGAAGTCCGATCCACAACCGCAGCGGTGTCTTCTTTTCCATCCTCCTCATTTCCACCGTATCAGCCATACCATCCTCCTCCGTCCCTGCACCATTTACAACCTTCCACCCAAGAGGCACACCCGTCCAACTCCAAGTCAACCAACTCCCGTGCCTACGTTAAAGAAACTTCCCAGCAACCACCTCTTCCCGCAGCTGATATCTTAAGCTTTACATTTCACAAGTTTTTGGGGGGTCATCAGCATAATTCTGGTGGCTGCCCTGCATTTTATTTCACAGCTTTTTGGGGGAGTACTATGGGTTCGGGCTGCATACCGAGTCCGGAGCCCTCTCCTCGGACAGCACGCCAAATATGCATTTATTCTATTTGACTTATATGTAAGTGTGAACTCGTGAAATGATGTTTTATAAACAAGGTTCGGGAGGAGCACGTTCAAATAAATCATTCCAATCAACTCGTCACCAAACTATTACATGTCTACCCTATCGGCACGAGAGGAAGCATATATAAATATCCACTGTCAACTCACCTAACATTCCTTGGCAGTTTCAGCATCCCTCCACCACCCTGACTCCTCACTCCTGGCTCATTCTTCCACAGTCAGGAACGGGGGGAGTACTATGGGTTCGGGCCGCATACCGAGCCCGGAGCCCTCTCCTCTGACAGCACGCCAAATATGCATTTATTCTATCTGACTTATTTGTAAGTGTGAACTCGTGAAGTGTTATTTAAGTGATAGCAGCATTTTATCATGCTGGTTGGGATGAAGTGTGTTTAATTGTAACACGATTTTTTTGAAATTCATCATGGTGTTTACTAATTACCATATTACGTTCTAGGGGTGTGCATGGGCACTGCCCTCACAATTCGATTACGAATTGCATTGCAGGTAACGATTCGATTCAATTCGATTCTACAATACATTGCGATGCATCAAAATTCTACTGCACACAAGGCACATTTTTCATCAGTCATGAGGCAATACAAGCAGTCAGATATTGAACAACAGATTTTGTTGGCTGCTATGTGTGTATTATGACTCTCCTGTTTCTTTGACAAATGTCATTAAATAAAATAAAAATTTAATGGTACAGGGTATTGGTCAGATTTCCACTTTCCAAGCTATGGAAAGCTTCTCCCTCCGCCTCAGCCATCCTTATTGTTGTTATTATGCCCTCGGAAGTAATGGAAACTTCAAAACTTTATTGTCCAAGGCCAGAAAATAAACAGTGAGATAATCGATTATGGCACTTTGTCGCATTGATGCTACACGAGTGAGAGAGAAGCCATTGCCGGTTGTTCACTGACGATATTTATCTGTTTGTCTGTGACTCCATTGTCACACGGATGCTAACAAACCAGACTTTCAGCATTACCTGGTTCCGCTCCATCGTCTGAGCAGCAGCCCTCTAGGACAATGCCTTCGTCCCCGAATCTTGATCTGTCCAAATTAAATCTCATAGTCAAAGCTGACATTAAGGAACCGCAAATGTCCGGATGGTAGCGATAAGTTCACCATCCTGGAGTGGATTGAACAGATGGAGGTGTATTTGTCCAAAAAGGGTGGCGGCAAAGCCGACAGTGTGAAAGAGATGCTGAATCATCTCTGCGACCAGGCAAAGAGCATTGTTAAGGTCAAGCTGAAAAGTACCCTGGCTGCAGTACTCTGTCCTGAGGTTGTCTATGAGGTACTACGGTGTTATTTTAGCGAAAGCCCTGGCTCTTGCCAGCCGTTAGCCGATTTTTATGCGACGCAGCCAGAGCCTAACAAGCACCCTGTTGATTATAGGTTCAGGTTGAATGAGGCAGCTGTTGTGGCAAAAATTCTTATTAAACATCATCACTGCGTAAGAGACACTCTGAGTCAAACTGTAAGTGAAAAAGTATTTATTCTTGCAAGAATAGGCCCAGTCGCCACACAGCAATGACCCCGTGGAGTGAGTGAGACACAGACAGGAAGAACTGGGCAGCCTTTATACCATTCTCAAAGTCTTCATTCTAGCAGGCGCCATTTCTAGTAGTTTTCCACAGATCAAAGATCCATTACTACTAGCTTCGATTTATCACTAGCTAACCCTTAGGACCCAATTTCGCCGACCCCGTCTTCTTCTTCCTCCACCCACTCTGAGCTCACGCTACACTACACTGGTGCCGAAACCCGGGAAGAAGACTGCCGCCGCCATGCAGACCCCGCCGGGAACGCCATTTGCGGATCTCATCCAGACGCTCGCGGGTCTTCACAGGGAGCAACATCACGCCCTTCTGGCCGTAAAGGAGGAACAAGATCAGCGTTTTCAGATGCTGCTCCAAGGCCAGCAAGAAGACCGCGAGCTGTTCCGGAGCTGGCTCGACCGGGAGGTTCGGGCCGTCCCCGTTGCAGCTACGGCCTCGGCCCCGCCCCTGCCTCTCAACAAGATGGGACCCCAGGACGATCCGGAGGCGTTCCTGGATCTGTTTGAGAGGTCCGCCGAGGCCCGGGGATGGCCCCGATCGGACTGGCCCATGCGGCTCATCCCTCTGCTGTCGGGTGAGTCGCAGATAGCCGCCCACCAACTGCCAGTCCAGAACCTCCTGGTCTATGAAGATCTGAGGCGCGCCATTCTGCAGCGGGTCGGCCGGACCCCCGAACAACGTCGTCAGCGGTTCAGGTCCTTGAGCCTGGAGGAGTCTGGCCGACCCTTCGTGTTGGTGCAACAGCTCCGGGACTCCTGCCGCAGATGGCTGATGGCCGACAGAGGCGACGTCGAGGACATCATCAGCAAGGTGGTACTGGAGCAATTTGTCACCAAGCTTCCCAAGAAGACCGCTCACTGGGTCCAGTGCCACCGCCCGACGTCGCTGGACCAGGCCATCCACCTGGCGGAAGATCACATGGTGGCGTGCTCAGGGGTCGGCGAACCCCTTCCATCAGCCTCTCTCTCTCTCTCTACCCCTTCTCTCCCCAAACCTGTGCCCCTTCCCAGGTCTCGCGGGGGGCTGGTGCCCCGGCCGGCGCCAAGGTGGAGGACAGGGACCCTCCCAGGGGGCCCGCCGCGTCCGACCACCCCGTCCCGAGTCCGGCAGCCCTGCACTCTCCACGCCAATTCCTTGACCCGCTTCCTGTCACTGGAGCGGCGGGGAGGTCCGGGCCGGCCTGTTGGCGCTCTGCGGGGACCCGGGACACTTTATAGACCGGTGTCCGGTGATGGAGGTGGGGAAGCTGATCCGACGCTTCTGTGTGGACTATAGGAAGGTGAACGCGGTGTCTAAGTTTGATGCTTATACAATGCCGAGGGTTGACGAATTGCTCGATCGGCTGGGTACTGCTCGTTTTTATTCGACATTGGACTTAACGAAGGGTTATTGGCAGATCCCCTTGTCTCCAATGTCCAAAGAAAAGACAGCTTTCACAACGCGGTTTGGATTACACCAATTTGTCACCCTTCCTTTCGGCTTGTTCGGGGCTCCAGCGACCTTTCACCGTCTGATGGACAAAATTCTCCGGCCGCATGCTGCATATGCCGCTGCCTACTTGGATGATATTATCATCTATAGTACCGATTGGCAGCGTCATATGCAGCATTTGCGGGCTGTCCTGAAGACGCTGAGAAGGGCGGGGCTCACGGCCAACCCAAAGAAGTGTGCAATTGGGCGTGTGGAGGTAAGGTATCTGGGTTTCCACTTGGGACACGGACAGGTGCGTCTCCAAATTGATAAGACGGCAGCTGTTGCGACCTGTCCGAGACCCAAGACCAAAAAGGAGGTTAGACAGTTCCTGGGGCTAGCGGGATATTACAGAAGGTTTGTGCCTAATTATTCGGACCTCGCTAGCCCACTGACTGATTTAACTAAAAAGGAAGCGCCAGTTACGGTCCAGTGGACGGAGCAGTGTCAGCAGGCCTTTACCCAGATAAAGGCTGCTCTGTGTGGCGGCCCGCTTTTGCATGCTCCTGATTTCTCTCTCCCTTTTATCCTACAGACGGATGCATCGGACAGGGGGCTGGGCGCCGTCCTGTCCCAGGAGGTGGAGGGTGAAGAGCGGCCGGTGCTGTACATCAGTCGTAAGCTCTCTAAGAGGGAGACGATGTACAGCACCATTGAGAAGGAATGTTTGGCCATCAGGTGGGCTGTTCTCACCCTCCGCTACTACCTCCTGGGGCGGGAGTTCACCCTCTGTTCGGACCACGCTCGCCTGCAGTGGCTCCACCGCATGAAGGATACCAACGCGCGGATCACCCGTTGGTATCTAGCTTTACAGCCTTTTAAGTTCCAGGTGATCCACAGGCCGGGTGCACAGATGGTTGTGGCTGACTTCCTCTCCAGGAGGGGGGGGGGGGCTGCAGGCCGGACGGCTCCCCGGCCTGAGTCGGGCGGTGGGGGTATGTGGCGAGGGGGGCGTGGTTTCGCGAAGTCTGTAGCGGGAGAGGAGTCAGCGAGCTGCGCGGTGAGTAAGTGGCTCAAGTGCAGATGACGAACACCTGTGTCTGATTGCAGTAATTGGCGTGGAGACTGCATATAAGCTGCCGGCTGTGAGAGAGGAGAGAAGAGAGACCTTGGACTCGCACGAGAGACTGAGAAAACACTGCTTGAGTCGATTGTCAAGTTACATGTTTGTTTTGTTTTGCTGTGTGTGATACAGCGGCCGTGCCCGAGCGCACCTTTTTGTTTTCTTTTGTTTATTTGTGAATAAAGTGTGAGTCCCAATTTCGCCGACCCCGTCTTCTTCCTCCACCCACTCTGAGCTCACGCTACACTACAGCCCCCAAACTCAAACTTGTGAGCTTCAAAAAGATCGTAATCACCTCAACTCCCCTTTCTCGGCAAGCAAGAAGTCCAGGTGGCCGGAAAAGCCCTCTCCGAGATGCCCAATACACACACAAACATACTTTGCATCTAACTCAGAATACAAGTAATTCTGAAATGTATATGATATATTCTTGTATGCCTGTATGTTTCCCCCCTTATATTAGCCTAGTTATGACTTTCTAGTTGAGTTAGTTGAACTCTAAGTGCTTATATCCGAGCCTAAGAATATATATCTACTTTTGTACATGCCAAACTTATCTTTCTTGGTACCAAATTAAACCTCTCGGTTTGCCTTAGCTAAATATATATATTAAATGACAAATTCTGACACCATGGTAAACCATGCAAATTAGGCTGTCAGAAGGAAACAAAGAAAGTCTCTCCCGCTAAAAGTTTTCGAAGTGTTATTGGTAAGTTCACCTAAAATAGGTGTGGACCATAGGCGGCGCTAGGGAGGGGCTAGCAGGTGCTTCAGCACTCCCAAGAAAGACCAAAGCACCCCGATAGCACCCCCAAAAATAATATCTGGAAGCAATTATATTTAGGCTGTATTCTATGGAATCCCTGAACTGCATGATGAAAAAAAGAAAACTTATCTTGCTATTTCGACATAATATCTCGTTGTTTTGACATAAGTTGTTATTTCGGCATAATATCTAGTTATTTCGACATAATAAGGGGACATTCTAATCTGCATTAAGCCACATTGGTTTTCGGAGGACAATGCTTATGTGTAATTATATGCGTTGTGTTCATATTCTGGGCTCGTCTGATTTTGCATAGTATAGCCTATTTTATTATTATTTTAGTATCATAATGATTAATATATGAACGCACAATTATCCAAGAACTTGATAAATGTTGCAGATGTGTTTTACTATGCACAAACAAATGCCTTTCAACTTATATGTGCAACATTCAGAATTAAATGAATGTGCAGCATTTTGTACAAATAGAGAGTCTGTAGGCCTATATACGTATTGTAGCCATTAAATAAGCGCATTTAGTTTAATATTTGTTAAAATATTGTAATGTTATTTTTTTCCATCTATGTTGATTATGAAAAATGAACAGCATCAGTAAGATAGTATGCCTAATATATTGGGAGACATGGTCAGTTTTTTCTTCCACTTCATTAAGTTTTGTTTTGAAAGCCTTTCTTTAAAGTGAATTTCGTTTTGTATAAATTGTATCTTAATTTTAATAAATTTTCCATCAACCAATTGCTTGGATATAATTAATAAGAAGCAATTAGAGCAGACAATATAATCATGACATGGAGGCGCCGGCGCATCACTTGTTGCATTGCACGTGCTCTGGAGCCATCTCATCATAAATCAACCGAAACTCATGAATTAACGAAAAATCCCTTGACACTTCCTGTGAAATCTGTGTCACGTGAGAGATCCTTTTCCTGTATCCGACATTTTAAAACATATTTGAGAAGCAACTGTGGGGATGCCTGAAACAGCGACTTGGCAGTTTTGACCATAAATACATGGTCAAAACATGCGAAGGCTCTGGATGTTCAGTGCATGCATTTTCCGTCAACCACAACAACCGTCGCATTGTCCTGGTTTGAGACTGTTAAGCGATCATTGTCACCAATTTGGTGAATACTGATTCCCCGGTCTGGGTGCTGTTTGATGGCGTAGAATGTAAATATGTGAAAACCTTTTAGAATATTTAATTTAATGCTGAATGTTGTGCTTGATCAATTTAATAAAATTAAAACTTTAATTGTGATTAATACAATTATTGAATATTAAATATTTAGTGGCCAAGTTTTGCTCATTTATTTTATAAAGATGCGCAGCTACCCGTCAATGATCTAGCACCCCCTCAGCACCTCAGTTAAAAATTATCTGGAGCCTTTTCCTTTTGCCTTTTCCTTTTGCTTCTTGTTTTTGCTTTTGCTTTTTGGCTTAATCTTAGTCTTTTCTTTTGTTCTAGCTCGCTTGCTTTTTCTTGTTTTGGATCAGTCCTATCCTCTGGGTGAAACGGATTCTTCCTTATATTTTTGGCAACTTTACTTTCAAGTAAACCTTTTAAACTTCCCGCGAACGACACGCACTCCGGAAGAACCGAAAGAACACTTCAAACTCACGGACCCAGCAAGGATCAACACTCACAAACATTCTTTCTCAAGCACCAAAGATTCATGCAAGTATTATTTCTATCGTGATTTAGATGCGTTAAGATTTGCCCCTGCTTTAAGGTGATGTGATTCTTTGCTGGCTCTCAAAGGCTAACTGTTTGTGACATTTGCCACTTCTGTGATCTGCTCTTTTTTCCTTTCTTTACTTTCGTTACACATATATATATATATTTATATACACACATATACATATATACACACACACACATATATATATACACATATATATCTTGTTAAATGTACTTGTATGTCATAGTTTCATTTATTAAAAACCCATTATATGCTTGATTGTCTCCGTCTGCTGCTCTTCGGACAAGGCCTCTTAAATGTGTGATTTTAAGCTACAAGCTTGATATTGTTAAGTACTTTAGTTAGTAATCTTATAGAACAGAAAGTTATTCTTCATAACCAGAAGAATAGCCTTTTTTGAGAGTGATAAGAAGAATAATCCTTCTTGAGAGTTGATAAGAGGATCGTACAGTCGGTTCAGTGGACGAACAGATTATTTGAGGTGCTGTTAATTCTGTTAAAGGTTATTCTGAAAATCGATATAGCCTATCTGTGTATTATATATGTTCATAATTGATTATAATTAGTTGTGGTTAATTATCTATATATAGAGAGATACAGAGACATGGACTATATATTCCCTTTTTGGGCGATTTAAAATAGTAGGTAATAATGGCTCATAACCAGTATGGTTAATTGTTAATTATTAATTATACATTCCCCTCATTTGAACTGATTCGCTACATAGGTGGAGACAGATCTCACTCGACTCGCTCCCACTGTATGAGAAAAAAGATGCCTCGCTTGCCTGGAGATTGGGCATCAACGCAGGGAGTGTTGCAAGGTAACTGGCCAAGCTATGATCAGGGAAACTAGTTCACTCACATCGAGGAAGGGGCGATGTGAGTATTTTAAGTCAGCCTCTCACCAGTGAAGATGATTCTATGGTCATCTATAGCAGCCATTGTCAGGTTGAGTCAAGTGGCAGTATAATTTTGTTCCAGAACATTGTGAAGTTGGAAAAAGCTGACAGCTTGTTTTATACCTATGTGTTGGTGAATGATACGGTCACTTGCCAAGGCCCGTTAGACACTGGTTCTGTGGCATGTACTATTAATGAGGAAACTGAGCGCAAGTTGTTGGATGCATGCGGGACCCTTGAGTCTGAGCAGCCCCATGCAGATGTTTTGCTTGTCTGTTGTGGTGGTGTTCGGGTCAAGCCCAAGTGCATCCACCAGCTGAAGATGTGTGTGTGTATGAACATTTCGGTTATCGTGCCTACTTTGGATGTAACAGGACAAAAAGACCAGTTAATTGTTGGTACTAACGTGTGTAACAAGTATGTTCTCATTCAGCTTAAGCAGTCCCAAAGCTTTTGGCGTGTCATGAACCAGACAAATTCTACAGAAGAACCAGAGATTTAGCGATTCTTGAGTATGCTGTCTGGGCATAACTGATGGGAGGGTGGTAGTATCCCAACACTTTTGCCTCAGCACAAGCACCTTGTGTGGGGCAGACTCCCAGCAAGTTACACTATTTCTGTGGGCAGTACTGTGTTAGTTGAGGAACAAACTCATCAGAAAGGTTTTTTAGTCGAGCTGGTTATAGCCACATTACATGGTGACAGATGGGTGCCGGTTAGGTGATCAACCTATCCAGGTCACTTTGAGGCGGAATGCGAAAATAGCTGATGTATCTCCCATTTTGGCGGTCGAAGACCTGGACGTGCAACCCAGGTATGGTAATGGGGAGACTTTGAGTGTTCAGTGCCAGTCTGTCTCCTCTAGTGCGGACTCCGGTAGTTCTCCCTTCGATTTTCACAGTGCGATGCAGAAGCTTATACTCCACGGTTCGGAATCGATATCCTAATGAATCAGAGGGACAGTGCCAACTCAGTCCCAGAGCTCCTTCTTTAGGATCCGAACTGTCTTGATTGATCCACAGTTCAGTACTCTCAGACCTGGCTTCAGGAGGAAGATGTCTGACAACATCAGGCTGGTTACTTGCCCACTGTCTGATTTCAAATCCTTCACTCATCAGTAAAGAACGCATTCGGTCTAGAAGTTCTTAGCAGTTTGCACATTTGGGAAACTCTCCAAAGAGTTGTCCACATAGAATGACTGAAGTACAGAACTCACTATATCTTCATATCCTTCTTGGTGATCATGGACATGCCTTTGTAGAGCATATGTTGCGCAACATGGACTACATACTGTGCCAAAGGGCAAAACTTGCAATTCGTAGATGTCAGGTGGATTTGAGCTCTGCATATTGCGCCACAGGAAGCGTAGAAGAGAGTGGTCCTCTGGTAGTAGCCTAACTTGATGGAACATCGATTTTATATCCCCACTAATAGCCACTGGGCACTGACGAAACCGGAGTAAAACACCAAGTAAGGAAGAGCCCAATTGTGGACTAGGAAGGAGTTGACTATTAAGTGACACACCGTTATATTGATAGGAGCAATTGAAGACTATTTTGTTTTTTCTGTTTTGCTCCACAATATGGTGAGGAATATACCATGATTCATTAGATGAGTCATGAGGAAGTTCCACTTTGGAAACATAACCGGACTCCTCCAGCTTAGCGATTTCTTGGTCATACACAGCAGCAGTTTTAGGATTTCTTTGGAGGCGTTGCTCAATACATCTGAGAGAAGACATAACTGCATTTGGTGAAGCTCGTAACCTTATGGAGGAAGCAGCACGCAATAACGGGGTTGCATATCTTTTCACACCATCCACATCAACTCTTTTAGACTTGGAGGCCAACAAGTCCATAGCTTCTTGGTCCTGTTTGGACCTAGTAATGACTTTCTCATTTCTGAAAGGAAGGATGTCTACTATCCATAATTTTTTCACATCATGGCAAAGTTCTTCTAGTGGATTAGCGATGGTAAAAAGACACTGCATCTCATCAGTGTTAGGAATCGGTATTGGACCTTGAAGTACCCAGCCTAACCTGGTCTGGATTGCAGCTGGGGATTTAGGAGGCCCAAAATACACCTGATCAATTGGATTTATCAGGTATGGGTAGTCTGCAAAAATAAGAATAAGTGGTTGGACATTAGTGAAGGCTGGAAGGGGTAAGTCTCGCAGATGTCTGATACGTCTGATACAGGCCAATGAAATGATCTCTACTGGAACAATATGCACATGAATACTTGGAACTCCGTTCTCCATCTTTCAAGTTCTGGGGTTGCTTATTTGTGGGTCTTGGCACAACAGGATCACCGTTGACACCATACAAGACTGTTCGAGTGTTAACGTAGGTCTTTGGTTGAGGTTTACTCAGGAGTGGTTTTGGATAGTCACTAACCTGATCAGCCATTGCTTGGCACTCAGCCTCTTCTTGGAGCCAGACGGAAAAGCTAATCAGGTTGTAGCTTTGACCTTTTAGGATCGTACGGGGGTAACGGGCAAAGTTTTGGAGCATTTGGAAGATTGGAGCATGCCAACCAAAGCTCGAACCTTTAAGGCAAAGCTACTAAATGCTCTGCTGTCACCTGGTCTCACCCTGGGGAGAGCTAGAATGGCTCTAATTTCTCTCAAAACTAGTTGGTGAGGTTGCCCATATTTCTGCTGTAGTGCAAAAAGAGCCATACTGTAAGGCCTAAGATTGTTAGCATAAGCTAAAGCTAGATCACGAGCTGGAGAAAATTTTAAATGATCCAGCAAAATATGGAATTTGTAATGTTCTGACTCATGGGGTGAAAACAAATTTGTCAAGGCTAACTGCAACATTGCGAATTCTTGGGGGTCGTCATTTACCAAGAAAGGAAAGGAAGGTCCCTGAACGCGAGAAGTAGGATAGGAAGGAACAAGATACAAAGCATAATACGGCTGGGAATATGGATAAGGATGAAGGAATGGAATTGCGGTTGTCTGGGTAGTGGGAACAATTGGTTTAATATACGGAGCAGGCTGTTGTACAACAGAATTCCCTACAGACTGTGGTTGAAAATGAGGGCGTACATTAGCTAAGGATACATAAGGGATCCCCAAGCTAGAAGATAGTCCTAATGGCTGTGAATACTGAGAAAAAGCATACTGAGGCTGAGGAGGTAACTGTGTTAATGTTACTTGTGTGGATAACTGAGTATAACCAATGGAAGGGGAAAAAGGACTACATGGTAAACCTGGCTGTGGTGAACCAGTTGGTTGTACCAACACTGGTGATGTTTGCACTCGAGGGGAATGATAATTAGAAGGCTCAGGAACCAACGGAGCAGTAGAAAGTTGTAACATACTAGATTGTAGTTGTGATGTTATATCATGTGTGTGCATAAGTTGGGGTGGACTACGTAACAATGAGGAAGGAGGAAGAGGCAGAGAACTAGGCCTACTCAATGAAAGCGATAAAGGAACAGTTGAGGAATTACATTTCTAACATGTAGGTTTCTGTTCAGCTTTCTTAATACATTCACACAATTCCTGGACAATAGATGTGTTAGCAAAGGCATTATCATCATCATCAGAAACATCATCAAAAGACTCAGAAAATTCCGAATGTTTAGAAGAAATTACTAACTGTGACATTCTAGACATCATCTCACCAAGCATTCCCTTAAGTCCAAGTATTTATCGTTTAACATCCATATCGAGTGAATCACCTTTATACTGTTCGCAATGAGCAGATCATGGGGCAGGTCTTGAAGGTGGATTCCGATACTGGGTTTGTTGATGGTCACTTACAACTAGTGTTAGTGTTGGGGGGGTGTGGGGTGGGGAAAGAGCACGTCCTCTCACCATACAGTCAGCAAAACGGGCAGGAGGTCTTCTTCTTAGGCTGCGCCGGATTGCAGGTCTTGCATGGTAATCCATTCCACCAAATTTCTACTCTCCGGCTCGAAGGACCATATTTAGGATATCAGATGTTAAAAATCCAAAGTTCGTTGGAGTCGCAGAAACTTGATGATGTGTCTGATTAAAACACATGGACAAATACCAGTCCTTTGCTCTCTTTTATTTTAAGTTCAGGATGATTAAGTCTTGGGTAATTCACATGACATGAAGATCATAGATTCGCATGGAACTGATTCACATGATTCACATGGACAGATGTTAATGGATGGACAGGATTAACAGGATGTACAAGATGGTCTTAAATCACTACAAACAATACAATAAAGGAGGTCAAACTCATATAAATCATCAAAACACATATCAACAACATATACTCAATGCAAACAAACTTACTTAACGCATCCAAGGAAAGAACTCAAGGGACATGGTTGGGTGTCCATTCAAACACCCACACCTCACCAATGCAAAAGAAACAAAGGAAGGAAGTGAGGTCTATTTATAGACCTCGACCAAGGGGTGTATGGGTAAAGTAGTGCACTAAGTTTAGTAGTATAGTTTACTTGGAATTGTGGGATATGGAGTACAAATATATATATGGGGGAAAAAAAATAATAATTAAAGAAAAAGGCTAAATTCGCAACAGAATTTTATAGACGTGTTTTCAAACAGCTAGTTTTTTTTGTTCTGAATTCTTATACTGCAAATATTCCGTTTTAAAAAATACAGATACAAGTTTTCAAGATGAAGAAATTCGGAACTTCAAATTCAGTTTTCTAAAATTCAATCTCAAAAATTCAATCTCAAAAATTCAGATCTTACAGAAAGTAGGTCACAGGTCATCCACAGGGAAGAGTAGATGATCTCAGAAAAGTCGAACAGAGCATTTTGGCCAATTAGGGACTGCAGAAGTTTTCCAGCACGAACGTGGTGGTGGTTCAAGAGGTTGCCACTCTCTGATTCTGATCAGTGATTCTTAAACATGAATGATTTTGTGTTTATATGTTAGGTTAGCATTCTCAGCACGTGAGACTTTTGTCTAAGCGGTCTCTGTGGTGTTTGTTTTAAAGTATATTTTGTGTAAAATTGATTAGAACGCCACCGTGTCTACTACACAGACAGGACGCGAGCGGCGCGACGCAACACAGTGCTTGAAGCGACTGTTGCAAAGAGCTGGGACTAGGTCAGAAATAGGATGGGGAATGTTGCTGTTGGGGATTTCACGGGTCGCGTCGCACCGCTCGCGTCTGGTCTAGACTGTACATGTAAGCATAAGGTATACGAGAGGGTGTGATGTATCGTGAATACGACGCGAACCGGAGTGCTTGCAACCCCTTTAGACATGACTTATTCACGAGACAGCACTATAGCCTTGAGTACCTTATTGCTATTATAAAGCGATTACCACTCAATAACCATATTAACGTAAAAAATTGACCTTTCCTAAAGTTAGATGGCGGCAAAGACAGTCTTTATTACTGAGTCAGTCAGTAGAGAAGACTTTAATATTGAAAGGACAATTGCATTATATAGGCTTATTGTAAGACATTTAATGCCTAATTCACACGCCGAACTGCAACAAACGGTTGTTACAGAACGTCGTGTTGACCATTATTAACCTGCGAGCTGAACTATTATGTAGCTAAAAGCAGTGGATCGTTAAACCAATAATGAACAAGATAAAAATTATTCTGCTTGAACTGTGTTTACAGGACAGTGAAGTTGTAAGGTCAGCCAGGCACTTGTTGTCATTGCTGAGTCTGACAGTAGCCTACATCTGGTCCCAGTCAGGAAAATGCCAGTTTTTTTTGGGATTTTTTTTTATTGTGTTAAGGATAGTTTGTGAGAAAATAAAACCCTGTTATATAAATGAATTTGTGCATGCATGGTTATGTTGAAATTACTTAAGTTGTATATGCATTCATTTCATGATTCCACCTCCATAGGCAGATCCTGTTTAGCAGATTTTTTTTTAAAAGAAAACATGTTAAAGGAAATTCTAAACTGAAAGGTTTCATTTTTTTCCTTCAAGACATTTATTTATTTTTGAACGTATCTCCGTATTTATTTTTCCTTGGTGCAACATGCAAACTGTACCTGAACAGAGCTTTCTTCTGTGTATACATTTGCGTTCTGTGAAATACTAATTTATCTTATTGAATATTCATTTATGTGGCATTTGCTCTCACAACTACCCCAAGCCTAGGTATTTTGTACACCGCTGTTTTAGTGTGCTAAAGCTATATGCGATGCACTGGACAGCGCGGAGAGAATTGCATAAGCTGTACAAAGCAGAATCGATTCAAGGGTAGAAACTTTGAACAATAAAGCCAGAGATTAAAAGTATTTCTAGGGGTTCAAGCACTTCAGTGCTGAAACCCTATTATTATTGTTTATTTTCCCATCATGCAACATTCTCCATGTAAAACTGATCAGGCAGGACGAACCGTAAGTCGTAGAGACTTGAAACTTTGGGGGCTGGTAGTACTCACACCGCCTACAGCCTCACCAAGGCATGCCCCAATTGGCCCATAGGTGGCGCTACAGCGGGCAAAAGTACGAAATGGCTCATAACTCCTCAACCGTCGAGCGTAGGCTCAAGTGTCTTACATCGTTGGAATCCTTGGCTCAAGCCGGACAAGATGCATGCCTCAGATTGGCTTGCCCTTGAGGCGCCAATTCGAGTAAATTGCGTTTTTGTGTGAAACCTACTTTTGCAAACTACTCCTAGGTTTTTGGCCTTATCGGAACCAAACCACTGCAGAAATATTCTCTGGAGTCTGATTGTCAATAATCATCCAAAAAAAAAAGATTTCAATTGTCGGTCGCTAAGGGGAACCAAAACGTTTGATGGCACCAGAGCCACTTTTACTTAAATGGTTATAACTTGTGAACGGAAAGAGATATTTTTTCGCTAAATTTGGGACAAATGTTCATGAGCACAATCTGAGGTCACTTGAAAAAAATTGAGACGACTGGCCACTTGGTGGCGCTATAACATGGAAAAAAAACATGACAATGGTTATAACCGCATCCAAACATTAGTCTAATGAAAGATGGCATGCAGTGTCTTTGTCCAGGGTACCTTGATAGTCTATGAGAACATTAGTGTATCTCAAAAAACTCAGCATACGTCATCGGCATAATGCCCTGAAGGAGCCTGAGACTTTTCAAGCCAGCGTTTTTTCACGGGAGTGACCTCCTTATACTCCTGAATCCTTGCCGAGTCCAACAATACCAAACATGCCAGGTTTTGCGTTTTGGTAACGTGTCATTTAGAGCTTTTTACTGCTCTAAAATTACTGCTTTTACTTAAAAAAATACTGTTATCTTCGAAGACCATTAGTCCGATCGAGACAAAAAAAAAAAAAATTAAAGCTGCAAGCAGCATTTATCGGTGTTCAAGCAATTAAGGCCTTTAAGGCCGTTAAGCACAAAAGCATCAAAAGACGTTAAGTTTTATGTAGCATACATTTAACCACTGACATAATAGATGGAAAACACCATTTACAGCCAATACAGTTTAGGAGTTAAAGGTTAAGGGGAGGAGATCTATCAAATGATATGTATTTCGTGGGGATGTGTGCAACACCACGTGATTAGAGAGCCATAAAACTCTTTAGCGCCAACTAGTGGCCGATTTGTTTTAAAATTCTTACAGACCTTTAGGGGCATGAGTCGAACATGCCCATTGAGTTTCGTTCCGATCGGCCTCCGTTAACCTCGTCTCATAGGTGCTCAAACTTCATTGGTCGATGGCGGACATGTTTTATGAGATACGCCAATATCCTTAATCACATACATGGGGCCTTGGACCAAGACACTGCATACCAATTTTCAAGTCAATCGGACTAACGGTCAGGTGGCCACACCCTTTTTTATGTTTTTTTAATGTTATAGCGCCACCTAGTGTTCGATCGTCGCGATTTTTTTACTCTGACCCAAGACTGTCCTTATACACATATGTGCCAAGTTTGGTCAACCTATCTCATTTTCTTCTGGAGTTATAGCAGTTTTAATAAAATAGGCTCCGCCCACAACATTCATTTTGCGCCCCCTAGCGATCCTGAATCGAAAATTCAACTTTTTTTCGATAATTATTGATAATCAGACTCCAGAGAACATTTCTGCACTGGTTTGGTTCCAATCGGGCAAAAAACCAGGGACTAGTTCGCAAAAGTAGTTTTATGACAAAATTCAAAATGGCGGAAAATCTATCATGGCGGAAATGAAATCGGAGATATACGTTTTGTTCTCCAGGTTTTCAGCTTTCCACTGATATAAGACAATTGAGTCTACGACATACGGTTTAGGAGTTAGGAGCAGTTTTGCGCAATTGGTTGCTATAGCGCCACCTATGGGCCAATCGGGCTCATAATTTGATAACCTCTCCTCGATTTTTGTACTACCATCTGACAAAGTTTCAAGTCTCTAGCACTTACGGTTTGGGCTGCACGATGCGTTTTACGGCAGAATAATAATAATAATAATAATAATTAAAGCTGCAAGCAGCATTTATCGGTGTTCAAGCAGTTAAGGCCTTTAAGGCCGTTAAGCACAAAAGCATCAAAAGACATTAAGTTTTAAGTAGCATACATTTAACCACTGACATAATAGATGGAAAACACCATTTACAGCCAATACAGGCAATTTACCATAGGAAATAAATGGTTTTAAAGCTTTTTAACAGTTATAGCGCCACCTATGGTCCGATCTCCATAAAACTTTGCATGCTTGTTCATGACATTATGTCACATATGATGACCAACTTTTGTGAAGTTCTGAGTTTTTATTTATGATTTATAGGCTTTTGAGTGTATTTTGCCACGCCCCTTTTGTAAATTACCCTGTTATAGCAAACCAAAGGGCAAAGTTCAACTTTTTTTCAATAATTATTGATCTAGAGAGTCCAGAGAATTGTCCTAGACTGGTCTGGTTCCGATCGGGCGAAAAACCAGGGACTAGTTCGCAAAAGTAGGTTTTTAACATATTCATGAATATTTAATGAACGATTTGATTGACAGCAATGGTTTTAGAGGCAAAGTTGTTCAGCATGAGGAGATATATCAAATGATATGTATTTCGTGGGGATGTGTGCCAAACCACGTGATTACAGAGCCTTAAAACTCGTTAGCGCCAACTAGTGGCCGATTTCTTTCAAAACTCTTACAGACCTCTTGGGTCATGAGTCGAACATGCCCATTGAGTTTCGTTCCGATCGGCCTCTGTTAACCTCATCTCATAGGTGCTCAAACTTCATTGGCCGATGGCGGCCATGTTTTTTGAGATACGCCAATATCCTTTTACACATACATGGGGCCTTGGACCACGACACTGCATACCAATTTTCAAGTCAATCGGACTAACGGTCAGGTGGCCACACCCCTTTTTATGTTTTTTTGATGTTATAGCGCCACCTAGTGTTCGATCGTCGCGATTTTTTTACTGTGACCCCAAACTGTCCTTATTCACATATGTGCCAAGTTTTGTCAACCTATCTCATTTTCTTCTGGAGTTATAGCCGTTTTAATAAAATAGGCTCCGCCCACAACGTTCATTTTGCGCCCCCTAGCGACCGTTAATCAAAATTTCAACTTTTTTTTGATAATTATTGATATTCAGGCTCCAGAAAACATTTCTGCACTGGTTTGGTTCCAATCGGGCAAAAAACCAGGGACTAGTTCGCAAAAGTAGTTTTTTGACAAAATTCAAAATGGCGGAAAATCTGTCATGGCGGAAATGAAATCGGAGATATACGTTTTGTTCTCCAGGTTTTCAGCTTTCCACTGATATAAGACACTTGAGACTACGACATACGGTTTAGGAGTTATGAGCAGTTTCGCGCAATTGGTTGCTATAGCGCCACCTATGGGCCAATCGGGCTCATAATTTGATAACCTCTCCTCGATTTTTGTACTACCATCTGACAAAGTTTCAAGTCTCTAGCACTTACGGTTTGGGCTGCACGATGCGTTTTACGGCAGAATAATAATAATAATAATAATAATTAAAGCTGCAAGCAGCATTTATCGGTGTTCAAGCAATTAAGGCCTTTAAGGCCGTTAAGCACAAAAGCATCAAAAGACGTTAAGTTTTATGTAGCATACATTTAACCACTGACATAATAGATGGAAAACACCATTTACAGCCAATACAGGCAATTTACCATAGGAAATACATGGTTTTAAAGCTTTTTAACAGTTATAGCGCCACCTATGGTCCGATCTCCATAAAACTGTGCATGCTTGTTAATGATGTTATTTCACATACGCTCACCAATTTTTGTGAAGTTCTGAGTTTTTATTTATGATTTATAGGCTGTTGAGTGTATTTTGCCACGCCCCTTTTTTAAATGACCCTGTTACAGCCACCCAAATGCAAAATTTCAACTTTTTTTGATAATTATTGATCTACAGAGTCCAGAGAATAGGCCTAGACTGGTTTGGTTCCCATCGGGCGAAAAACCAGGGACTAGTTCGCAAAAGTAGGTTTTTAACATATTCGTAAATATTTTATGAACGATTTGATTGACAGCAATGGTTTTAGAGGCAAAGTTGTTCAACATGAGGAGATCTATCAAATGCTATGCATTGTGTGGGGATGTGTGCAACACCACGTGATTAGAGAGCCATAAAACTCGTTAGCGCCAACTAGTGGCTGATTTGTTTCAAAATTCTTACAGACCTTTAGGGGCATGAGTCGAACATGCCCATCGAGTTTCGTTCTAATCGGCCTCCGTTAACCTCGTCTCATAGGTGCTCAAACTTCATTGGTCGATGGCGGCCATGTTTTTTGAGATACGCCAATATCCTTATACACATACATGGGGCCTTGGACCAAGACACTGCATACCAATTTTCAAGTCAATCGGACTAACGGTCAGGTGGCCACACCCTTTTTTATGTTTTTTTAATGTTATAGCGCCACCTAGTGTTCGATCGTCGCGAATTTTTTACTCTGACCCCAGACTGTCCTTATACACATATGTGCCAAGTTTGGTCAACCTATCTCATTTTCTTCTGGAGTTATAGCCGTTTTAATAAAATAGGCTCTGCCCACAACGTTCATTTTGCGCCCCCTAGCGACCCTGAATCGAAAATTCAACTTTTTTTCAATAATTATTGATATTCAGTCTCCAGAGAACATTTCTGCACTGGTTTGGTTCCAATCGGGCAAAAAACCAGGGACTAGTTTGCAAAAGTAGTTTTTTGACAAAATTCAAAATGGCGGAAAATCCATCATGGCGGAAATGAAATCGGAGATATACGTTTTGTTCTCCAGGTTTTCAGCTTTCCACTGATATAAGACACTTGAGTCTACGACATACGGTTTAGGAGTTATGAGCAGTTTCGCGCAATTGGTTGCTATAGCGCCACCTATGGGCCAATCGGGCTCATAATTTGATAACCTCTCCTCGATTTTTGTACTACCATCTGACAAAGTTTCAAGTCTCTAGCACTTACGGTTTGGGCTGCACGATGCGTTTTACGGCAGAAGAAAAATAATAATAATAATAAAAATCAGTACAATTACAATAGGTTTTCAGCACTTCGTGCTTGAACACCTAATAATAAAAATCAGTACAATTACAATAGGTTTTCAGCACTTCGTGCTTGAACACCTAAAAATCAGCACAAATACAATAGGTTTTCAGCACTTCGTGCTTGAACACCTAATAATAAAAATCAGTACAATTACAATAGGCTTTCAGCACTTCGTGCTTGAACACCTAATTAAAGCTGCAAGCAGCATTTATCGGTGTTCAAGCAGCTAAGGCCTTTAAGGGCGTTAAGAACAAAAGCATCAAAAGACATTAAGTTTTATGTAGCATACATTTAACCACTGACATAATAGATGGAAAACACCATTTACAGCCAATACAGGCAATTTACCATAGGAAATACATGGTTTTAAAGCTTTTTAACAGTTATAGCGCCACCTATGGTCCGATCTCCATAAAACTGTGCATGCTTGTTCATGACATTATGTCACATATGATCACCAATTTTTGTGAAGTTCTGAGTTTTTATTTATGATTTATAGGCTGTTGAGTGTATTTGGCCACGCCCCTTTTTTAAATGACCCTGTTATAGCAAACCAAAGGGCAAAGTTCGATTTTTTTTCAATAATTATTGATCTAGAGAGTCCAGAGAATTGTCCTAGACTGGTCTGGTTCCAATCTGGCGAAAAACCAGGGACTAGTTCGCAAAAGTAGGTTTTTAACATATTCATAAATATTTAATGAACGATTTGATTGACAGCAATGGTTCTAGAGGCAAAGTTGTTCAGCATGAGGAGATCTATCAAATGAGATGTATTTCGTGGGGATGTGTGCAACACCACGTGATTAGAGAGCCATAAAACTCTTTAGCGCCAACTAGTGGCCGATTTGTTTCAAAATTCTTACAGACCTTTAGGGGCATGAGTCGAACATGCCCATCGAGTTTGGTTCCGATCGGCCTCCGTTAACCTCGTCTCATAGGTGCTCAAACTTCATTGGTCGATGGCGGCCATGTTTTTTGAGATACGCCAATATCCTTAATCACATACATGGGGCCTTGGACCAAGACACTGCATACCAATTTTCAAGTCAATCGGACTAACGGTCAGGTGGCCACACCCTTTTTTATGTTTTTTTTAATGTTATAGCGCCACCTAGTGTTCGATCGTCGCGAATTTTTTACTCTGACCCCAGACTGTCCCTATACACATATGTGCCAAGTTTGGTCAACCTATCTCATTTTCTTCTGGAGTTATAGCCGTTTTAATAAAATAGGCTCCGCCTACAACGTTCATTTTGCGCCCCCTAGCGACCCTGAATCGAAAATTCAACTTTTTTTCGATAATTATTGATATTCAGTCTCCAGAGAACATTTCTGCACTGGTTTGGTTCCAATCGGGCAAAAAACCAGGGACGAGTTCGCAAAAGTAGTTTTATGACAAAATTCAAAATGGCGGAAAATTTATCAGGGCGGAAATGAAATCGGAGATATACGTTTTGTTCTCCAGCTTTTCAGCTTTCCACTGATATAAGACACTTGAGTCTACGACATACGGTTTAGGAGTTATGAGCAGTTTTGCGCAATTGGTTGCTATAGCGCCACCTATGGGCCAATCGGGCTCATAATTTGATAACCTCTCCTCGATTTTTGTACTACCATCTGACAAAGTTTCAAGTCTCTAGCACTTACGGTTTGGGCTGCACGATGCGTTTTACGGCAGAATAATAATAATAATAATAATAATTAAAGCTGCAAGCAGCATTTATCGGTGTTCAAGCAATTAAGGCCTTTAAGGCCGTTAAGCACAAAAGCATCAAAAGACGTTAAGTTTTATGTAGCATACATTTAACCACTGACATAATAGATGGAACATACCATTTACAGCCAATACAGGCAATTTACCATAGGAAATACATGGTTTCAAAGCTTTTTAACAGTTATAGCGCCACCTATGGTCCGATCTCCATAAAACTGTGCATGCTTGTTAATGATGTTATTTCACATACGCTCACCAATTTTTGTGAAGTTCTGAGTTTTTATTTATGATTTATAGGCTGTTGAGTGTACTTTGCCACGCCCCTTTTTTAAATGACCCTGTTACAGCCACCCAAATGCAAAATTTCAACTTTTTTTTGATAATTATTGATCTACAGAGTCCAGAGAATAGGCCTAGACTGGTTTGGTTCCCATCGGGCGAAAAACCAGGGACTAGTTTGCAAAAGTAGGTTTTTAACATATTCGTAAATATTTTATGAACGATTTGATTGACAGCAATGGTTTTAGAGGCAAAGTTGTTCAACATGAGGAGATCTATCAAATGCTATGCATTGTGTGGGGATGTGTGCAACACCACGTGATTAGAGAGCCATAAAACTCGTTAGCGCCAACTAGTGGCCGATTTGTTTCAAAATTCTTACAGACCTTTAGGGGCATGAGTCGAACATGCCCATCGAGTTTCGTTCCGATCGGCCTCCGTTAACCTCGTCTCATAGGTGCTCAAAGTTCAATGGTCGATGGCGGCCATGTTTTTTTAGATACGCCAATATCCTTAATCACAAACATGGGGCCTTGGACCAAGACACTGCATACCAATTTTCAAGTCAATCGGACTAACGGTCAGGTGGCCACACCCTTTTTTATGTTTTTTTAATGTTATAGCGCCACCTAGTGTTCGATCGTCACGATTTTTTTACTGTGACCCCAAACTGTCCCTATACACATATGTGCCAAGTTTGGTCAACCTATCTCATTTTCTTCTGGAGTTATATCCGTTTTAATAAAATAGGCTCCGCCCACAACGTTCATTTTGCGCCCCCTAGCGACCCTGAATCGAAAATTCAACTTTTTTTCGATAATTATTGATATTCAGTCTCCAGAGAACATTTCTGCACTGGTTTGGTTCCAATCGGGCAAAAAACCCAGGGACTAGTTCGCAAAAGTAGTTTTGTGACAAAATTCAAAATGGCGGAAAATCCATCATGGCGGAAATGAAATCGGAGATATACGTTTTGTTCTCCAGGTTTTCAGCTTTCCACTGATATAAGACACTTGAGTCTACGACATACGGTTTAGGAGTAATGAGCAGTTTCGCGCAATTGGTTGCTATAGCGCCACCTATGGGCCAATCTGGCTCATAATTTGATAACCTCTCCTCGATTTTTGTACTACCATCTGACAAAGTTTCAAGTCTCTAGCACTTACGGTTTGGGCTGCACGATGCGTTTTACGGCAGAATAATAATAATAATAATAATAATAATAATAATAATAATAAAAATCAGCACAAATACAATAGGTTTTCAGCACTTCGTGCTTGAACACCTAATTAAAGCTGCAAGCAGCATTTAGCGGTGTTCAAGCAGCTAAGGCCTTTAAAGGCCGTTAAGCACAAAAGCATCAAAAGACATTAAGTTTTATGTAGCAAGCATTAACCACTGACATCATAGATGGAATAGACCATGTTTTAGCATGATTTACCATCATACACCAAATTTAGTGTGATTTTTCATGATTTACCATGTTCCAGTATGATTTACCATGAATCTAGCATGATTTACCATAGTTTCCCATGATATAGCAAGTTCTAGTGTGATTCACCATGATTTACCCTGTTCTAGCATGGTTTACCACAATTGAACACATTCTAGTATGATTTAATACGATTCTAGCATTATTTACCATAGTTTACCATGATTTACCATGTTATAGGATGATTTACCATGATATGCCGCATTCTAAAATGACTTACCAGGATTCTGGCATGATTTACCATGATACACCATGTAATAGTATTATTTACTATGATTTACCATGTTTCTATCGTGATTTACCATGTTTTACCACATTACTGCATGTTGTGAAGTGTCAATAAAATTGAAGTGATAAAATGTGACAAAAAATGATTTTGTTATAATAGTTATCATGGAAAAGTGGTTTGCTTTAGTGCAGAATACTGGTGAAAAACAAGTCTATCAAAGTGAAAGTGAGCCAGTAAGTGGTCTTCTACTGCCCTCTGCTGGCCATTCTACTTATTAATAAAGTGTTAACTGTGCTTTTGCAGTCAAATGTAGACATTTGCTCTCTCTCTCTCACACACACACACACACACACACAAACACACACACACACACACACACACACACACACACACACACACACACACACACACACACACACACACACACACACACACACACACACACACACACACACACACACACAGTTTGTGTTTTTAAGATGTTATTGTGAAAATATCTTTTAATGGTCTATTAACATTTCACATGTTTCTTTGTGGTCTGATAATATAAAACTATATTACCACTGCATCAAAATAATAAAAAATAGCTTTAAGCATTTGTTTTGTTGGCCAATGCTGAAAGCTGATAAAAACATGAAATATGTCTAATCCTGTTGCTCCCTCTGGTGGACAACAGTGGTATTACAGCCTCCATCTTATAGTTGACGTGATTCATTGTTTAGAATTTACTGTCAGCCCTCTGAGCATTAAAAATCCATGAAATGTTTCACAATTCTTCAAAATGACTTGTTCTCCACATGTAGAATGTTTTGGGAAGTTTCTACTTTGTGCAAACAATATATAGACATGTTACTAACACTGGGCAAAACCAGATTTATAAATAAATAATAGGTATTAAAATCCTTAGTGGTAGTCTCCTTTTTGTAACACCCTTTTCGGGGTTCACATTAATTATAATTACAGCACAATTGAGAACATGGTTTTTAGGTTTAGGGCAAAATGAAGAAATGGGAATTTGTTTTTTCACTTATATCTTGGAAACGAAAAGCTGCTCTTGAAACTCGGAGCATGTATGATTTAGTATGATTCTAGCCTGATTTATGATATACCATGTTCTTGTATGATTTACCATGATTTACCATAGTTTATCATGATTTACCATATTTTACATTGATTTACCATGTTCTACCATGATGTACCATTATACACCTCATTCTAGTATTATTTACTATGATTTACCATGTTTCTAGCGAGATTTACCACATTGCTAGCAAGTGTCAGTAAAAATGAAGTGATAAACTCTGACAAAAAATGATTTTGTTATAATAGTTAACATGGAAAACTGGTTTGCTTTAGTGCAGAATACTGGTGAAAATCAAGTCTATCAAAGTGAAAGTGAGCCAGTAAGTGGTCTTCTACTGCCCTCTGCTGGCCATTCTACTTATTAATAAAGTGTTTTCACAGGTAATTTTGCACTCATAGGTAGACATTTGCTGACACACACACACACACACACACACACACACACACACACACACACACACACACACACACACACACACACACACACACACACACACACACACAAAGACAAATGGTGTTGTTGTTTTTTTTCAATGCTATTGGGATGTGTCATTATGAAAATATACTTTAATGGTCTATAAGCATTTCAAATAATGTCTTTGTAAACTATTTATCAGATTATTCCACATTTATTCAGAAATCAAGGACAAGACACACATATTCTGTTGTATATACAGACATTTTGAACTATGTGATGGAAAAACAAAATGTTTACTGCAAGTCTCCTTCAGGATTCACATTTCTAAATGTACTACAATAGTCAGTAATAATACTTCAATAGATGAATTTTGACTAAATGTGAGTGTAAATGTTAAAATAGTGATTTTATAAAGTGTAAATAAGAATTATCGAATAATCTTAGCTAGTAGTATGACAAAATGACTATTTAAAACAGAAGGGGGCAGTAGAAGACCACTTATTGGCTTAATATGCCATTATATTCATATCATTTTCACCTATTTTAACTGTTATAGAGGCATATTTTGTCCGATCTGTCTGAAATGTATCATGCTTGTTTAGAGTCATGTGTCACATGTTCTGACTTGATTTTAAGAAGATCTGAGCATTCATTGAAGAGATATAGGCATTTGGGGACACTTGGTCAAGGCTACATATTGAAGTGACCCTATTATAGCCATCCAAATGAAGAAGTTATGCCTTTTCTGATAATTATTGATCTAGAGAGTCCAAAGAATTGTACTGCACTGGTTTTGAACATTATGATATGAACATTATATGATCATAGATGGAAAACACCATTTGCAGCCAATACAGGCAATTTACCATAGGAAGTATATGGTTTTAAAGCTTTTTAACAGTTATAGCACCACCTATGGTCCGATCTCCATATCATTTTGCATGCTTCTTTAGCATGTTATGTCACATAAGCTCATCAATTTTCGTGAAGTTCTGAGTTTTTTTGTAGGTTTTATAGGCTTTTCAGTGTATTTTGCCACACCCACTTTCTAAATGACTCTGTTATAGTAAACCAAAGGGAAAATTTCAACTTTTTTTCAATAATTATTGATCTACAGAGTCCAGAGAATTGTCCTAAACTGGTCTGGTTCCGATCGGGCGAAAAACCAGGGACTAGTTCGCAAAAGTAGGTTTTTAACATATTCATGAATATTTAATGAACGATTTGATTGACAGCAATGGTTCTAGAGGCAAAGTTGTTCAGCATGAGGAGATCTATCAAATGAGATGTATTTCGTGGGGATGTGTGTAACACCACGTGATTACGGAGCCTTAAAACTCGTTAGCGCCAACTAGTGGCCGATTTCTTTCAAAACTCTTACAGACCTCTTGGGCCATGAGTCGAACGTGCCCATTGAGTTTCGTTCTGATCGGCCTCCGTTAACCTCGTCTCATAGGTGCTCAAACTTCATTGGCCGATGGCGGCCATGTTTTTTGAGATACGCCAATATCCTTATACACATACATGGGGACTTGGACCAAGACACTGCATACCAATTTTCAAGTCAATCGGACTAACGGTCAGGTGGCCACACCCCTTTTTATGTTTTTTTGATGTTATAGCGCCACCTAGTGATCGATCGTCGCGATTTTTTTACTGTGACCCCAGACTGTCCTTATACACATATGTGCCAAGTTTGGTCAACCTATCTCATTTACTTCTGGAGTTAAAGCCGTTTTAGTAAAATAGGCTCCTCCCACAACGTTCATTTTGCGCCCCCTAGCAAACGTTAATCAAAATTTCATATTTTTTTCAATAATTATTGATATTCAGACTCCAGAGAACATTTCTGCACTGGTTTGGTTCCAATCGGGTGAAAAACCAGGGACTAGTTCGCAAAAGTAGTTTTGTGACAAAATTCAAAATGGCGGAAAATCCATCATGGCGGAAATGAAATCGGAGATAAACGTTTTGTTCTCCAGGTTTTCAGCTTTCCACTGATATAAGACACTTGAGGCTACGACATACGGTTTAGGAGTTATGAGCAGTTTCGCGCAATTGGTTGCTATAGCGCCACCTATGGGCCAATCGGGCTCATACTCTCTGAACCTCTCCTCGATTTTTGTACTATCATCTGACAAAGTTTCAAGTCTCTAGCATTTACGGTTTGGGCTGCACGATGCGTTTTACGGCAGAAGAAAAATAATAATAATAATAATAATAATAATAATAATAAAAATCAGTACAATTACAATAGGTTTTCAGCACTTCGTGCTTGAACACCTAATTAAAGCTGCGAGCAGCATTTAGCGGTGTTCAAGCAGCTAAGGCCTTTAAGGCCGTTAAGCACAAAAGCATCAAAAGACGTTAAGTTTTATGTAGCATACATTTAACCACTGACATAATAGATGGAAAACACCTTTTACAGCCAATACAGGCAATTTACCATAGGAAATACATGGTTTTAAAGCTTTTTAACAGTTATGGCGCCACCTATGGTCCGATCTCCATAAAACTTTGCATGCTTGTTCATTACGTTATATCACATATGATCACCAATTTTTGTGAAGTTCTGAGTTTTTATTTTTGATTTATAGGCTTTTGAGTGTATTTTGCCACGCCCCTTTTGTAAATTACCCTGTTATAGCAAACCAAAGGGCAAAGTTCAACTTTTTTTTGATAATTATTAATCTAGAGAGTCCAGAAAATTGTCCTAGACTGGTCTGGTTCCGATCGGGCGAAAAACCAGGGACTAGTTCGCAAAAGTAGGTTTTTAACGTATTCATGAATATTTTATGAACGATTTGATTGACAGCAATGGTTCTAGAGGCAAAGTTGTTCAGCATGAGGAGATCTATCAAATGATATGTATTTCGTGGGGATGTGTGCAACACCACGTGATTACAGAGCCTTAAAACTCGTTAGCGCCAACTAGTGGCCGATTTCTTTCAAAACTCTTACAGACCTCTTGGGTCATGAGTCGAACATGCCCATTGAGTTTCGTTCCGATCGGCCTCTGTTAACCTCATCTCATAGGTGCTCAAACTTCATTGGCCGATGGCGGCCATGTTTTTTGAGATACGCCAATATCCTTAATCACATACATGGGGCCTTGGACCAAGACACTGCATACCAATTTTCAAGTCAATCGGACTAACGGTCATGTGGCCACACCCTTTGTTATGTTTTTTTAATGTTATAGCGCCACCTAGTGTTCGATCGTCGCGATTTTTTTACTCTGACCCAAGACTGTCCTTATACACATATGTGCGAAGTTTGGTCAACCTATCTCATTTTCTTCTGGAGTTATAGCCGTTTTAATAAAATAGGGTCCGCCCACAACGTTCATTTTGCGCCCCCTAGTGACCGTTAATCAAAATTTCAACTTTTTTTCGATAATTATTGATATTCAGACTCCAGAGAATATTTCTGCACTGGTTTGGTTACAATCGGGTGAAAACCCAGGGACTAGTTCGCAAAAGTAGTTTTTTGACAAAATTCAAAATGGCGGAAAATCCATCATGGCGGAAATGAAATCGGAGATATACGTTTTGTTCTCCAGGCTTTCAGCTTTCCACTGATATAAGACACTTGAGACTACGACATACGGTTTAGGAGTTATGAGCAGTTTCGCGCAATTGGTTGCTATAGCGCCACCTATGGGCCAATCGGGCTCATACTCTCTGAACCTCTCCTCGATTTTTGTACTATCATCTGACAAAGTTTCAAGTCTCTAGCTTTTACGGTTTGGGCTGCACGATGCGTTTTACGGCAGAAGAAAAATAATAATAATAATAATAATAATTAAAGCTGCAGGCAGCATTTTGCGGTGTTCAAGCAGTTAAGGCCTTTAAGGGCGTTAAGAACAAAAGCATCAAATGACATTAAGTTTTATGTAGCATACATTTAACCACTGACATAATAGATGGAAAACACCATTTACAGCCAATACAGGCAATTTACCATAGGAAATACATGGTTTTAAAGCTTTTTAACAGTTATAGCGCCACCTATGGTCCGATCTCCATAAAACTGTGCATGCTTGTTCATGACATTATGTCACATATGATCACCAATTTTTGTGAAGTTCTGAGTTTTTATTTATGATTTATAGGCTGTTGAGTGTATTTTGCCACGCCACTTTTTTAAATGACCCTGTTATAGCAAACCAAAGGGCAAAGTTCGATTTTTTTTCAATGATTATTGATCTAGAGAGTCCAGAGAATTGTCCTAGACTGGTCTGGTTCCAATCTGGCGAAAAACCAGGGACTAGTTCGCAAAAGTAGGTTTTTAATATATTCATAAATATTTAATGAACGATTTGATTGACAGCAATGGTTCTAGAGGCAAAGTTGTTCAGCATGAGGAGATCTATCAAATGATATGTATTTTGTGGGGATGTGTGCAACACCACGTGATTACAGAGCCATAAAACTCGTTAGCGCCAACTAGTGGCCGATTTCTTTCAAAACTCTTACAGACCTCTTGGGCCATGAGTCGAACGTGCCCATTGAGTTTCGTTCTGATCGGCCTCCGTTAACCTCGTCTCATAGGTGCTCAAACTTCATTGGCCGATGGCGGCCATGTTTTTTGAGATACGCCAATATCCTTATACACATACATGGGGCCTTGGACCAAGACACTGCATACCAATTTTCAAGTCAATCGGACTAACGGTCAGGTGGCCACACCCTTTTTTATGTTTTTTTAATGTTATAGCGCCACCTAGTGTTCGATCGTCGCGATTTTTTTTACTCTGACCCAAGACTGTCCTTATACACATGTGTGCCAAGTTTGGTCAACCTATCTCATTTTCTTCTGGAGTTATAGCCGTTTTATTAAAATAGGCTCCGCCCACAACGTTCATTTTGCGCCCCCTAGCGACCCTGAATCGAAAATTCAACTTTTTTTTGATAATTATTGATATTCAGTCTCCAGAGAACATTTCTGCACTGGTTTGGTTCCAATCGGGCAAAAAACCAGGGACTAGTTCGCAAAAGTAGTTTTTTGACAAAATTCAAAATGGCGGAAAATCCATCATGGCGGAAATGAAATCGGAGATAAACGTTTTGTTCTCCAGGTTTTCAGCTTTCCACTGATATAAGACACTTGAGTCTACAACATACGGTTTAGGAGTTATGAGCAGTTTCGCGCAATTGGTTGCTATAGCGCCACCTATGGGCCAATTGGGCTCATAATTTGATAACCTCTCCTCGATTTTTGTACTACCATCTGACAAAGTTTCAAGTCTCTAGCACTTACGGTTTGGGCTGCACGATGCGTTTTACGGCAGAATAATAATAATAATAATTAAAGCTGCAAGCAGCATTTATCGGTGTTCAAGCAGTTAAGGCCTTTAAGGCCGTTAAGCACAAAAGCATCAAAAGACGTTAAGTTTTATGTAGCATACATTTAACCACTGACATAATAGATGGAAAACACCATTTACAGCCAATACAGGCAATTTACCATAGGAAATACATGGTTTTAAAGCTTTTTAACAGTTATAGCGCCACCTATGGTCCGATTTCCATAAAACTTTGCATGCTTATTCTCGACATTATGTCACATATGATCACCAATTTTTGTGAAGTTCTGAGTGTTTATTTATGATTTATAGGCTTTTGAGTGTATTTTGCCACGCCTCTTTTGTAAATTACCCTGTTATAGCAAACCAAAGGGCAAAGTTCAATTTTTTTCAATAATTATTGATCTAGAGAGTCCAGAGAATTGTCCTAGACTGGTCTGGTTCCGATCTGGCGAAAAACCAGGGACTAGTTCGCAAAAGTAGGTTTTTAACATATTCATAAATATTTAATGAACGATTTGATTGACAGCAATGGTTCTAGAGACAAAGTTGTTCAGCATGAGGAGATCTATCAAATGATATGTATTTTGTGGGGATGTGTGCAACACCACGTGATTAGAGAGCCATAAAACTCTTTAGCGCCAACTAGTGGCCGATTTCTTTCAAAACTCTTACAGACCTCTTGGGCCATGAGTCGAACATGCCCATCGAGTTTCGTTTCGATCGGCCTCCGTTAACCTCGTCTCATAGGTGCTCAAACTTCATTGGTCGATGGCGGCCATGTTTTTTGAGATACGCCAATATCCTTAATCACATACATGGGGCCTTGGACCAAGACACTGCATACCAATTTTCAAGTCAATCGGACTAACGGTCAGGTGGCCACACCCTTTTTTATGTTTTTTTAATGTTATAGCGCCACCTAGTGTTCGATCGTCGCGATTTTTTTACTCTGACCCAAGACTGTCCTTATACACATATGTGCCAAGTTTGGTCAACCTATCTCATTTTCTTCTGGAGTTATAGCCGTTTTAATAAAATAGGCTCCGCCCACAACGTTCATTTTGCGCCCCCTAGCGATCCTGAATCGAAAATTCAACTTTTTTTCGATAATTATTGATATTCAGACTCCAGAAAACATTTCTGCACTGGTTTGGTTCCAATCGGGCAAAAAACCAGGGACTAGTTCGCAAAAGTAGTTTTTTGACAAAATTCAAAATGGCGGAAAATCTATCATGGCGGAAATGAAATCGGAGATATACGTTTTGTTCTCCAGGTTTTCAGCTTTCCACTGATATAAGACAATTGAGTCTACGACATACGGTTTAGGAGTTATGAGCAGTTTTGCCCAATTGGTTGCTATAGCGCCACCTATGGGCCAATCGGGCTCATAATTTGATAACCTCTCCTCGATTTTTGTACTACCATCTGACAAAGTTTCAAGTCTCTAGCACTTACGGTTTGGGCTGGACGATGCGTTTTACGGCAGAATAATAATAATAATAATTAAAGCTGCAAGCAGCATTTAGCGGTGTTCAAGCAGCTAAGGCCTTTAAAGGCCGTTAAGCACAAAAGCATCAAAAGACATTAAGTTTTATGTAGCAAGCATTAACCACTGACATCATAGATGGAATAGACCATGTTTTAGCATGATTTACCATCATACACCAAATTTAGTGTGATTTTTCATGATTTACCATGTTCCAGTATGATTGACCATGAATCTAGCATGATTTACCATAGTTTACCCTATTTGACCATGTTATAGGATGATTTACCATGATATGCCGCATTCTAGAATGACTTACCAGGATTCTAGCATGATTTACCATGATACACCATGTAATAGTATTAGTTACTATGATTTACCATGTTTCTATCGTGATTTACCATGATTTACCACATTACTGCATTGATGTGAAGTGTCAATAAAAATGAAGTGATAAACTCTGACAAAAAATGATTTTGTTATAATAGTTAACATGGAAAACTGGTTTGCTTTAGTGCAGAATACTGGTGAAAAACAAGTCTATCAAAGTGAAAGTGAGCCAGTAAGTGGTCCTCTACTGCCCTCTGCTGGCCATTCTACTTATTAATAAAGTGTTAACTGTGCTTTTGCAGTCATATGTAGATATTTGCTCTCTCTCTCTCTCACACACACACACACACTTATGTTATTGTGAAAATCTCTTTTAATGGTCTATAAGCATTTCACATATTTCTTTGTGATGTAATCATATAAAACTATATTAAAACTAATAAAAAAATAGCTTTAAGCGTTTGTTTGTTAGCCAATGCTGAAAGCTGATAAAAAGATTAAAAACGTCTAATGCTGCTGCTCCCTCTACTGGACAACAGTGGTATTACAGACTATATACAGTTGGAATGAATGAATGGAGATTTGGTTTTTCACTTATATCTCGGGAACGAGAAAATGAAAAATCTGAAACTCAGAACTTAGATAGTGTTAGAGGAGCCCTGTTGAACAAGACCATCCCGGTGATGCTGGGTTATCGTGTCCGGGAGCAATGTCCGTTGAAATGCATATCTTTGTAGGCTTATATCTTGGGAATGCCTGGGTCAAATCGCACCATTCTAGACTCGAAGATAGATGAGGACGGGCTCTTTCCAACAAGCTCTCCTACAAGCATCTAGCTGGTCCAGGTCGGGACTTACAGCCGTTTCAAGTCGGGAGTCTCACAGATTAGCGATCCGCGGGGGCGCGCTCCCGACCCCCGCAACAATAGATTTCGATCAAGACCCTGGAGAGGACCTTACCATCAAAATTTGAGCACGCAGCGACTTTTCGTTTTCGAGTTATGAGTGAATTTGTACTGGGGGGCGTGGCCTAAATCACGGAAACCCTTTACATTGAAAAATGAGAATCCTGAAAATGGGTCACAATTGTTAATCAATAGTAATTCTGCAATAGATGAATTTTGACTACATGTTATTGTAAATGTCAAAATAGTGATTTTATAAAGTCTAAATATGAATTATAGAACAATATTAGTAAGCAGTATGGCAAAATGACTGTTTTAAACAGAAGGGGGCAGTAGAAGACCACTTATTGGCTTAATATACCATTACATTCATTTAAATATTGTAATTTTCACCGTTTTAACTGGATGTCTGCAATTTTTCTTGTTTGTTTGGAGTCATATTTTTCCATTAGATCAATTTTGAATTCATGTGATTGTGAATGTTAAAATAGGGATTTTATAAAGTCCTAATATGAATTATAGAACAATATTAGTAAGCAGTATGACAAAATGACTATTTTAAACAGAAGGGGCAGTAGAAGACCACTTATTGGCTTAATATACCATTTCATTCATATAAACATTGCAATTTTCACCTTTTTAACTGGCTGTATGCAATTTTTGATGTTTTTTTAGTCATGCTTTTCAAATAGATCAATTTTGACTTCACGTGATTGTAAATGTCAAAATAGTGATTTTATAAAGTCTAAATATGAATTATAGAACAATATTAGTGAGCAGTATGACAAAATGACTATTTTAAACAGAAGGGGGCAGTCGAAGACCACTTATTGGCTTAATATACCATTACATTCATTTAAATATTGTAATTTTCACCGTTTTAACTGGATGTCTGCAATTTTTTATGTTTTCTTTTTGAGTCAATGCTTTTCCAATAGATCAATTTTGACTTCACGTGATTGTAAATGTTAAAATAGGGATTTTATAAAGTCTAAATATGAATTATAGAACAATATAAGTGAGCAATATTACAAAATGACTATTTTAAACAGAAGGGGGCAGTCGAAGACCACTTATTGGCTTAATATGCCATTATGTTCTTATAATTTTCCCCTTTTTAACTGTTATAGAGGGATTATTTCTTATCTTATTTGGAGTCACATGTTCTGACATGTTTTTAAGAAGATCTGAGCATTGGTCAAGGCTTCATATTGATGTGAACCTTTTATAGCCATCCAAATGAAAAAGTTATACCTTTCCTGATAATTATTGATCTAGAGAGTCCAGAGAATTGTACTGCTCTGATTTTGAACATTATGATATAAAGATTATATGATCATAGATGGAACACACCATTTTCAGCCAATACATGCAATTTACCATAGGAAATACATGGTTTTAAAGCTTTTTAACAGTTATAGCGCCACCTATGGTCCGATCTCCATAAAACTGTGCATGCTTGTTAATGATGTTATTTCACATACGCTCACCAATTTTTGTTTATTTATGATTTATAGGCTGTTGAGTGTATTTTGCCACGCCCCTTTTTTAAATGACCCTGTTACAGCCACCCAAATGCAAAGTTTCAACTTTTTTTTGATAATTATTGATCTACAGAGTCCAGAGAATAGGCCTAGACTGGTTTGGTTCCCATCAGGCGAAAAACCAGGGACTAGTTCGCAAAAGTAGGTTTTTAACATATTCGTAAATATTTAATGAACGATTTGATTGACAGCAATGGTTCTAGAGGCAAAGTTGTTCAGCATGAGGAGATCTATCAAATGATATGCATTGTGTGGGGATGTGTGCAACACCACGTGATTACAGAGCCATAAAACTCGTTAGCGCCAACTAGTGGCCGATTTCTTTCAAAATTCTTACAGACCTTTAGGGGCATGAGTCGAACATGCCCATCGAGTTTCGTTCTGATCGGCCTCCGTTAACCTCGTCTCATAGGTGCTCAAACTTCATTTGTCGATGGCGGCCATGTTTTTTGAGATACGCCAATATCCTTATACACATACATGGGGCCTTGGACCAAGACACTGCATACCAATTTTCAAGGCAATCGGACTAACGGTCAGGTGGCCACACCCCTTTTTATGTTTTTTTAATGTTATAGCGCCAACTAGTGTTCGATCGTCGTGATTTTTTTACTCTGACCCCAGACTGTCCTTATACACATGTGTGCCAAGTTTGGTCAACCTATATCATTTTCTTCTGGAGTTATAGCCGTTTTAATAAAATAGGCTCCGCCTACAACGTTCATTTTGCGCCCCCTAGCGACCCTGAATCGAAAATTCAACTTTTTTTCGATAATTATTGATATTCGGACTCCAGAGAACATTTCTGCACTAGTTTGGTTCCAATCGGACAAAAAACCAGGGACTAGTTTGCAAAAGTAGTTTTTTGACAAAATTCAAAATGGCGGAAAATCCATCATGGCGGAAATGAAATCGGAGATATACGTTTTGTTCTCCAGGTTTTCAGCTTTCCACTGATATAAGACACTTGAGTCTACAACATACGGTTTAGGAGTTATGAGCAGTTTCGCGCAATTGGTTGCTATAGCGCCACCTATGGGCCAATCGGGCTCATACTTTGATAAGCTCTCCTCGATTTTTGTACTACCATCTGACAAAGTTTCAAGTCTCTAGCACTTACGGTTTGGGCTGCACGATGCGTTTTACGGCAGAATAATAATAATAATAAAAATCAGTACAATTACAATAGGTTTTCAGCACTTCGTGCTTGAACACCTAATTAAAGCTGCAAGCAGCATTTATCGGTGTTCAAGCAATTAAGGCCTTTAAGGCCGTTAAGCACAAAAGCATCAAAAGACGTTAAGTTTTATGTAGCATACATTTAACCACTGACATAATAGATGGAAAACACCATTTACAGCCAATACAGGCAATTTACCATAGGAAATACATGGTTTTAAAGCTTTTTAACAGTTATAGCGCCACCTATGGTCCGATCTCCATAAAACTGTGCATGCTTGTTAATGATGTTATTTCACATACGCTCACCAATTTTTGTGAAGTTCTGAGTTTTTATTTATGATTTATAGGCTGTTGAGTGTATTTTGCCACGCCCCTTTTGTAAATTACCCTGTTATAGCAAACCAAAGGGCAAAGTTCAACTTGTTTTTGATAATTATTGATCTAGAGAGTCCAGAAAATTGTCCTAGACTGGTCTGGTTCCGATCGGGCGAAAAACCAGGGACTAGTTCGCAAAAGTAGGTTTTTAACATATTCATGATTATTTTATGAACGATTTGATTGACAGCAATGGTTCTAGTGGCAAAGTTGTTCAGCATGAGGAGATCTATCAATAGATATGCATTGTTTGGGGATATGTGCAACACCACGTGATTACAGAGCCATAAAACTCGTTAGCGCCAACTAGTGACCGATTTCTTTCAAAATTCTTACAGACCTTTAGGGGCATGAGTCAAACATGCCCATCGAGTTTCGTTCCGATCGGCCTCCGTTAACCTCTTCTCATAGGTGCTCAAACTTCATTGGCCGATGGCGGCCATGTTTTTTGAGATACGCCAATATCCTTTTACAGATACATGGGGACTTGGACCAAGACACTGCATACCAATTTTCAAGTCAATCGGACTAACGGTCAGGTGGCCACACCCCTTTTTATGTTTTTTTGATGTTATAGCGCCACCTAGTGTTCGATCGTCGCGATTTTTTTACTGTGACCCCAAACTGTCCTTATACACATGTGTACCAAGTTTGGTCAACCTATCTCATTTACTTCTGGAGTTAAAGCCGTTTTAGTAAAATAGGCTACCCCCACAACGTTCATTTTGCGCCCCCTAGCGACCGTTAATCAAAATTTCAACTTTTTTTCGATAATTATTGATATTCAGACTCCAGAGAATATTTCTGCACTGGTTTGGTTACGATCAGGTGAAAAACCAGGGACTAGTTCGCAAAAGTAGTTTTTTGACAAAATTCAAAATGGCGGAAAATCCATCATGGCGGAAATGAAATCGGAGATATACGTTTTGTTCTCCAGGCTTTCAGCTTTCCACTGATATAAGACACTTGAGTCTACGACATACAGTTTAAGAGTTATGAGCAGTTTTGCGCAATTGGTTGCTATAGCGCCACCTATGGGCCAATCGGGCTCATAATTTGATAACCTCTCCTCGATTTTTGTACTACCATCTGACAAAGTTTCAAGTCTCTAGCACGTACGGTTTGGGCTGCACGATGCGTTTTACGGCAGAAGAAAAATAATAATAATAATAATAATTAAAGCTGCAAGCAGCATTTATCGGTGTTCAAGCAGTTAAGGCCTTTAAGGC
This sequence comes from Meda fulgida, assembly GCA_030578275.1. NCBI lineage: Eukaryota > Metazoa > Chordata > Actinopteri > Cypriniformes > Leuciscidae > Meda > Meda fulgida. The sequence goes on from CM060617.1 coordinate 25,496,527, forward strand.
CGTTAAGCACAAAAGCATCAAAAGACGTTAAGTTTTATGTAGCATACATTTAACCACTGACATAATAGATGGAAAACACCATTTACAGCCAATACAGGCAATTTACCATAGGAAATACATGGTTTTAAAGCTTTTTAACAGTTATAGCGCCACCTATGGTCCGATCTCGATAAAACTTTGCATGCTTATTCTTGACATTATGTCACATATGATCACCAATTTTTGTGAAGTTCTGAGTGTTTATTTATGATTTATAGGCTTTTGAGTGTATTTTGCCACGCCTCTTTTGTAAATTACCCTGTTATAGAAAACCAAAGGGCAAAGTTCAATTTTTTTTCGATAATTATTGATCTAGAGAGTCCAGAGAATTGTCCTAGACTGGTTTGGTTCCCATCGGGCGAAAAACCAGGGACTAGTTCGCAAAAGTAGGTTTTTAACATATTCGTAAATATTTAATGAACGATTTGATTGACAGCAATGGTTTTAGAGGCAAAGTTTTCAACATGAGGAGATCTATCAAATGCTATGCATTGTGTGGGGATGTGTGCAACACCACGTGATTACAGAGCCATAAAACTCGTTAGCGCCAACTAGTGGCCGATTTGTTTCAAAATTCTTACAGACCTTTAGGGGCATGAGTCGAACATGCCCATCGAGTTTCGTTCCGATCGGCCTCCGTTAACCTCGTCTCATAGGTGCTCAAACTTCATTGGTCGATGGCGGCCATGTTTTTTGAGATACGCCAATATCCTTATACACATACATAGGGCCTTGGACCAAGACACTGCATACCAATTTTCAAGTCAATCGGACTAACGGTCAGGTGGCCACACCCTTTTTTATGTTTTTTTAATGTTATAGCGCCACCTAGTGTTCGATCGTCGCGATTTTTTTACTCTGACCCAAGACTGTCCTTATACACATGTGTGCCAAGTTTGGTCAACCTATCTCATTTTCTTCTGGAGTTATAGCCGTTTTAATAAAATAGGCTCCGCCTACAACGTTCATTTTGCGCCCCCTAGCGACCCTGAATCGAAAATTCAAATTTTTTTTGATAATTATTGATATTCAGTCTCCAGAGAACATTTCTGCACTGGTTTGGTTCCAATCGGGCAAAAAACCAGGGACTAGTTCGCAAAAGTAGTTTTGTGACAAAATTCAAAATGGCGGAAAATCCATCATGGCGGAAATGAAATCGGAGATATACGTTTTGTTCCCCAGGTTTTCAGCTTTCCACTGATATAAGACACTTGAGACTACGACATACGGTTTAGGAGTTATGAGCAGTTTCGCGCAATTGGTTGCTATAGCGCCACCTATGGGCCAATCGGGCTCATAATTTGATAACCTCTCCTCGATTTTTGTACTACCATCTGACAAAGTTTCAAGTCTCTAGCACTTACGGTTTGGGCTGCACGATGCGTTTTACGGCAGAATAATAATAATAATAATAATTAAAGCTGCAAGCAGCATTTAGCGGTGTTCAAGCAGCTAAGGCCTTTAAGGCCGTTAAGCACAAAAGCATCAAAAGACATTAAGTTTTATGTAGCAAGCATTAACCACTGACATCATAGATGGAATAGACCATGTTTTAGCATGATTTACCATCATACACCAAATTTAGTGTGATTTTTCATGATTTACCATGTTCCAATATAATTTACCATGAATCTAGCATGATTTACCATAGTTTACCATGATATAGCAAGTTCTAGTGTGATTCACCATGATTGACCCTGTTCTAGCATGGTTTACCACAATTGAACACATTCTAGTATGATTTAATTCGATTGTAGCATGATTTACCATAGTTTACCATGATTTACCATGTTATAGGATGATTTACCATGATACACCATGTAATAGTATTATTTACTATGATTTACCATGTTTCTATCGTGATTTACCATGATTTACCACATTACTGCATTGATGTGAAGTGTCAATAAAAATGAAGTGATAAACTCTGACAAAAAATGATTTTGTTATAATAGTTATCATGGAAAAGTGGTTTGCTTTAGTGCAGAATACTGGTGAAAAACAAGTCTATCAAAGTGAAAGTGAGCCAGTAAGTGGTCTTCTACTGCCCTCTGCTGGCCATTCTACTTATTAATAAAGTGTTAAATGTGCTTTTGCACTCAAATGTAGACAGTTGCTCTCAGACACACACACACACACACACACACACACTCACACACACATGTTGTGTTTTCATGTTTTATGGGTACTTTTCATAGACATAATGATTTTTATACTGTACAGACTGTATATTCTATTCCCTTACACTAACCCTATCCCTAAACCTACCCATCACAGGAAACATTCTGCATTTGTACATTTTCAAACAACATCACTTAGTATGATTTATAAGCTGATTTCTTCATGGGGACCAAAAAATGTCCCCACACGAACAAGGATTTCGGATATTGCCATCCTTGTGGGGACATTTTGTCCCCATAACGTAGGGTTTACCAGGCCACACACACACACACGCGCACACACACACACGCACACACACACACGCACACACACACACGCACACACACACACACACACAAACACACTTATGTTATTGTGAAAATCTCTTTTAATGGTCTATAAGCATTTCACATATTTCTTTGTGATGTAATCAAATAAAAGTATATTAAAACTAATAAAAAAATAGCTTTAAGCGTTTGTTTGTTAGCCAATGCTGAAAGCTGATAAAAAGATTAAAAATGTCTAATGCTGCTGCTCCCTCTACTGGACAACAGTGGTACTACAGACTATATACAGTTGGAATGAATGAATGGAGATTTGGTTTTTCACTTATATCTCTGGAACGAGAAAATGAAAAAATCTGAAACTCAGAACTTAGATAGTGTTAGAGGAGCCCTGTTGAACAAGACCATCCCGGTGATGCTGGGTTATCGTGTCCGGGAGCAATGTCCGTTGAAATGCATATCTTTGTAGGCTTATATCTCGGGCATGCCTGGGTCAAATCGCACCATTCTCGACTCGAAGATAGATGAGGACGGGCTCTTTCCAACAAGCTCTCCCACAAGCATCTAGCTGGTCCAGGTCGGGACTTACAGCCGTTTCAAGTCTGGAGTCTCACATATTAGCGATCCACGGGGGCGCGCTCCCGACCCCCGCGACGATAGATTTCGATCAAGACCCTGGAGAGGACCTTACCATCAAAATTTGAGCGCGCAGCGACTTTTCGTTTTCGAGTTATGAGTGAATTTGTACTGGAGGGCGTGGCCTAAATCACGGAAACCCTTTACATTGAAAAATGGGAATCCTGAAAATGGGTCACAATTGTTAATCAATAGTAATTCTGCAATAGATGAATTTTGACTACATGTAATTCTAAATGTCAAAATAGTGATTTTATAAAGTCTAAATATGAATTATAAAACAATATTAGTAAGCAGTATGACAAAATGACTATTTTAAACGATATAAATATTGTAATTTTCACCTTTTTAACTGGATGTCTGCAATTTTTCTTGTTTGTTTGGAGTCATATTTTTCCATTAGATCAATTTTGAATTCATGTGATTGTGAATGTTAAAATAGGGATTTTATAAAGACCATTTATAAAGACCATTATAGAACAATATTAGTAAGCAGTATGACAAAATGACTATTTTAAACAGAAGGGGCAGTAGAAGACCACTTATTGGCTTAATATACCATTTCATTCATATAAACATTGTAATTTTCACCTTTTTAACTGGCTGTATGCAATTTTTGATGTTTTTTTAGTCATGCTTTTCCAATAGATCAATTTTGACTTCACGTGATTGTAAATGTCAAAATAGTGATTTTATAAAGTCTAAATATGAATTATAGAACAATATTAGTAAGCAGTATGACAAAATGACTATTTTAAACAGAAGGGGGCAGTAGAAGACCACTTATTGGCTTAATATACCATTACGTTCATATAAACATTGTAATTTTCACCTTTCTAACTGGATGTCTGCAATTTTTCTTGTTTGTTTAGAGTCATATTTTTCATTAGATCAATTTTGACTTCACGTGATTGTAAATGTTAAAATAGGGATTTTATAAAGTCTAAATATGAATTATAGAACAATATTAGTGAGCAATATGACAAAATGACTATTTTAAACAGAAGGGGGCAGTCGAAGACCTCTTATTGGCTTAATATGCCATTACATTTATATAAACATTGTAATTTTCACCTTTCTAACTGGATGTCTGCAATTTTTCTTGTTTGTTTAGAGTCATATTTTTCATTAGATCAATTTTGACTTCACGTGATTGTAAATGTTAAAATAGGGATTTTATAAAGTCTAAATATGAATTATAGAACAATATTAGTGAGCAGTATGACAAAATGACTATTTTAAACAGAAGGGGCAGTAGAAGACCACTTATTGCCTTAATATGCCATTATGTTCTTATAATTTTCCCCTTTTTAACTGTTATAGAGGCATTATTTCTTATCTTATTTGGAGTCACATGTTCTGACATGTTTTTAGAAGATCTGAGCATTGGTCAAGACTTCATATTGATGTGAACCTTTTATAGCCATCCAAATGAAAAAGTTATACCTTTCCTGATAATTATTGATCTAGAGAGTCCAGAGAATTGTACTGCTCTGATTTTGAACATTATGATATAAAGATTATATGATCATAGATGGAACACACCATTTTCAGCCAATATAGGCAATTTACCATAGGAAATACATGGTTTTAAAGCTTTTTAAAAGTTATAGCGCCACCTATGGTCTGATCTCCATAAAACTGTGCATGCTTGTTAATGATGTTATTTCACATATGCTCACCAATTTTTGTGAAGTTCTGAGTTTTTATTTATGATTTATAGGCTGTTGAGTGTATTTTGCCACGCCCCTTTTTTAAATGACCCTGTTACAGCCACCCAAATGCAAAATTTCAACTTTTTTTGATAATTATTGATCTACAGAGTCCAGAGAATAGGCCTAGACTGGTTTGGTTCCCATCGGGCGAAAAACCAGGGACTAGTTCGCAAAAGTAGGTTTTTAACATATTCGTAAATATTTAATGAAGGATTTGATTGACAGCAATGGTTCTAGAGGCAAAGTTGTTCAACATGAGGAGATCTATCAAATGATATGCATTGTGTGGTGATGTGTGCAACACCACGTGATTACAGAGCCATAAAACTCGTTAGCGCCAACTAGTGGCCGATTTGTTTCAAAATTCTTACAGACCTTTAGGGGCATGAGTCGAACATGCCCATCGAGTTTCGTTCCGATCGGCCTCCGTTAACCTCGTCTCATAGGTGCTCAAACTTCATTGGTCGATGGCGGCCATGTTTTTTGAGATACGCCAATATCCTTATACATATACATGGGGCCTTGGACCAAGACACTGCATACCAATTTTCAAGTCAATCGGACTAACGGTCAGGTGGCCACACCCTTTTTTATGGTTTTTTTAATGTTATAGCGCCACCTAGTGTTCGATCGTCGCGATTTTTTTACTCTGACCCCAGACTGTCCTTATACACATATGTGCCAAGATTGGTCAACCTATCTTATTTTCTTCTGGAGTTATAGCCGTTTTAATAAAATAGGCTCCGCCCACAACGTTTATTTTGCGCCCCCTAGCGATCCTGAATCGAAAATTCAACTTTTTTTCGATAATTATTGATATTCAGACTCCAGAGAACATTTCTGCACTAGTTTGGTTCCAATCGGACAAAAAACCAGGGACTAGTTTGCAAAAGTAGTTTTTTGACAAAATTCAAAATGGCGGAAAATCCATCATGGCGGAAATGAAATCGGAGATATACGATTTGTTCTCCAGGTTTTCAGCTTTCCACTGATATAAGACACTTGAGTCTACAACATACGGTTTAGGAGTTATGAGCAGTTTCGCGCAATTGGTTGCTATAGCGCCACCTATGGGCCAATCGGGCTCATACTTTGATAAGCTCTCCTCGATTTTTGTACTACCATATGACAAAGTTTCAAGTCTCTAGCACTTACGGTTTGGGCTGCACGATGCGTTTTACGGCAGAATAATAATAATAATAAAAATCAGTACAATTACAATAGGTTTTCAGCACTTCGTGCTTGAACACCTAAAAATCAGTACAATTACAATAGGTTTTCAGCACTTCGTGCTTGAACACCTAATAAAAATCAGCACAAATACAATAGGTTTTCAGCACTTCGTGCTTGAACACCTAATTAAAGCTGCAAGCAGCATTTATCGGTGTTCAAGCAATTGAGGCCTTTAAGGCCGTTAAGCACAAAAGCATCAAAAGACGTTAAGTTTTATGTAGCATACATTTAACCACTGACATAATAGATGGAAAACACCATTTACCATAGGAAATACATGGTTTTAAAGCTTTTTAACAGTTATAGCGCCATCTATGGTCCGATCTCCATAAAACTGTGCATGCTTGTTCATGATGTTATTTCACATACGCTCACCAATTTTTGTGAAGTTCTGAGTTTTTATTTATGATTTATAGGCTGTTGAGTGTATTTTGCCACGCCCCTTTTTTAAATGACCCTGTTACAGCCACCCAAATGCAAAATTTCAACTTTTTTTTGATAATTATTGATCTACAGAGTCCAGAGAATAGGCCTAGACTGGTTTGGTTCCCATCGGGCGAAAAACCAGGGACTAGTTCGCAAAAGTAGGTTTTTAACATATTCGTAAATATTTAATGAACGATTTGATTGACAGCAATGGTTTTAGAGGCAAAGTTTTCAACATGAGGAGATCTATCAAATGCTATGCATTGTGTGGGGATGTGTGCAACACCACGTGATTACAGAGCCATAAAACTCGTTAGCGCCAACTAGTGGCCGATTTGTTTCAAAATTCTTACAGACCTTTAGGGGCATGAGTCGAACATGCCCATCGAGTTTCGTTCCGATCGGCCTCCGTTAACCTCGTCTCATAGGTGCTCAAACTTCATTGGTCGATGGCGGCCATGTTTTTTGAGATACGCCAATATCCTTATACACATACATAGGGCCTTGGACCAAGACACTGCATACCAATTTTCAAGTCAATCGGACTAACGGTCAGGTGGCCACACCCTTTTTTATGTTTTTTTAATGTTATAGCGCCACCTAGTGTTCGATCGTCGCGATTTTTTTACTCTGACCCAAGACTGTCCTTATACACATGTGTGCCAAGTTTGGTCAACCTATCTCATTTTCTTCTGGAGTTATAGCCGTTTTAATAAAATAGGCTCCGCCTACAACGTTCATTTTGCGCCCCCTAGCGACCCTGAATCGAAAATTCAAATTTTTTTGATAATTATTGATATTCAGTCTCCAGAGAACATTTCTGCACTGGTTTGGTTCCAATCGGGCAAAAAACCAGGGACTAGTTCGCAAAAGTAGTTTTGTGACAAAATTCAAAATGGCGGAAAATCCATCATGGCGGAAATGAAATCGGAGATATACGTTTTGTTCCCCAGGTTTTCAGCTTTCCACTGATATAAGACACTTGAGACTACGACATACGGTTTAGGAGTTATGAGCAGTTTCGCGCAATTGGTTGCTATAGCGCCACCTATGGGCCAATCGGGCTCATAATTTGATAACCTCTCCTCGATTTTTGTACTACCATCTGACAAAGTTTCAAGTCTCTAGCACTTACGGTTTGGGCTGCACGATGCGTTTTACGGCAGAATAATAATAATAATAATAATTAAAGCTGCAAGCAGCATTTAGCGGTGTTCAAGCAGCTAAGGCCTTTAAGGCCGTTAAGCACAAAAGCATCAAAAGACATTAAGTTTTATGTAGCAAGCATTAACCACTGACATCATAGATGGAATAGACCATGTTTTAGCATGATTTACCATCATACACCAAATTTAGTGTGATTTTTCATGATTTACCATGTTCCAATATAATTTACCATGAATCTAGCATGATTTACCATAGTTTACCATGATATAGCAAGTTCTAGTGTGATTCACCATGATTGACCCTGTTCTAGCATGGTTTACCACAATTGAACACATTCTAGTATGATTTAATTCGATTGTAGCATGATTTACCATAGTTTACCATGATTTACCATGTTATAGGATGATTTACCATGATACACCATGTAATAGTATTATTTACTATGATTTACCATGTTTCTATCGTGATTTACCATGATTTACCACATTACTGCATTGATGTGAAGTGTCAATAAAAATGAAGTGATAAACTCTGACAAAAAATGATTTTGTTATAATAGTTATCATGGAAAAGTGGTTTGCTTTAGTGCAGAATACTGGTGAAAAACAAGTCTATCAAAGTGAAAGTGAGCCAGTAAGTGGTCTTCTACTGCCCTCTGCTGGCCATTCTACTTATTAATAAAGTGTTAAATGTGCTTTTGCACTCAAATGTAGACAGTTGCTCTCAGACACACACACACACACACACACACACACACTCACACACACATGTTGTGTTTTCATGTTTTATGGGTACTTTTCATAGACATAATGATTTTTATACTGTACAGACTGTATATTCTATTCCCTTACACTAACCCTATCCCTAAACCTACCCATCACAGGAAACATTCTGCATTTGTACATTTTCAAACAACATCACTTAGTATGATTTATAAGCTGATTTCTTCATGGGGACCAAAAAATGTCCCCACACGAACAAGGATTTCGGATATTGCCATCCTTGTGGGGACATTTTGTCCCCATAACGTAGGGTTTACCAGGCCACACACACACACACGCGCACACACACACACGCACACACACACACTCACACACACACACTCACACACACACACACACACACACACACTTATGTTATTGTGAAAATCTCTTTTAATGGTCTATAAGCATTTCACATATTTCTTTGTGATGTAATCAAATAAAAGTATATTAAAACTAATAAAAAAATAGCTTTAAGCGTTTGTTTGTTAGCCAATGCTGAAAGCTGATAAAAAGATTAAAAATGTCTAATGCTGCTGCTCCCTCTACTGGACAACAGTGGTACTACAGACTATATACAGTTGGAATGAATGAATGGAGATTTGGTTTTTCACTTATATCTCTGGAACGAGAAAATGAAAAAATCTGAAACTCAGAACTTAGATAGTGTTAGAGGAGCCCTGTTGAACAAGACCATCCCGGTGATGCTGGGTTATCGTGTCCGGGAGCAATGTCCGTTGAAATGCATATCTTTGTAGGCTTATATCTCGGGCATGCCTGGGTCAAATCGCACCATTCTCGACTCGAAGATAGATGAGGACGGGCTCTTTCCAACAAGCTCTCCCACAAGCATCTAGCTGGTCCAGGTCGGGACTTACAGCCGTTTCAAGTCTGGAGTCTCACATATTAGCGATCCACGGGGGCGCGCTCCCGACCCCCGCGACGATAGATTTCGATCAAGACCCTGGAGAGGACCTTACCATCAAAATTTGAGCGCGCAGCGACTTTTCGTTTTCGAGTTATGAGTGAATTTGTACTGGAGGGCGTGGCCTAAATCACGGAAACCCTTTACATTGAAAAATGGGAATCCTGAAAATGGGTCACAATTGTTAATCAATAGTAATTCTGCAATAGATGAATTTTGACTACATGTAATTCTAAATGTCAAAATAGTGATTTTATAAAGTCTAAATATGAATTATAAAACAATATTAGTAAGCAGTATGACAAAATGACTATTTTAAACGATATAAATATTGTAATTTTCACCTTTTTAACTGGATGTCTGCAATTTTTCTTGTTTGTTTGGAGTCATATTTTTCCATTAGATCAATTTTGAATTCATGTGATTGTGAATGTTAAAATAGGGATTTTATAAAGACCATTTATAAAGACCATTATAGAACAATATTAGTAAGCAGTATGACAAAATGACTATTTTAAACAGAAGGGGCAGTAGAAGACCACTTATTGGCTTAATATACCATTTCATTCATATAAACATTGTAATTTTCACCTTTTTAACTGGCTGTATGCAATTTTTGATGTTTTTTTAGTCATGCTTTTCCAATAGATCAATTTTGACTTCACGTGATTGTAAATGTCAAAATAGTGATTTTATAAAGTCTAAATATGAATTATAGAACAATATTAGTAAGCAGTATGACAAAATGACTATTTTAAACAGAAGGGGGCAGTAGAAGACCACTTATTGGCTTAATATACCATTACGTTCATATAAACATTGTAATTTTCACCTTTCTAACTGGATGTCTGCAATTTTTCTTGTTTGTTTAGAGTCATATTTTTCATTAGATCAATTTTGACTTCACGTGATTGTAAATGTTAAAATAGGGATTTTATAAAGTCTAAATATGAATTATAGAACAATATTAGTGAGCAATATGACAAAATGACTATTTTAAACAGAAGGGGGCAGTCGAAGACCTCTTATTGGCTTAATATGCCATTACATTTATATAAACATTGTAATTTTCACCTTTCTAACTGGATGTCTGCAATTTTTTCTTGTTTGTTTAGAGTCATATTTTTCATTAGATCAATTTTGACTTCACGTGATTGTAAATGTTAAAATAGGGATTTTATAAAGTCTAAATATGAATTATAGAACAATATTAGTGAGCAGTATGACAAAATGACTATTTTAAACAGAAGGGGCAGTAGAAGACCACTTATTGCCTTAATATGCCATTATGTTCTTATAATTTTCCCCTTTTTAACTGTTATAGAGGCATTATTTCTTATCTTATTTGGAGTCACATGTTCTGACATGTTTTTAGAAGATCTGAGCATTGGTCAAGACTTCATATTGATGTGAACCTTTTATAGCCATCCAAATGAAAAAGTTATACCTTTCCTGATAATTATTGATCTAGAGAGTCCAGAGAATTGTACTGCTCTGATTTTGAACATTATGATATAAAGATTATATGATCATAGATGGAACACACCATTTTCAGCCAATATAGGCAATTTACCATAGGAAATACATGGTTTTAAAGCTTTTTAAAAGTTATAGCGCCACCTATGGTCTGATCTCCATAAAACTGTGCATGCTTGTTAATGATGTTATTTCACATATGCTCACCAATTTTTGTGAAGTTCTGAGTTTTTATTTATGATTTATAGGCTGTTGAGTGTATTTTGCCACGCCCCTTTTTTAAATGACCCTGTTACAGCCACCCAAATGCAAAATTTCAACTTTTTTTGATAATTATTGATCTACAGAGTCCAGAGAATAGGCCTAGACTGGTTTGGTTCCCATCGGGCGAAAAACCAGGGACTAGTTCGCAAAAGTAGGTTTTTAACATATTCGTAAATATTTAATGAAGGATTTGATTGACAGCAATGGTTCTAGAGGCAAAGTTGTTCAACATGAGGAGATCTATCAAATGATATGCATTGTGTGGTGATGTGTGCAACACCACGTGATTACAGAGCCATAAAACTCGTTAGCGCCAACTAGTGGCCGATTTGTTTCAAAATTCTTACAGACCTTTAGGGGCATGAGTCGAACATGCCCATCGAGTTTCGTTCCGATCGGCCTCCGTTAACCTCGTCTCATAGGTGCTCAAACTTCATTGGTCGATGGCGGCCATGTTTTTTGAGATACGCCAATATCCTTATACATATACATGGGGCCTTGGACCAAGACACTGCATACCAATTTTCAAGTCAATCGGACTAACGGTCAGGTGGCCACACCCTTTTTTATGGTTTTTTTAATGTTATAGCGCCACCTAGTGTTCGATCGTCGCGATTTTTTTACTCTGACCCCAGACTGTCCTTATACACATATGTGCCAAGATTGGTCAACCTATCTTATTTTCTTCTGGAGTTATAGCCGTTTTAATAAAATAGGCTCCGCCCACAACGTTTATTTTGCGCCCCCTAGCGATCCTGAATCGAAAATTCAACTTTTTTTCGATAATTATTGATATTCAGACTCCAGAGAACATTTCTGCACTAGTTTGGTTCCAATCGGACAAAAAACCAGGGACTAGTTTGCAAAAGTAGTTTTTTGACAAAATTCAAAATGGCGGAAAATCCATCATGGCGGAAATGAAATCGGAGATATACGATTTGTTCTCCAGGTTTTCAGCTTTCCACTGATATAAGACACTTGAGTCTACAACATACGGTTTAGGAGTTATGAGCAGTTTCGCGCAATTGGTTGCTATAGCGCCACCTATGGGCCAATCGGGCTCATACTTTGATAAGCTCTCCTCGATTTTTGTACTACCATATGACAAAGTTTCAAGTCTCTAGCACTTACGGTTTGGGCTGCACGATGCGTTTTACGGCAGAATAATAATAATAATAAATATAGCTGCAAGCAGCCATTACCGGGGCCAAGCGCAAGAAGCGGCAACAGATGCCATCATGGGCGGGAGTGGCAGACCAACTGCAGCAAGGAGCAATTAAAGACATTTTAAGAGAAGTTTGGGCAAATGGCTAAAAAATCATATATACAGTAACTTTTAAGATGATTTAATGGATTATCACTTTCGACCAATAGGTGGCGCAGTTACGAAATCGATGTGATGTGGTCAGAGTGAGGTGACAATGACACATACAAACTTTGGTGTCAAAATGTCAAAGCATTGCAGAGATAAAGCCCGAGTAGTCATTTTGGCAGCATGCCTCAACTTTGCTGCTGCGGTATACGAAAACGGTTTCGTCTATCGTCACGAAATCCATAACTTTTAGTCGGGACGGTCTGGAGATGGTGGGATTCGATTTTGGTGAAAATCGGACAAACGGCCTTGAAGGAGTTCGAAAAAGTAGGTATTCAATGAAAATCAAGATGGCGGACAGGAAGTTTCTCCAAATACGTCAAAATTGGTATCCATGTTCTCGGCATGACCCAAGGAATCTATTAAGACCAGTGTCATTACAATAGGCTGTTTTATTCAAAAGTTATTAGCATTTTTGGAAATGTAATTTGAATTTTTGACCAACAGGTGGCGCTGTCTCAAAATCTTTTCAGTGCCTTCAGGGCAAGGTGCTGGTGGCAATTTCTGAGTTGCATAATGTTACAGCAATGCATTCATTAAGTATAGCATTTTACATCACAAAACTGTATTGAAATCAATGGGAATTTCACGTTTTGTTCTATTATAGCGCCACCAAGAGGTATAATCCTACAATTTTTTTTACGTGTCCTCAGAGTGAGCCCATACATATGTGTGTCGATTTTGGTGAAAATATCTCAATTCGCTTCGGAGTTATAGACATTTATGTGAAAAAACACGTCAAAAATGACTGACACGTGACTTTGATTGAATTTTACGACCCCTTACTATCAATATTTGGACATTTGGGCATTGGCGTATAGCCAGCGACCTATGTTTCCAAACTTCTGACGGTGGTTTCGTCTTGATCGGACTAGCGGTTTCGAAGATATCTGCAAATGTTTTTTAAGCGCTAAATTGCAACGCTGCACAAACCATATGCCGAAACCTGGCAAGTCTGGTATCGTTGGACTCGGAAAGGATTCAGGAGACTAATAATATGATGTTCGTGAAAATACGTCAACCACAGCCAGAGTTATAAGCATTTTAGATTTTAATTTTACCACTAGGTGGCGCTGTTTCGAAACTTCTCAGGCTCCTTCAGGGCATCGTACTGATGACCCATACCGAGTTTCGTAACAATTCGATGATGCGTTCAAAAAATACAGCATTTTAGCACATAATTCAAAATGGCCGACAGCCAAAATGGCCGATCTGGGAAAATTGGATATCAGTCGACTCGGCATGAAGCCCTGAATCTAACGAGACCACTTTTATGATTTTTGGACAAACCGTTCAGAAGTTAAGAGCAAAAATAGCAATTTTGCATATCTCCGGACCAGTAGGTGGCGCTGCGCCGAAACGCAGCATGTAGCCTCAGGTCATGCTTGTGATGACATGTACCAAGTTTGGTCTGAATACAATTAAGCGTTGCGGAGATACAGCCTTACGTCTGTTTTCGCAAGCGCTACGTTAAATTAGTTTGTGCGTTTATCGAAAACTGCTAAGCGAATCATCTTGAATTCCATAACTTTTTGTCGGCACTGCCTGGAGATGATCTGGTGCAATTTTGGTGAAAATCGGACAAACCGTCTAGGACGAGTTCGCAAAAGTAGGTTTTTTGGACAATTCAAAATGGCGGCCATATATTTATGACGGAAAATGACGTCATAGGATGCGATCGAATCGTCGTGAGCTCAGGAATCAGAGGAAAAAAGAATTTTGTTGATAGGCCTTACGGTTCAAAAGTTATTAGCATAATAAAAGTGAAACTTTGGACAGGTGGTGGCGCTAGAGGGAATGAGTTAAAGACACCAAAATTGGTGCAATTACTGTTGGGACTGTCCTCTATCAGAATGTCAAATCGGAACAACTTTCCCGGACACGGTTCTATGGGCTGCCATAGAGGCCCAGTCGGAAGAAGAAGAAGAAGAATAATAATAAATATAGCTGCAAGCAGCCATTACCGGGGCCAAGCGCAAGAAGCGGCAACAGATGCCATCATGGGCGGGAGTGGCAGACCAACTGCAGCAAAGAGCAATTAAAGACATTTTAAGAGAAGTTTGAGCAAATGGCTAAAAAATCATATATACAGTAACTTTTAAGATGATTTAATGGATTATCACTTTCGACCAATAGGTGGCGCAGTTACGAAATCGATGTGATGTGGCCAGAGTGAGGTGACAATGACACATACAAACTTTGGTGTCAAAATGTCAAGGCATTGCAGAGATAAAGCCTGAGTAGTCATTTTGGCAGCATGCCTCAACTGTGCTGCTGCGGTATACGAAAACGGTTTCGTCTATCGTTACGAAATCCATAACTTTTAGTCGGCACGGTCTGGATATGGTAGGATTCGATTTTGGTGAAAATCGGACAAACGGCCTTGAAGGAGTTCGAAAAAGTAGGTATTCAATGAAAATCAAGATGGCGGACAGGAAGTTTCTCCAAATACGTCAAAATTGGTATCCATGTTCTCGGCATGACCCAAGGAATCTATTAAGACCAGTGTCATTACAATAGGCTGTTTTATTCAAAAGTTATTAGCATTTTTGGAAATGTAATTTGAATTTTTGACCAACAGGTGGCGCTGTCTCAAAATCTTTTCAGTGCCTTCAGGGCAAGGTGCTGGTGGCAATTTCTGAGTTGCATAATGTTACAGCAATGCATTCATTAAGTATAGCATTTTACATAACAAAACTGTATTGAAATCAATGGGAATTTCACGTTTTGTTCTATTATAGCGCCACCAAGAGGTATAATCCTACAATTTTTTTTACGTGTCCTCAGAGTGAGCCCATACATATGTGTGTCGATTTTGGTGAAAATATCTCAATTCGCTTCGGAGTTATAGACATTTATGTGAAAAAACACGTCAAAAATGACTGACACGTGACTTTGATTGAATTTTACGACCCCTTACTATCAATATTTGGGCATTTGGGCATTGGCGTATAGCCAGCGACCTATGTTTCCAAACTTCTGACGGTGGTTTCGTCTTGATCGGACTAGCGGTTTCGAAGATATTGGCAAATGTTTTTTAAGCGCTAAATTGCAACGCTGCACAAACCATATGCCGAAACCTGGCAAGTCTGGTATCGTTGGACTCGGAAAGGATTCAGGAGACTAATAATATGACGTTCGTGAAAATACGTCAACCACAGCCAGAGTTATAAGCATTTTAGATTTTAATTTTACCACTAGGTGGCGCTGTTTCGAAACTTCTCAGGCTCCTTCAGGGCATCGTACTGATGACCCATACCGAGTTTCGTAACAATTCGTTGATGCGTTCAAAAAATACAGCATTTTAGCACATAATTCAAAATGGCCGACAGGCAAAATGGCCGATCTGGGAAAATTGGATATCAGTCGACTCGGCATGAAGCCCTGAATCTAACGAGACCACTTTTATGATTTTTGGACAAACCGTTCAGAAGTTAAGAGCAAAAATAGCCATTTTTCATATCTCCGGACCAGTAGGTGGCGCTGCGCCGAAACGCAGCATGTAGCCTCAGGTCATGCTTGTGATGACATGTACCAAGTTTGGTCTGAATACGATTAAGCGTTGCGGAGATACAGCCTTACGTCTGTTTTCGCAAGCGCTACGTTAAATTAGTTTGTGCGTTTATCGAAAACTGCTAAGCGAATCATCTTGAATTCCAAAACTTTTTGTCGGCACTGCCTGGAGATGATCTGGTGCAATTTTGGTGAAAATCGGACAAACCGTCTAGGACGAGTTCGCAAAAGTAGGTTTTTTGGACAATTCAAAATGGCGGCCATACATTTATGACGGAAAATGACGTCATAGGATGCAATCGAATCGTCATGAGCTCAGGAATCAGAGGAAAAAACAATTTTGTTGATAGGCCTTACGGTTCAAAAGTTATTAGCATAATAAAAGTGAAACTTTGGACAGGTGGTGGCGCTAGAGGGAATGAGTTAAAGACACCAAAATTGGTGCAATTACTGTTGGGACTGTCCTCTATCAGAATGTCAAATCGGAACAACTTTCCCGGACACGGTTCTATGGGCTGCCATAGAGGCCCAGTCGGAAGAAGAAGAAGAATAATAATAAGAACCGGAACAGATACAATAGGTGCCTCCGCACCTTCGGTGCTTGGCCCCTAATAATAAGAACCGGAACAGATACAATAGGTGCCTCCGCACCTTCGGTGCTTGGCCCCTAAAAATCAGTACAATTACAATAGGTTTTCAGCACTTCGTGCTTGAACACCTAATTAAAGCTGCAAGCAGCATTTATCGGTGTTCAAGCAATTAAGGCCTTTAAGGCCGTTAAGCACAAAAGCATCAAAAGACGTTAAGTTTTATGTAGCATACATTTAACCACTGACATAATAGATGGAAAACACCATTTACAGCCAATACAGGCAATTTACCAAAGGAAATATATGGTTTTAAAGCTTTTTAACAGTTATAGCGCCACCTATGGTCCGATCTCCATAAAACTGTGCATGCTTGTTAATGATGTTATTTCACATACGCTCACCAATTTTTGTGAAGTTCTGAGTTTTTATTTATGATTTATAGGCTGTTGAGTGTATTTTGCCACGCCCCTTTTGTAAATTACCCTGTTATAGCAAACCAAAGGGCAAAGTTCAACTTGTTTTTGATAATTATTGATCTAGAGAGTCCAGAGAATAGGCCTAGACTGGTCTGGTTCCGATCGGGCGAAAAACCAGGGACTAGTTCGCAAAAGTAGGTTTTTAACATATTCATGAATATTTTATGAACGATTTGATTGACAGCAATGGTTCCAGAGGCAAAGTTGTTCAGCATGAGGAGATCTATCAAATGATATGTATTTTGTGGGGATGTGTGCAACACCACGTGATTACAGAGCCATAAAACTCGTTAGCGCCAACTAGTGGCCGATTTGTTTCAAAATTCTTACAGACCTTGAGGGGCATGAGTCGAACATGCCCATCGAGTTTCGTTCCGATCGGCCTCCGTTAACCTTGTCTCATAGGTGCTCAAACTTCATTGGTCGATGGCGGCCATGTTTTTTGAGATACGCCAATATCCTTAATCACATACATGGGGCCTTGGACCAAGACACTGCATACCAATTTTCAAGTCAATCGGACTAACGGTCAGGTGGCCACACCCTTTTTTATGTTTTTTTAATGTTATAGCGCCACCTAGTGTTCGATCGTCGCGAATTTTTTACTCTGACCCCAGACTGTCCTTATACACATATGTGCCAAGTTTGGTCAACCTATCTCATTTTCTTCTGGAGTTATAGCCGTTTTAATAAAATAGGCTCCGCCCACAACGTTCATTTTGCGCCCCCTAGCGACCCTGAATCGAAAATTCAACTTTTTTTCGATAATTATTGATATTCAGTCTCCAGAGAACATTTCTGCACTGGTTTGGTTCCAATCGGGCAAAAAACCAGGGACTAGTTCGCAAAAGTAGTTTTATGACAAAATTCAAAATGGCGGAAAATTTATCAGGGCGGAAATGAAATCGGAGATATACGTTTTGTTCTCCAGCTTTTCAGCTTTCCACTGATATAAGACACTTGAGTCTACGACATACGGTTTAGGAGTTATGAGCAGTTTTGCGCAATTGGTTGCTATAGCGCCACCTATGGGCCAATCGGGCTCATAATTTGATAACCTCTCCTCGATTTTTGTACTACCATCTGACAAAGTTTCAAGTCTCTAGCACTTACGGTTTGGGCTGCACGATGCGTTTTACGGCAGAATAATAATAATAATAATAATTAAAGCTGCAAGCAGCATTTATCGGTGTTCAAGCAATTAAGGCCTTTAAGGCCGTTAAGCACAAAAGCATCAAAAGACGTTAAGTTTTATGTAGAATACATTTAACCACTGACATAATAGATGGAAAACACCATTTACAGCCAATACAGGCAATTTACCACAGGAAGTACATGGTTTTAAAGCTTTTTAACAGTTATAGCGCCACCTATGGTCCGATCTCCATAAAACTGTGCATGCTTGTTCATGACATTATGTCACATATGATCACCAATTTTTGTGAAGTTCTGAGTTTTTATTTATGATTTATAGGCTGTTGAGTGTATTTTGCCACGCCCCTTTTTTAAATGACCCTGTTATAGCAAACCAAAGGGCAAAGTTCGATTTTTTTTCGATAATTATTGATCTAGAGAGTCCAGAGAATTGTCCTAGACTGGTCTGGTTCCGATCTGGCGAAAAACCAGGGACTAGTTCGCAAAAGTAGGTTTTTAACATATTCATAAATATTTAATGAACGATTTGATTGACAGCAATGGTTCTAGAGGCAAAGTTGTTCAGCATGAGGAGATCTATCAAATGATATGTATTTTGTGGGGATGTGTGCAACACCACGTGATTACAGAGCCATAAAACTCGTTAGCGCCAACTAGTGGCCGATTTGTTTCAAAATTCTTACAGACCTTTAGGGGCATGAGTCGAACATGCCCATCGAGTTTCGTTCCGATCGGCCTCCGTTAACCTCGTCTCATAGGTGCTCAAACTTCATTGGTCGATGGCGGCCATGTTTTTTTGAGATACGCCAATATCCTTTTACACATAAATGGGGCCTTGGACCAAGACACTGCATACCAATTTTCAAGTCAATCGGACTAACGGTCAGGTGGCCACACTCTTTTTTATGTTTTTTTAATGTTATAGCGCCACCTAGTGTTCGATTGTCGCGAATTTTTTACTCTGACCCCAGACTGTCCCTATACACATATGTGCCAAGTTTGGTCAACCTATCTCATTTTCTTCTGGAGTTATAGCCGTTTTAATAAAATAGGCTCCGCCCACAACGTTCATTTTGCGCCCCCTAGCGACCCTGAATCGAAAATTCAACTTTATTTCGATAATTATTGATATTCAGTCTCCAGAGAACATTTCTGCACTGGTTTGGTTCCAATCGGGCAAAAAACCAGGGACTAGTTCGCAAAAGTAGTTTTGTGACAAAATTCAAAATGGCGGAAAATCCATCATGGCGGAAATGAAATCGGAGATATACGTTTTGTTCTCCAGGTTTTCAGCTTTCCACTGATATAAGACACTTGAGTCTACAACATACGGTTTAGGAGTTATGAGCAGTTTCGCGCAATTGGTTGCTATAGCGCCACCTATGGGCCAATCGGGCTCATAATTTGATAACCTCTCCTCGATTTTTGTACTACCATCTGACAAAGTTTCAAGTCTCTAGCACTTACGGTTTGGGCTGCACGATGCGTTTTACGGCAGAATAATAATAATAATAATAATAATAATAATAATAAAAATCAGCACAAATACAATAGGTTTTCAGCACTTCGTGCTTGAACACCTAATTAAAGCTGCAAGCAGCATTTAGCGGTGTTCAAGCAGCTAAGGCCTTTAAAGGCCGTTAAGCACAAAAGCATCAAAAGACATTAAGTTTTATGTAGCAAGCATTAACCACTGACATCATAGATGGAATAGACCATGTTTTAGCATGATTTACCATCATACACCAAATTTAGTGTGATTTTTCATGATTTACCATGTTCCAGTATGATTGACCATGAATCTAGCATGATTTACCATAGTTTACCCTATTTGACCATGTTATAGGATGATTTACCATGATATGCCGCATTCTAGAATGACTTACCAGGATTCTAGCATGATTTACCATGATACACCATGTAATAGTATTAGTTACTATGATTTACCATGTTTCTATCGTGATTTACCATGATTTACCACATTACTGCATTGATGTGAAGTGTCAATAAAAATGAAGTGATAAACTCTGACAAAAAATGATTTTGTTATAATAGTTAACATGGAAAACTGGTTTGCTTTAGTGCAGAATACTGGTGAAAAACAAGTCTATCAAAGTGAAAGTGAGCCAGTAAGTGGTCCTCTACTGCCCTCTGCTGGCCATTCTACTTATTAATAAAGTGTTAACTGTGCTTTTGCAGTCATATGTAGATATTTGCTCTCTCTCTCTCTCACACACACACACACACTTATGTTATTGTGAAAATCTCTTTTAATGGTCTATAAGCATTTCACATATTTCTTTGTGATGTAATCATATAAAACTATATTAAAACTAATAAAAAAATAGCTTTAAGCGTTTGTTTGTTAGCCAATGCTGAAAGCTGATAAAAAGATTAAAAACGTCTAATGCTGCTGCTCCCTCTACTGGACAACAGTGGTATTACAGACTATATACAGTTGGAATGAATGAATGGAGATTTGGTTTTTCACTTATATCTCGGGAACGAGAAAATGAAAAATCTGAAACTCAGAACTTAGATAGTGTTAGAGGAGCCCTGTTGAACAAGACCATCCCGGTGATGCTGGGTTATCGTGTCCGGGAGCAATGTCCGTTGAAATGCATATCTTTGTAGGCTTATATCTTGGGAATGCCTGGGTCAAATCGCACCATTCTAGACTCGAAGATAGATGAGGACGGGCTCTTTCCAACAAGCTCTCCTACAAGCATCTAGCTGGTCCAGGTCGGGACTTACAGCCGTTTCAAGTCGGGAGTCTCACAGATTAGCGATCCGCGGGGGCGCGCTCCCGACCCCCGCAACAATAGATTTCGATCAAGACCCTGGAGAGGACCTTACCATCAAAATTTGAGCACGCAGCGACTTTTCGTTTTCGAGTTATGAGTGAATTTGTACTGGGGGGCGTGGCCTAAATCACGGAAACCCTTTACATTGAAAAATGAGAATCCTGAAAATGGGTCACAATTGTTAATCAATAGTAATTCTGCAATAGATGAATTTTGACTACATGTTATTGTAAATGTCAAAATAGTGATTTTATAAAGTCTAAATATGAATTATAGAACAATATTAGTAAGCAGTATGGCAAAATGACTGTTTTAAACAGAAGGGGGCAGTAGAAGACCACTTATTGGCTTAATATACCATTACATTCATTTAAATATTGTAATTTTCACCGTTTTAACTGGATGTCTGCAATTTTTCTTGTTTGTTTGGAGTCATATTTTTCCATTAGATCAATTTTGAATTCATGTGATTGTGAATGTTAAAATAGGGATTTTATAAAGTCCTAATATGAATTATAGAACAATATTAGTAAGCAGTATGACAAAATGACTATTTTAAACAGAAGGGGCAGTAGAAGACCACTTATTGGCTTAATATACCATTTCATTCATATAAACATTGCAATTTTCACCTTTTTAACTGGCTGTATGCAATTTTTGATGTTTTTTTAGTCATGCTTTTCAAATAGATCAATTTTGACTTCACGTGATTGTAAATGTCAAAATAGTGATTTTATAAAGTCTAAATATGAATTATAGAACAATATTAGTGAGCAGTATGACAAAATGACTATTTTAAACAGAAGGGGGCAGTCGAAGACCACTTATTGGCTTAATATACCATTACATTCATTTAAATATTGTAATTTTCACCGTTTTAACTGGATGTCTGCAATTTTTTATGTTTTCTTTTTGAGTCAATGCTTTTCCAATAGATCAATTTTGACTTCACGTGATTGTAAATGTTAAAATAGGGATTTTATAAAGTCTAAATATGAATTATAGAACAATATAAGTGAGCAATATTACAAAATGACTATTTTAAACAGAAGGGGGCAGTCGAAGACCACTTATTGGCTTAATATGCCATTATGTTCTTATAATTTTCCCCTTTTTAACTGTTATAGAGGGATTATTTCTTATCTTATTTGGAGTCACATGTTCTGACATGTTTTTAAGAAGATCTGAGCATTGGTCAAGGCTTCATATTGATGTGAACCTTTTATAGCCATCCAAATGAAAAAGTTATACCTTTCCTGATAATTATTGATCTAGAGAGTCCAGAGAATTGTACTGCTCTGATTTTGAACATTATGATATAAAGATTATATGATCATAGATGGAACACACCATTTTCAGCCAATACATGCAATTTACCATAGGAAATACATGGTTTTAAAGCTTTTTAACAGTTATAGCGCCACCTATGGTCCGATCTCCATAAAACTGTGCATGCTTGTTAATGATGTTATTTCACATACGCTCACCAATTTTTGTTTATTTATGATTTATAGGCTGTTGAGTGTATTTTGCCACGCCCCTTTTTTAAATGACCCTGTTACAGCCACCCAAATGCAAAGTTTCAACTTTTTTTTGATAATTATTGATCTACAGAGTCCAGAGAATAGGCCTAGACTGGTTTGGTTCCCATCAGGCGAAAAACCAGGGACTAGTTCGCAAAAGTAGGTTTTTAACATATTCGTAAATATTTAATGAACGATTTGATTGACAGCAATGGTTCTAGAGGCAAAGTTGTTCAGCATGAGGAGATCTATCAAATGATATGCATTGTGTGGGGATGTGTGCAACACCACGTGATTACAGAGCCATAAAACTCGTTAGCGCCAACTAGTGGCCGATTTCTTTCAAAATTCTTACAGACCTTTAGGGGCATGAGTCGAACATGCCCATCGAGTTTCGTTCTGATCGGCCTCCGTTAACCTCGTCTCATAGGTGCTCAAACTTCATTTGTCGATGGCGGCCATGTTTTTTGAGATACGCCAATATCCTTATACACATACATGGGGCCTTGGACCAAGACACTGCATACCAATTTTCAAGGCAATCGGACTAACGGTCAGGTGGCCACACCCCTTTTTATGTTTTTTTAATGTTATAGCGCCAACTAGTGTTCGATCGTCGTGATTTTTTTACTCTGACCCCAGACTGTCCTTATACACATGTGTGCCAAGTTTGGTCAACCTATATCATTTTCTTCTGGAGTTATAGCCGTTTTAATAAAATAGGCTCCGCCTACAACGTTCATTTTGCGCCCCCTAGCGACCCTGAATCGAAAATTCAACTTTTTTTCGATAATTATTGATATTCGGACTCCAGAGAACATTTCTGCACTAGTTTGGTTCCAATCGGACAAAAAACCAGGGACTAGTTTGCAAAAGTAGTTTTTTGACAAAATTCAAAATGGCGGAAAATCCATCATGGCGGAAATGAAATCGGAGATATACGTTTTGTTCTCCAGGTTTTCAGCTTTCCACTGATATAAGACACTTGAGTCTACAACATACGGTTTAGGAGTTATGAGCAGTTTCGCGCAATTGGTTGCTATAGCGCCACCTATGGGCCAATCGGGCTCATACTTTGATAAGCTCTCCTCGATTTTTGTACTACCATCTGACAAAGTTTCAAGTCTCTAGCACTTACGGTTTGGGCTGCACGATGCGTTTTACGGCAGAATAATAATAATAATAAAAATCAGTACAATTACAATAGGTTTTCAGCACTTCGTGCTTGAACACCTAATTAAAGCTGCAAGCAGCATTTAGCGGTGTTCAAGCAGCTAAGGCCTTTAAAGGCCGTTAAGCACAAAAGCATCAAAAGACATTAAGTTTTATGTAGCAAGCATTAACCACTGACATCATAGATGGAATAGACCATGTTTTAGCATGATTTACCATCATACACCAAATTTAGTGTGATTTTTCATGATTTACCATGTTCCAGTATGATTGACCATGAATCTAGCATGATTTACCATAGTTTACCCTATTTGACCATGTTATAGGATGATTTACCATGATATGCCGCATTCTAGAATGACTTACCAGGATTCTAGCATGATTTACCATGATACACCATGTAATAGTATTAGTTACTATGATTTACCATGTTTCTATCGTGATTTACCATGATTTACCACATTACTGCATTGATGTGAAGTGTCAATAAAAATGAAGTGATAAACTCTGACAAAAAATGATTTTGTTATAATAGTTAACATGGAAAACTGGTTTGCTTTAGTGCAGAATACTGGTGAAAAACAAGTCTATCAAAGTGAAAGTGAGCCAGTAAGTGGTCTTCTACTGCCCTCTGCTGGCCATTCTACTTATTAATAAAGTGTTAACTGTGCTTTTGCAGTCATATGTAGATATTTGCTCTCTCTCTCTCTCACGCACACACACACACTTATGTTATTGTGAAAATCTCTTTTAATGGTCTATAAGCATTTCACATATTTATTTGTGATGTAATCATATAAAACTATATTAAAACTAATAAAAAAATAGCTTTAAGCGTTTGTTTGTTAGCCAATGCTGAAAGCTGATAAAAAGATTAAAAACGTCTAATGCTGCTGCTCCCTCTACTGGACAACAGTGGTATTACAGACTATATACAGTTGGAATGAATGAATGGAGATTTGGTTTTTCACTTATATCTCGGGAACGAGAAAATGAAAAATCTGAAACTCAGAACTTAGATAGTGTTAGAGGAGCCCTGTTGAACAAGACCATCCCGGTGATGCTGGGTTATCGTGTCCGGGAGCAATGTCCGTTGAAATGCATATCTTTGTAGGCTTATATCTCGGGCATGCCTGGGTCAAATCGCACCATTCTAGACTCGAAGATAGATGAGGACGGGCTCTTTCCAACAAGCTCTCCCACAAGCATCTAGCTGGTCCAGGTCGGGACTTACAGCCGTTTCAAGTCGGGAGTCTCACAGATTAGCGATCCGCGGGGGCGCGCTCCCGACCCCCGCGACAATAGATTTCGATCAAGACCCTGGAGAGGACCTTACCATCAAAATTTGAGCACGCAGCGACTTTTCGTTTTCGAGTTATGAGTGAATTTGTACTGGGGGGCGTGGCCTAAATCACGGAAACCCTTTACATTGAAAAATGAGAATCCTGAAAATGGGTCACAATTGTTAATCAATAGTAATTCTGCAATAGATGAATTTTGACTACATGTTATTGTAAATGTCAAAATAGTGATTTTATAAAGTCTAAATATGAATTATAAAACAATATTAGTAAGCAGTATGGCAAAATGACTGTTTTAAACAGAAGGGGGCAGTAGAAGACCACTTATTGGCTTAATATACCATTACATTCATTTAAATATTGTAATTTTCACCGTTTTAACTGGATGTCTGCAATTTTTCTTGTTTGTTTGGAGTCATATTTTTCCATTAGATCAATTTTGAATTCATGTGATTGTGAATGTTAAAATAGGGATTTTATAAAGTCCTAATATGAATTATAGAACAATATTAGTAAGCAGTATGACAAAATGACTATTTTAAACAGAAGGGGCAGTAGAAGACCACTTATTGGCTTAATATACCATTTCATTCATATAAACATTGTAATTTTCACCTTTTTAACTGGCTGTATGCAATTTTTGATGTTTTTTTAGTCATGCTTTTCAAATAGATCAATTTTGACTTCACGTGATTGTAAATGTCAAAATAGTGATTTTATAAAGTCTAAATATGAATTATAGAACAATATTAGTGAGCAGTATGACAAAATGACTATTTTAAACAGAAGGGGGCAGTCGAAGACCACTTATTGGCTTAATATACCATTACATTCATTTAAATATTGTAATTTTCACCGTTTTAACTGGATGTCTGCAATTTTTTATGTTTTGTTTTTGAGTCAATGCTTTACCAATAGATCAATTTTGACTTCACGTGATTGTAAATGTTAAAATAGGGATTTTATAAAGTCTAAATATGAATTATAGAACAATATAAGTGAGCAATATTACAAAATGACTATTTTAAACAGAAGGGGGCAGTCGAAGACCACTTATTGGCTTAATATGCCATTATGTTCTTATAATTTTCCCCTTTTTAACTGTTATAGAGGGATTATTTCTTATCTTATTTGGAGTCACATGTTCTGACATGTTTTTAAGAAGATCTGAGCATTGGTCAAGGCTTCATATTGATGTGAACCTTTTATAGCCATCCAAATGAAAAAGTTATACCTTTCCTGATAATTATTGATCTAGAGAGTCCAGAGAATTGTACTGCTCTGATTTTGAACATTATGATATAAAGATTATATGATCATAGATGGAACACACCATTTTCAGCCAATACATGCAATTTACCATAGGAAATACATGGTTTTAAAGCTTTTTAACAGTTATAGCGCCACCTATGGTCCGATCTCCATAAAACTGTGCATGCTTGTTAATGATGTTATTTCACATACGCTCACCAATTTTTGTGAAGTTCTGAGTTTTTATTTATGATTTATAGGCTGTTGAGTGTATTTTGCCACGCCCCTTTTTTAAATGACCCTGTTACAGCCACCCAAATGCAAAGTTTCAACTTTTTTTTCATAATTATTGATCTACAGAGTCCAGAGAATAGGCCTAGACTGGTTTGGTTCCCATCAGGCGAAAAACCAGGGACTAGTTCGCAAAAGTAGGTTTTTAACATATTCGTAAATATTTAATGAACGATTTGATTGACAGCAATGGTTCTAGAGGCAAAGTTGTTCAGCATGAGGAGATCTATCAAATGATATGCATTGTGTGGGGATGTGTGCAACACCACGTGATTACAGAGCCATAAAACTCGTTAGCGCCAACTAGTGGCCGATTTCTTTCAAAATTCTTACAAACCTTTAGGGGCATGAGTCGAACATGCCCATCGAGTTTCGTTCCGATCGGCCTCCGTTAACCTCGTCTCATAGGTGCTCAAACTTCATTTGTCGATGGCGGCCATGTTTTTTGAGATACGCCAATATCCTTATACACATACATGGGGCCTTGGACCAAGACACTGCATACCAATTTTCAAGGCAATCGGACTAACGGTCAGGTGGCCACACCCCTTTTTATGTTTTTTTAATGTTATAGCGCCAACTAGTGTTCGATCGTCGCGATTTTTTTACTCTGACCCCAGACTGTCCTTATACACATGTGTGCCAAATTTGGTCAACCTATATCATTTTCTTCTGGAGTTATAGCCGTTTTAATAAAATAGGCTCCGCCTACAACGTTCATTTTGCGCCCCCTAGCGACCCTGAATCGAAAATTCAACTTTTTTTCGATAATTATTGATATTCGGACTCCAGAGAACATTTCTGCACTAGTTTGGTTCCAATCGGACAAAAAACCAGGGACTAGTTTGCAAAAGTAGTTTTTTGACAAAATTCAAAATGGCGGAAAATCCATCATGGCGGAAATGAAATCGGAGATATACGTTTTGTTCTCCAGGTTTTCAGCTTTCCACTGATATAAGACACTTGAGTCTACAACATACGGTTTAGGAGTTATGAGCAGTTTCGCGCAATTGGTTGCTATAGCGCCACCTATGGGCCAATCGGGCTCATACTTTGATAAGCTCTCCTCGATTTTTGTACTACCATCTGACAAAGTTTCAAGTCTCTAGCACTTACGGTTTGGGCTGCACGATGCGTTTTACGGCAGAATAATAATAATAATAAAAATCAGTACAATTACAATAGGTTTTCAGCACTTCGTGCTTGAACACCTAATAATTAAAGCTGCAAGCAGCATTTAGCGGTGTTCAAGCAGCTAAGGCCTTTAAAGGCCGTTAAGCACAAAAGCATCAAAAGACATTAAGTTTTATGTAGCAAGCATTAACCACTGACATCATAGATGGAATAGACCATGTTTTAGCATGATTTACCATCATACACCAAATTTAGTGTGATTTTTCATGATTTACCATGTTCCAGTATGATTTACCATGAATCTAGCATGATTTACCATAGTTTACCATGATATAGCAAGTTCTAGTGTGATTCACCATGATTTACCCTGTTCTATCATGGTTTACCACAATTGAACACATTCTAGTATGATTTAATATGATTCTAGCATTATTTACCATAGTTTACCCTGTTTTACCATGTTATAGGATGATTTACCATGATATGCCGCATTCTAGAATGACTTAACAGGATTCTAGCATGATTTACCATGATACACCATGTAATAGTATTATTTACTATGATTTACCATGTTTCTATCGTGATTTACCATGATTTACCACATTACTGCATTGATGTGAAGTGTCAATAAAAATGAAGTGATAAACTGACAAATGATTTTGTTATAATAGTTAACATGGAAAACTGGTTTGCTTTAGTGCAGAATACTGGTGAAAAACAAGTCTATCAAAGTGGAAGTGAGCCAGTAAGTGGTCTTCTACTGCCCTCTGCTGGCCATTCTACTTATTAATAAAGTGTTAACTGTGCTTTTGCAGTCATATGTTGACATTTGCTATCTCTCTCTTACACACACACACTTATGTTATTGTGAAAATCTCTTTTAATGGTCTATAAGCATTTCACATATTTCTTTGTGATATAATCATATAAAACTATATTAAAACTAATTCAAAAATAGCTTTAAGCGTTTGTTTGTTAACCAATGCTGAAAGCTGATAAAAAGATTAAAAATGTCTAATGCTGCTGCTCCCTCTACTGGACAACAGTGGTATTACAGACTATATACAGTTGGAATGAATGAATGGAGATTTGGTTTTTCACTTATATCTCGGGAACGAGAAAATGAAAAAATCTGAAACTCAGAACTTAGATAGTGTTAGAGGAGCCCTGTTGAACAAGACCATCCCGATGATGCTGGGTTATCGTGTCCGGGAGCAATGTCCGTTGAAATGCATATCTTTGTAGGCTTATATCTCGGGAATGCCTGGGTCAAATCGCACCATTCTCGACTCGAAGATAGATGAGGACGGGCTCTTTCCAACAAGCTCTCCCACGAGGATCTAGCTGGTCCAGGTCGGGACTTACAGCCGTTTCAAATCGGGAGTCTCACAGATTAGCGATCCGCGGGGGCGCGCTCCCGACCCCCGCGACAATAGATTTCGATCAAGACCCTGGAGAGGACCTTACCATCAAAATTTGAGCGCGCAGCGACTTTTCGTTTTCGAGTTATGAGTGAATTTGTACTGGGGGGCGTGGCCTAAATCACGGAAACCCTTTACATTGAAAAATGGGAATCCTGAAAATGGGTCACAATTGTTAATCAATAGTAATTCTGCAATAGATGAATTTTGACTATATGTAATTGTAAATGTTAAAATAGGGATTTTATAAAGTCTAAATATGAATTATAGAACAATATTAGTGAGCAGTATGACAAAATGACTATTTTGAACAGAAGGGGCAGTCGAAGACCACTTATTGGCTTAATATGCCATTACATTTATATAAACATTGCAATTTTCACCTTTTTAACTGGCTGGATGCAATTTTTGATGTTTTTTTTTGAGTCATGCTTTTCCAATAGATCAATTTTGACTTCACGTGATTATAAATGTCAAAATAGTGATTTTATAAAGTCTAAATATGAATTATAGAACAATATTAGTAAGCAGTATGACAAAAGGACTATTTTAAACAGAAGGGGCAGTCGAAGACCACTTATTGGCTTAATATACCATTACGTTCATATAAACATTGTAATTTTCACCTTTCTAACTGGATGTCTGCAATTTTTGATGTTTTTTTTTTTAGTCATATTTTTCATTAGATCAATTTTGACTTCACGTGATTGTAAATGTTAAAATAGGGATTTTATAAAGTCTAAATATGAATTATAGAACAATATAAGTGAGCAATATGACAAAATGACTATTTTAAACAGAAGGGGGCAGTCGAAGCCCACTTATTGGCTTAATATGCCATTATGTTCTTATAATTTTCCCCTTTTTAACTGTTATAGAGGCATTATTTCTTATCTTATTTGGAGTCACATGATCTGACATGTTTTTAAGAAGATCTGAGCATTGGTCAAGGCTTCATATTGATGTGAACCTTTTATAGCCATGCAAATGAAAAAGTTATACCTTTCCTGATAATTATTGATCTAGAGAGTCCAGAGAATTGTACTGCTCTGATTTTGAACATTATTTTATAAAGATTATATGATCATAGATGGAACACACCATTTTCAGCCAATATAGGCAATTTACCATAGGAAATACATGGTTTTAAAGCTTTTTAAAAGTTATAGCGCCACCTATGGTCTGATCTCCATAAAACTGTACATGCTTGTTAATGATGTTATTTCACATATGCTCACCAATTTTTGTGAAGTTCTGAGTTTTTATTTATGATTTATAGGCTGTTGAGTGTATTTTGCCACGCCCCTTTTTTAAATGACCCCGTTACAGCCACCCAAATGCAAAATTTCAACTTTTTTTTGATAATTATTTATCTACAGAGTCCAGAGAATAGGCCTAGACTGGTTTGGTTCCCATCGGGCAAAAAAACAGGGACTAGTTCGCAAAAGTAGGTTTTTAACATATTCGTAAATATTTTATGAACGATTTGATTGACAGCAATGGTTCTAGAGGCAATGTTGTTCAACATGAGGAGATCTATCAAATGATATGCATTGTGTGGGGATGTGTGCAACACCACGTGATTACAGAGCCATAAAACTCGTTAGCGCCAACTAGTGGCCGATTTGTTTCAAAATTCTTACAGACCTTTAGGGGCATGAGTCGAACATGCCCATCGAGTTTCGTTCCGATCGGCCTCCGTTAACCTCGTCTCATAGGTGCTCAAACTTCATTGGTCGATGGCGGCCATGTTTTTTGAGATACGCCAATATCCTTATACACATACATGGGGCCTTGGACCAAGACACTGCATACCAATTTTCAAGTCAATCGGACTAACGGTCAGGTGGCCACACCCCTTTTTATGTTTTTTTAATGTTATAGCGCCACCTAGTGTTCGATCGTCGCGATTTTTTTACTCTCACCCCACACTGTCCTTATACACATATGTACCAAGTTTGGTCAACCTATCTCATTTTCTTCTGGAGTTATAGCCGTTTTAATAAAATAGGCTCCGCCCACAACGTTCATTTTGCGCCCCCTAGCAACCCTGAATCGAAAATTCAACTTTTTTTCAATAATTATTGATATTCAGACTCCAAAAAACATTTCTGCACTGGTTTGGTTCCAATCGGACAAAAAACCAGGGACTAGTTCGCAAAAGTAGTTTTTTGACAAAATTCAAAATGGCGGAAAATCCATCATGGCGGAAATGAAATCGGAGATATACATTTTTTTTCTTCAGGGCTCCAGCTTTCCAATGATATAAGACACTTGAGTCTACGACATACTGTTTAGGAGTTATGAGCAGTTTTGCGCAATTGGTTGCTATAGCGCCACCTATGGGCCAATCGGGCTCATAATTTGATAACCTCTCCTCGATTTTTGTACTACCATCTGACAAAGTTTCAAGTCTCTAGCACTTACGGTTTGGGCTGCACGATGCGTTTTACGGCAGAATAATAATAATAATAAAAATCAGTACAATTACAATAGGTTTTCAGCACTTCGTGCTTGAACACCTAATAAAAATCAGCACAAATACAATAGGTTTTCAGCACTTCGTGCTTGAACACCTAATTAAAGCTGCAAGCAGCATTTATCGGTGTTCAAGCAATTGAGGCCTTTAAGGCCGTTAAGCACAAAAGCATCAAAAGACGTTAAGTTTTATGTAGCATACATTTAACCACTGACATAATAGATGGAAAACACCATTTACCATAGGAAATACATGGTTTTAAAGCTTTTTAACAGTTATAGCGCCATCTATGGTCCGATCTCCATAAAACTGTGCATGCTTGTTCATGATGTTATTTCACATACGCTCACCAATTTTTGTGAAGTTCTGAGTTTTTATTTATGATTTATAGGCTGTTGAGTGTATTTTGCCACGCCCCTTTTTTAAATGACCCTGTTACAGCCACCCAAATGCAAAATTTCAACTTTTTTTTGATAATTATTGATCTACAGAGTCCAGAGAATAGGCCTAGACTGGTTTGGTTCCCATCGGGCGAAAAACCAGGGACTAGTTCGCAAAAGTAGGTTTTTAACATATTCGTAAATATTTAATGAACGATTTGATTGACAGCAATGGTTTTAGAGGCAAAGTTTTCAACATGAGGAGATCTATCAAATGCTATGCATTGTGTGGGGATGTGTGCAACACCACGTGATTACAGAGCCATAAAACTCGTTAGCGCCAACTAGTGGCCGATTTGTTTCAAAATTCTTACAGACCTTTAGGGGCATGAGTCGAACATGCCCATCGAGTTTCGTTCCGATCGGCCTCCGTTAACCTCGTCTCATAGGTGCTCAAACTTCATTGGTCGATGGCGGCCATGTTTTTTGAGATACGCCAATATCCTTATACACATACATAGGGCCTTGGACCAAGACACTGCATACCAATTTTCAAGTCAATCGGACTAACGGTCAGGTGGCCACACCCTTTTTTATGTTTTTTTAATGTTATAGCGCCACCTAGTGTTCGATCGTCGCGATTTTTTTACTCTGACCCAAGACTGTCCTTATACACATGTGTGCCAAGTTTGGTCAACCTATCTCATTTTCTTCTGGAGTTATAGCCGTTTTAATAAAATAGGCTCCGCCTACAACGTTCATTTTGCGCCCCCTAGCGACCCTGAATCGAAAATTCAATTTTTTTTTGATAATTATTGATATTCAGTCTCCAGAGAACATTTCTGCACTGGTTTGGTTCCAATCGGGCAAAAAACCAGGGACTAGTTCGCAAAAGTAGTTTTGTGACAAAATTCAAAATGGCGGAAAATCCATCATGGCGGAAATGAAATCGGAGATATACGTTTTGTTCCCCAGGTTTTCAGCTTTCCACTGATATAAGACACTTGAGACTACGACATACGGTTTAGGAGTTATGAGCAGTTTCGCGCAATTGGTTGCTATAGCGCCACCTATGGGCCAATCGGGCTCATAATTTGATAACCTCTCCTCGATTTTTGTACTACCATCTGACAAAGTTTCAAGTCTCTAGCACTTACGGTTTGGGCTGCACGATGCGTTTTACGGCAGAATAATAATAATAATAATTAAAGCTGCAAGCAGCATTTATCGGTGTTCAAGCAATTAAGGCCTTTTAAGGCCGTTAAGCACAAAAGCATCAAAAGACGTTAAGTTTTATGTAGCATACATTTAACCACTGACATAATAGATGGAAAACACCATTTACAGCCAATACAGGCAATTTACCATAGGAAATACATGGTTTTAAAGCTTTTTAACAGTTATAGCGCCACCTATGGTCCGATTTCCATAAAACTTTGCATGCTTGTTCTTGACATTATGTCACATATGATCACCAATTTTTGTGAAGTTCTGAGTTTTTATTTATGATTTATAGGCTTTTGAGTGTATTTTGCCACGCCCCTTTTGTAAATTACCCTGTTATAGCAAACCAAAGGGCAAAGTTCGACTTTTTTTTGATAATTATTGATCTAGAGAGTCCAGAGAATTGTCCTAGACTGGTCTGGTTCCGATCTGGCGAAAAACCAGGGACTAGTTCGCAAAAGTAGGTTTTTAACATATTCATGAATATTTAATGAACGATTTGATTGACAGCAATGGTTCCAGAGGCAAAGTTGTTCAGCATGAGGAGATCTATCAAATGATATGTATTTCGTGGGGATGTGTGCAACATCACGTGATTACAGAGCCATAAAACTCGTTAGCGCCAACTAGTGACCGATTTCTTTCAAAACTCTTACAGACCTCTTGGGCCATGAGTCGAACATGCCCATCGAGTTTCGTTCCGATCGGCCTCCGTTAACCTCGTCTCATAGGTGCTCAAACTTCATTGGTCGATGGCGGCCATGTTTTTTGAGATACGCCAATATCCTTAATCACATACATGGGGCCTTGGACCAAGACACTGCATACCAATTTTCAAGTCAATCGGACTAACGGTCAGGTGGCCACACCCTTTTTTATGTTTTTTTAATGTTATAGCGCCACCTAGTGTTCGATCGTCGCAAATTTTTTACTCTGACCCCAGACTGTCCCTATACACATATGTGCCAAGTTTGGTCAACCTATCTCATTTTCTTCTGGAGTTATAGCCGTTTTAATAAAATAGGCTCCGCCCACAACGTTCATTTTGCGCCCCCTAGCAACCCTGAATCGAAAATTCAACTTTTTTTCGATAATTATTGATATTCAGTCTCCAGAGAACATTTCTGCACTGGTTTGGTTCCAATCGGGCAAAAAACCAGGGACTAGTTCGCAAAAGTAGTTTTGTGACAAAATTCAAAATGGCGGAAAATCCATCATGGCGGAAATGAAATCGGAGATATACGTTTTGTTCCCCAGGTTTTCAGCTTTCCACTGATATAAGACACTTGAGACTACGACATACGGTTCAGGAGTTATGAGCAGTTTCGCGCAATTGGTTGCTATAGCGCCACCTATGGGCCAATCGGGCTCATAATTTGATAACCTCTCCTCGATTTTTGTACTACCATCTGACAAAGTTTCAAGTCTCTAGCACTTACGGTTTGGGCTGCACGATGCGTTTTACGGCAGAATAATAATAATAATAATAATAAATATAGCTGCAAGCAGCCATTACCGGGGCCAAGCGCAAGAAGCGGCAACAGATGCCATCATGGGCGGGAGTGGCAGACCAACTGCAGCAAGGAGCAATTAAAGACATTTTAAGAGAAGTTTGGGCAAATGGCTAAAAAATCATATATACAGTAACTTTTAAGATGATTTAATGGATTATCACCTTCGACCAATAGGTGGCACAGTTACGAAATCGATGTGATGTGGTCAGAGTGAGGTGACAATGACACATACAAACTTTGGTGTCAAAATGTCAAAGCATTGCAGAGATAAAGCCCGAGTAGTCATTTTGGCAGCATTCGTCAACTTTGCTGCTGCGGTATACGAAAACGGTTTCGTCTATCGTCACGAAATCCATAACTTTTAGTCGGGACGGTCTGGAGATGGTGGGATTCGATTTTGGTGAAAATCGGACAAACGGCCTTGAAGGAGTTCGAAAAAGTAGGTATTCAATGAAAATCAAGATGGCGGACAGGAAGTTTCTCCAAATACGTCAAAATTGGTATCCATGTTCTCGGCATGACCCAAGGAATCTATTAAGACCAGTGTCATTACAATAGGCTGTTTTATTCAAAAGTTATTAGCATTTTTGGAAATGTAATTTGAATTTTTGACCAACAGGTGGCGCTGTCTCAAAATCTTTTCAGTGCCTTCAGGGCAAGGTGCTGGTGGCAATTTCTGAGTTGCATAATGTTACAGCAATGCATTCATTAAGTATAGCATTTTACATCACAAAACTGTATTGAAATCAATGGGAATTTCACGTTTTGTTCTATTATAGCGCCACCAAGAGGTATAATCCTACAATTTTTTTTACGTGTCCTCAGAGTGAGCCCATACATATGTGTGTCGATTTTGGTGAAAATATCTCAATTCGCTTCGGAGTTATAGACATTTATGTGAAAAAACACGTCAAAAATGACTGACACGTGACTTTGATTGAATTTTACGACCCCTTACTATCAATATTTGGGCATTTGGGCATTGGCGTATAGCCAGCGACCTATGTTTCCAAACTTCTGACGGTGGTTTCGTCTTGATCGGACTAGCGGTTTCGAAGATATTGGCAAATGTTTTTTAAGCGCTAAATTGTAACGCTGCACAAACCATATACCGAAACCTGGCAAGTCTAGTATCGTTGGACTCGGAAAGGATTCAGGAGACTAATAATATGACGTTCGTGAAAATACGTCAACCACAACCAGAGTTATAAGCATTTTAGATTTTAATTTTACCACTAGGTGGCGCTGTTTCGAAACTTCTCAGGCTCCTTCAGGTCATCGTACTGATGACCCATACCGAGTTTCGTAACAATTCGTTGATGCGTTCAAAAAATACAGCATTTTAGCACATAATTCAAAATGGCCGACAGCCAAAATGGCCGATCTGGGAAAATTGGATATCAGTCGACTCGGCATGACGCCCTGAATCTAACGAGACCACTTTTATGATTTTTGGACAAACCGTTCAGAAGTTATAAGCAAAAATAGCCATTTTTCATATCTCCGGACCAGTAGGTGGCGCTGCGCCGAAACGCAGCATGTAGCCTCAGGTCATGCTTGTGATGACATGTACCAATTTTGGTCCGAATACGATTAAGCGTTGCGGAGATACAGCCTTACGTCTGTTTTTGCAAGCGCTACGCTAAATTAGTTTGTGCGTTTATCAAAAACTGCTAAGCGAATCATCTTGAATTCCATAACTTTTTGTCGGCACTGCCTGGAGATGATCTGGTGCAATTTTGGTGAAAATCGGACAAACCGTCTAGGACGAGTTCGCAAAAGTAGGTTTTTTGGACAATTCAAAATGGCGGCCATATATTTATGAGGGAAAATGACGTCATAGGATGCAATCGAATCGTCGTGAGCTCAGGAATCAGAAGAAAAAAGAATTTTGTTGATAGGCCTTACGGTTCAAAAGTTATTAGCATAATAAAAGTGAAATTTTGGACAGTTGGTGGCGCTAGAGGGAATGAGTTAAAGACACCAAAATTGGTGCAATTACTGTTGGGACTGTCCTCTATCAGAATGTCAAATCGGAACAACTTTCCCGGGAACGGTTCTATGGGCTGCCATAGACGCCCAGTCGGAAGAAGAAGAAGAATAATAATAAGAACCGGAACAGATACAATAGGTGCCTCCGCACCTTCGGTGCTTGGCCCCTAATAATAATAATAATAATAAAAATCAGCACAAATACAATAGGTTTTCAGCACTTCGTGCTTGAACACCTAATTAAAGCTGCAAGCAGCATTTATCGGTGTTCAAGCAATTAAGGCCTTTAAGGCCGTTAAGCTCAAAAGCATCAAAAGACGTTAAGTTTTATGTAGCATACATTTAACCACTGACATAATAGATGGAAAACACCATTTACAGCCAATACAGGCAATTTACCAAAGGAAATATATGGTTTTAAAGCTTTTTAACAGTTATAGCGCCACCTATGGTCCGATCTCCATAAAACTGTGCATGCTTGTTAATGATGTTATTTCACATACGCTCACCAATTTTTGTGAAGTTCTGAGTTTTTATTTATGATTTATAGGCTGTTGAGTGTATTTTGCCACGCCCCTTTTGTAAATTACCCTGTTATAGCAAACCAAAGGGCAAAGTTCAACTTGTTTTTGATAATTATTGATCTAGAGAGTCCAGAGAATAGGCCTAGACTGGTCTGGTTCCGATCGGGCGAAAAACCAGGGACTAGTTCGCAAAAGTAGGTTTTTAACATATTCATGAATATTTTATGAACGATTTGATTGACAGCAATGGTTCCAGAGGCAAAGTTGTTCAGCATGAGGAGATCTATCAAATGATATGTATTTTGTGGGGATGTGTGCAACACCACGTGATTACAGAGCCATAAAACTCGTTAGCGCCAACTAGTGGCCGATTTGTTTCAAAATTCTTACAGACCTTGAGGGGCATGAGTCGAACATGCCCATCGAGTTTCGTTCCGATCGGCCTCCGTTAACCTTGTCTCATAGGTGCTCAAACTTCATTGGTCGATGGCGGCCATGTTTTTTGAGATACGCCAATATCCTTAATCACATACATGGGGCCTTGGACCAAGACACTGCATACCAATTTTCAAGTCAATCGGACTAACGGTCAGGTGGCCACACCCTTTTTTATGTTTTTTTAATGTTATAGCGCCACCTAGTGTTCGATCGTCGCGAATTTTTTACTCTGACCCCAGACTGTCCTTATACACATATGTGCCAAGTTTGGTCAACCTATCTCATTTTCTTCTGGAGTTATAGCCGTTTTAATAAAATAGGCTCCGCCCACAACGTTCATTTTGCGCCCCCTAGCGACCCTGAATCGAAAATTCAACTTTTTTTCGATAATTATTGATATTCAGTCTCCAGAGAACATTTCTGCACTGATTTGGTTCCGATCGGGCAAAAAACCAGGGACTAGTTCGCAAAAGTTGTTTTTTGACAAAATTCAAAATGGCGGAAAATCCATCATGGCGGAAATGAAATCGGAGATATACGTTTTGTTCTCCAGGTTTTCAGCTTTCCACTGATATAAGACACTTGAGTCTACGACATACGGTTTAGGAGTTATGAGCAGCTTCGCGCAATTGGTTGCTATAGCGCCACCTATGGGCCAATCGGGCTCATAATTTGATAACCTCTCCTCGATTTTTGTACTACCATCTGACAAAGTTTCAAGTCTCTAGCACTTACGGTTTGGGCTGCACGATGCGTTTTACGGCAGAATAATAATAATAATAATAATTAAAGCTGCAAGCAGCATTTAGCGGTGTTCAAGCAGCTAAGGCCTTTAAGGCCGTTAAGCACAAAAGCATCAAAAGACATTAAGTTTTATGTAGCAAGCATTAACCACTGACATCATAGATGGAATAGACCATGTTTTAGCATGATTTACCATAGTTTACCATGATATAGCAAGTTCTAGTGTGATTCACCATGATTTACCCTATTATAGCATGGTTTACCACAATTGAACACATTCTAGTATGATTTAATACGATTCTAGCATGATTTACCATAGTTTACCATGATTTACCATGTTATAGGATGATTTACCATCATATGCCATGCAATAGTATTATTTACTATGATTTACCATGTTTCTATCGTGATTTACCATGATTTACCACATTACTGCATTGATGTGAAGTGTCAATAAAAATGAAGCGATAAAATGTGACAAAAAATGATTTTGTTATAATAGTTAACATGGAAAACTGGTTTGCTTTAGTGCAGAATACTGGTGAAAATCAAGTCTATCAAAGTGAAAGTGAGCCAGTAAGTGGTCCTCTACTGCCCTCTGCTGGCCATTCTACTTATTAATAAAGTGTTTTCACAGGTAATTTTGCACTCATAGGTAGACATTTGCTGACACACACACACACACACACACACACACACACACACACACACACACACACACACACACACACAAAGACAAATGGTGTTGTTGTTTTTTTTCAATGCTATTGGGATGTGTCATTATGAAAATATACTTTAATGGTCTATAAGCATTTCAAATAATGTCTTTGTAAACTATTTATCAGATTATTCCACATTTATTCAGAAATCAAGGACAAGACACACATATTCTGTTGTATATACAGACATTTTGAACTATGTGATGGAAAAACAAAATGTTTACTGCAAGTCTCCTTCAGGATTCACATTTCTAAATGTACTACAATAGTCAGTAATAATACTTCAATAGATTAATTTTGACTAAATGTGAGTGTAAATGTTAAAATAGTGATTTTATAAAGTGTAAATAAGAATTATCGAATAATCTTAGCTAGTAGTATGACAAAATGACTATTTTAAACAGAAGGGGGCAGTAGAAGACCACTTATTGGCTTAATATGCCATTATATTCATATCATTTTCACCTATTTTAACTGTTATAGAGGCATATTTTGTCCGATCTGTCTGAAATGTATCATGCTTGTTTAGAGTCATGTGTCACATGTTCTGACTTGATTTTAAGAAGATCTGAGCATTCATTGAAGAGATATAGGCATTTGGGGACACTTGGTCAAGGCTACATATTGAAGTGACCCTATTATAGCCATCCAAATGAAGAAGTTATGCCTTTTCTGATAATTATTGATCTAGAGAGTCCAGAGAATTGTACTGCACTGGTTTTGAACATTATGATATGAACATTATATGATCATAGATGGAAAACACCATTTGCAGCCAATACAGGCAATTTACCATAGGAAGTATATGGTTTTAAAGCTTTTTAACAGTTATAGCACCACCTATGGTCCGATCTCCATATCATTTTGCATGCTTCTTTAGCATGTTATGTCACATAAGCTCATCAATTTTCGTGAAGTTCTGAGTTTTTATTTATGATTTATAGGCTGTTGAGTGTACTTTGCCACGCCCCTTTTTTAAATGACCCTGTTACAGCCACCCAAATGCAAAATTTCAACTTTTTTTTGATAATTATTGATCTACAGAGTCCAGAGAATAGGCCTAGACTGGTTTGGTTCCCATCGGGCGAAAAACCAGGGACTA
Source organism: Meda fulgida (assembly GCA_030578275.1). NCBI lineage: Eukaryota > Metazoa > Chordata > Actinopteri > Cypriniformes > Leuciscidae > Meda > Meda fulgida. Next base: position 25,536,733 of record CM060617.1, read on the forward strand.
GTTTGCAAAAGTAGGTTTTTAACATATTCGTAAATATTTTATGAACGATTTGATTGACAGCAATGGTTTTAGAGGCAAAGTTGTTCAACATGAGGAGATCTATCAAATGCTATGCATTGTGTGGGGATGTGTGCAACACCACGTGATTAGAGAGCCATAAAACTCGTTAGCGCCAACTAGTGGCCGATTTGTTTCAAAATTCTTACAGACCTTTAGGGGCATGAGTCGAACATGCCCATCGAGTTTCGTTCCGATCGGCCTCCGTTAACCTCGTCTCATAGGTGCTCAAAGTTCAATGGTCGATGGCGGCCATGTTTTTTTAGATACGCCAATATCCTTAATCACAAACATGGGGCCTTGGACCAAGACACTGCATACCAATTTTCAAGTCAATCGGACTAACGGTCAGGTGGCCACACCCTTTTTTATGTTTTTTTAATGTTATAGCGCCACCTAGTGTTCGATCGTCACGATTTTTTTACTGTGACCCCAAACTGTCCCTATACACATATGTGCCAAGTTTGGTCAACCTATCTCATTTTCTTCTGGAGTTATAGCCGTTTTAATAAAATAGGCTCCGCCCACAACGTTCATTTTGCGCCCCCTAGCGACCCTGAATCGAAAATTCAACTTTTTTTCGATAATTATTGATATTCAGTCTCCAGAGAACATTTCTGCACTGGTTTGGTTCCAATCGGGCAAAAAACCAGGGACTAGTTCGCAAAAGTAGTTTTGTGACAAAATTCAAAATGGCGGAAAATCCATCATGGCGGAAATGAAATCGGAGACATACGTTTTGTTCTCCAGGTTTTCAGCTTTCCACTGATATAAGACACTTGAGTCTACAACATACGGTTTAGGAGTTATGAGCAGTTTCGCACAATTGGTTGCTATAGCGCCACCTATGGGCCAATCTGGCTCATAATTTGATAACCTCTCCTCGATTTTTGTACTACCATCTGACAAAGTTTCAAGTCTCTAGCACTTACGGTTTGGGCTGCACGATGCGTTTTACGGCAGAATAATAATAATAATAATAATAATAATAATAATAATAATAAAAATCAGCACAAATACAATAGGTTTTCAGCACTTCGTGCTTGAACACCTAATTAAAGCTGCAAGCAGCATTTAGCGGTGTTCAAGCAGCTAAGGCCTTTAAAGGCCGTTAAGCACAAAAGCATCAAAAGACATTAAGTTTTATGTAGCAAGCATTAACCACTGACATCATAGATGGAATAGACCATGTTTTAGCATGATTTACCATCATACACCAAATTTAGTGTGATTTTTCATGATTTACCATGTTCCAGTATCATTTACCATGAATCTAGCATGATTTACCATAGTTTCCCATGATATAGCAAGTTGTAGTGTGATTCACCATGATTTACCCTGTCTAGCATGGTTTACCACAATTGAACACATTCTAGTATGATTTAATACGATTCTAGCATTATTTACCATAGTTTACCATGATTTACCATGTTATAGGATGATTTACCATGATATGCCGCATTCTAAAATGACTTACCAGGATTCTGGCATGATTTACCATGATACACCATGTAATAGTATTATTTACTATGATTTACCATGTTTCTATCGTGATTTACCATGATTTACCACATTACTGCATGATGTGAAGTGTCAATAAAAATGAAGTGATAAAATGTGACAAAAAATGATTTTGTTATAATAGTTATCATGGAAAAGTGGTTTGCTTTAGTGCAGAATACTGGTGAAAAACAAGTCTATCAAAGTGAAAGTGAGCCAGTAAGTGGTCTTCTACTGCCCTCTGCTGGCCATTCTACTTATTAATAAAGTGTTAACTGTGCTTTTGCAGTCAAATGTAGACATTTGCTCTCTCTCTCTCACACAAACACACACACACACACACACACACACACACACACACACACACACACACACACACACACACACACACACACACACACACACACACACACACACACACACACACACACACACACACACACACACACACACACACACCACACACACACACACACAGTTTGTGTTTTTAAGATGTTATTGTGAAAATATCTTTTAATGGTCTATTAACATTTCACATGTTTCTTTGTGGTCTGATAATATAAAACTATATTACCACTGCATCAAAATAATAAAAAATAGCTTTAAGCATTTGTTTTGTTGGCCAATGCTGAAAGCTGATAAAAAGATGAAATATGTCTAATCCTGTTGCTCCCTCTGGTGGACAACAGTGGTATTACAGCCTCCATCTTATAGTTGACGTGATTCATTGTTTAGAATTTACTGTCAGCCCTCTGAGCATTAAAAATCCATGAAATGTTTCACAATTCTTCAAAATGACTTGTTCTCCACATGTAGAATGTTTTGGGAAGTTTCTACTTTGTGCAAACAATATATAGACATGTTACTAACACTGGGCAAAACCAGATTTATAAATAAATAATAGGTATTAAAATCCTTAGTGGTAGTCTCCTTTTTGTAACACCCTTTTCGGGGTTCACATTAATTATAATTACAGCACAATTGAGAACATGGTTTTTAGGTTTAGGGCAAAATGAAGAAATGGGAATTTGTTTTTTCACTTATATCTTGGAAACGAAAAGCTGCTCTTGAAACTCGGAGCATGTATGATTTAGTATGATTCTAGCCTGATTTATGATATACCATGTTCTTGTATGATTTACCATGATTTACCATAGTTTATCATGATTTACCATATTTTACATTGATTTACCATGTTCTACCATGATGTACCATTATACACCTCATTCTAGTATTATTTACTATGATTTACCATGTTTCTAGCGAGATTTACCACATTGCTAGCAAGTGTCAGTAAAAATGAATTGATAAACTCTGACAAAAAATGATTTTGTTATAATAGTTAACATGGAAAATTGGTTTGCTTTAGTGCAGAATACTGGTGAAAATCAAGTCTATCACAGTGAAAGTGAGCCAGTAAGTGGTCTTCTACTGCCCTCTGCTGGCCATTCTACTTATTAATAAAGTGTTTTCACAGGTGCTTTTGCACTCATATGTAGACATTTGCTCTCACACACACACACACACACACACACACACACACACACACACACACACACACACACACACACACACACACACACACACACACACACACAAAGACAAATGGTGTTGTTGTTTTTTTTCAATGCTATTGGGATGTGTCATTATGAAAATATACTTTAATGGTCTATAAGCATTTCAAATAATGTCTTTGGAAACTATTTATCAGATTATTCAACATTTATTCAGAAATCTAGGACAAGACACACATATTCTGTTGTATATACAGACATTTTGAACTATGTGATGGAAAAACAAAATGTTTACTGCAAGTCTCCTTCAGGATTCACATTTCTTAATGTACTACAATAGTCAGTAATAATACTTCAATAGATGAATTTTGACTAAATGTGAGTGTAAATGTTAAAATAGTGATTTTATAAAGTGTAAATAAGAATTATCGAATAATATTAGCTAGTAGTATGACAAAATGACTATTTTAAACAGAAGGGGGCAGTAGAAGACCACTTATTGGCTTAATATGCCATTATATTCATACCATTTTCACCTATTTTAACTGTTATAGAGGCATATTTTGTCCGATCTGTCTGAAATTTTTCATGCTTGTTTAGAGTCATGTGTCACATGTTCTGACTTGATTTTAAGAAGATCTGAGCATTCATTGAAGAGATATAGGCGTTTGGGGACACTTGGTCAAGGCTACATATTGAAGTGACCCTATTATAGCCATCCAAATGAAGAAGTTATGCCTTTTCTGATAATTATTGATCTAGAGAGTCCAGAGAATTGTACTGCACTGGTTTTGAACATTATGATATGAACATTATATGATCATAGATGGAAAACACCATTTGCAGCCAATACAGGCAATTTACCATAGGAAGTATATGGTTTTAAAGCTTTTTAACAGTTATAGCACCACCTATGGTCCGATCTCCATATCATTTTGCATGCTTCTTTAGCATGTTATGTCACATAAGCTCATCAATTTTCGTGAAGTTCTGAGTTTTTTTGTAGGTTTTATAGGCTTTTCAGTGTATTTTGCCACAGCCACTTTCTAAATGACTCTGTTATAGTAAACCAAAGGGAAAATTTCAACTTTTTTTCAATAATTATTGATCTAGAGAGTCCAGAGAATTGTCCTAGACTGGTCTGGTTCCGATCGGGCGAAAAACCAGGGACTAGTTCGCAAAAGTAGGTTTTTAACATATTCATGAATATTTAATGAACGATTTGATTGACAGCAATGGTTCTAGAGGCAAAGTTGTTCAGCATGAGGAGATCTATCAAATGAGATGTATTTCGTGGGGATGTGTGTAACACCACGTGATTACAGAGCCTTAAAACTCGTTAGCGCCAACTAGTGGCCGATTTCTTTCAAAACTCTTACAGACCTCTTGGGCCAGGAGTCGAACGTGCCCATTGAGTTTCGTTCTGATCGGCCTCCGTTAACCTCGTCTCATAGGTGCTCAAACTTCATTGGCCGATGGCGGCCATGTTTTTTGAGATACGCCAATATCCTTATACACATACATGGGGACTTGGACCAAGACACTGCATACCAATTTTCAAGTCAATCGGACTAACGGTCAGGTGGCCACACCCCTTTTTATGTTTTTTTGATGTTATTGCGCCACCTAGTGATCGATCGTCGCGATTTTTTTACTGTGACCCCAGACTGTCCTTATACACATATGTGCCAAGTTTGGTCAACCTATCTCATTTACTTCTGGAGTTAAAGCCGTTTTAGTAAAATAGGCTCCTCCCACAACGTTCATTTTGCGCCCCCTAGCAAACGTTAATCAAAATTTCATATTTTTTTCAATAATTATTGATATTCAGACTCCAGAGAACATTTCTGCACTGGTTTGGTTCCAATCGGGTGAAAAACCAGGGACTAGTTCGCAAAAGTAGTTTTTTGACAAAATTCAAAATGGCGGAAAATCTATCATGGCGGAAATGAAATCGGAGATATACGTTTTGTTCTCCAGGCTTTCAGCTTTCCACTGATATAAGACACTTGAGTCTATGACATACGGTTTAGGAGTTATGAGCAGTTTCGCGCAATTGGTTGCTATAGCGCCACCTATGGGCCAATCGGGCTCATACTCTCTGAACCTCTCCTCGATTTTTGTACTACCATCTGACAAAGTTTCAAGTCTCTAGCATTTACGGTTTGGGCTGCACGATGCGTTTTACGGCAGAAGAAAAATAATAATAATAATAATAAAAATCAGTACAATTACAATAGGTTTTCAGCACTTCGTGCTTGAACACCTAATAATAAAAATCAGCACAAATACAATAGGTTTTCAGCACTTCGTGCTTGAACACCTAATAATAATTAAAGCTGCAGGCAGCATTTTGCGGTGTTCAAGCAGCTAAGGCCTTTAAGGGCGTTAAGAACAAAAGCATCAAATGACATTAAGTTTTATGTAGCATACATTTAACCACTGACATAATAGATGGAAAACACCATTTACAGCCAATACAGGCAATTTACCATAGGAAATACATGGTTTTAAAGCTTTTTAACAGTTATAGCGCCACCTATGGTCCGATCTCCATAAAACTGTGCATGCTTGTTCATGACATTATGTCACATATGATCACCAATTTTTGTGAAGTTCTGAGTTTTTATTTATGATTTATAGGCTGTTGAGTGTATTTTGCCACGCCCCTTTTTTAAATGACCCTGTTATAGCAAACCAAAGGGCAAAGTTCGATTTTTTTTCAATAATTATTGATCTAGAGAGTCCAGAGAATTGTCCTAGACTGGTCTGGTTCCAATCTGGCGAAAAACCAGGGACTAGTTCGCAAAAGTAGGTTTTTAACATATTCATAAATATTTAATGAACAATTTGATTGACAGCAATGGTTCTAGAGGCAAAGTTGTTCAACATGAGGAGATCTATCAAATGATATGTATTTTGTGGGGATGTGTGCAACACCACGTGATTACAGAGCCATAAAACTCGTTAGCGCTAACTAGTGGCCGATTTGTTTCAAAATTCTTACAGACCTTTAGGGGCATGAGTCGAACATGCCCATCGAGTTTCGTTCCGATCGGCCTCCGTTAACCTCGTCTCATAGGTGCTCAAACTTCATTGGTCGATGGCGGCCATGTTTTTTGAGATACGCCAATATCCTTAATCACATACATGGGGCCTTGGACCAAGACACTGCATACCAATTTTCAAGTCAATCGGACTAACGGTCAGGTGGCCACACCTTTTTTTATGTTTTTTTAATGTTATAGCGCCACCTAGTGTTCGATCGTCGCGAATTTTTTACTCTGACCCCAGACTGTCCCTATACACATATGTGCCAAGTTTGGTCAACCTATCTCATTTTCTTCTGGAGTTATAGCTGTTTTAATAAAATAGGCTCCGCCCACAACGTTCATTTTGCGCCCCCTAGCAACCCTGAATCGAAAATTCAACTTTTTTTCGATAATTATTGATATTCAGTCTCCAGAGAACATTTCTGCACTGGTTTGGTTCCAATCGGGCAAAAAACCAGGGACTAGTTCGCAAAAGTAGTTTTGTGACAAAATTCAAAATGGCGGAAAATCCATCATGGCGGAAATGAAATCGGAGATATACGTTTTGTTCCCCAGGTTTTCAGCTTTCCACTGATATAAGACACTTGAGACTACGACATACGGTTTAGGAGTTATGAGCAGTTTCGCGCAATTGGTTGCTATAGCGCCACCTATGGGCCAATCGGGCTCATAATTTGATAACCTCTCCTCGATTTTTGTACTACCATCTGACAAAGTTTCAAGTCTCTAGCACTTACGGTTTGGGCTGGACGATGCGTTTTACGGCAGAATAATAATAATAATAATAATTAAAGCTGCAAGCAGCATTTAGCGGTGTTCAAGCAGCTAAGGCCTTTAAGGCCGTTAAGCACAAAAGCATCAAAAGACATTAAGTTTTATGTAGCAAGCATTAACCACTGACATCATAGATGGAATAGACCATGTTTTAGCATGATTTACCATCATACACCAAATTTAGTGTGATTTTTCATGATTTACCATGTTCCAATATAATTTACCATGAATCTAGCATGATTTACCATAGTTTACCATGATATAGCAAGTTCTAGTGTGATTCACCATGATTGACCCTGTTCTAGCATGGTTTACCACAATTGAACACATTCTAGTATGATTTAATTCGATTGTAGCATGATTTACCATAGTTTACCATGATTTACCATGTTATAGGATGATTTACCATGATACACCATGTAATAGTATTATTTACTATGATTTACCATGTTTCTATCGTGATTTACCATGATTTACCACATTACTGCATTGATGTGAAGTGTCAATAAAAATGAAGTGATAAACTCTGACAAAAAATGATTTTGTTATAATAGTTATCATGGAAAAGTGGTTTGCTTTAGTGCAGAATACTGGTGAAAAACAAGTCTATCAAAGTGAAAGTGAGCCAGTAAGTGGTCTTCTACTGCCCTCTGCTGGCCATTCTACTTATTAATAAAGTGTTAAATGTGCTTTTGCACTCAAATGTAGACAGTTGCTCTCAGACACACACACACACACACACACACACACACACACACACACTCACACACACATGTTGTGTTTTCATGTTTTATGGGTACTTTTCATAGACATAATGATTTTTATACTGTACAGACTGTATATTCTATTCCCTTACACTAACCCTATCCCTAAACCTACCCATCACAGGAAACATTCTGCATTTGTACATTTTCAAACAACATCACTTAGTATGATTTATAAGCTGATTTCTTCATGGGGACCAAAAAATGTCCCCACACGAACAAGGATTTCGGATATTGCCATCCTTGTGGGGACATTTTGTCCCCATAACGTAGGGTTTACCAGGCCACACACACACACGCGCACACACACACACGCACACACACACACGCACGCACACACACACGCACACACACACACGCACACACACACACGCACACACACACACACACACACACACTTATGTTATTGTGAAAATCTCTTTTAATGGTCTATAAGCATTTCACATATTTCTTTGTGATGTAATCAAATAAAAGTATATTAAAACTAATAAAAAAATAGCTTTAAGCGTTTGTTTGTTAGCCAATGCTGAAAGCTGATAAAAAGATTAAAAATGTCTAATGCTGCTGCTCCCTCTACTGGACAACAGTGGTATTACAGACTATATACAGTTGGAATGAATGAATGGAGATTTGGTTTTTCACTTATATCTCTGGAACGAGAAAATGAAAAAATCTGAAACTCAGAACTTAGATAGTGTTAGAGGAGCCCTGTTGAACAAGACCATCCCGGTGATGCTGGGTTATCGTGTCCGGGAGCAATGTCCGTTGAAATGCATATCTTTGTAGGCTTATATCTCGGGCATGCCTGGGTCAAATCGCACCATTCTCGACTCGAAGATAGATGAGGACGGGCTCTTTCCAACAAGCTCTCCCACAAGCATCTAGCTGGTCCAGGTCGGGACTTACAGCCGTTTCAAGTCTGGAGTCTCACATATTAGCGATCCACGGGGGCGCGCTCCCGACCCCCGCGACGATAGATTTCGATCAAGACCCTGGAGAGGACCTTACCATCAAAATTTGAGCGCGCAGCGACTTTTCGCTTTCGAGTTATGAGTGAATTTGTACTGGAGGGCGTGGCCTAAATCACGGAAACCCTTTACATTGAAAAATGGGAATCCTGAAAATGGGTCACAATTGTTAATCAATAGTAATTCTGCAATAGATGAATTTTGACTACATGTAATTCTAAATGTCAAAATAGTGATTTTATAAAGTCTAAATATGAATTATAAAACAATATTAGTAAGCAGTATGACAAAATGACTATTTTAAAACGATATAAATATTGTAATTTTCACCTTTTTAACTGGATGTCTGCAATTTTTCTTGTTTGTTTGGAGTCATATTTTTCCATTAGATCAATTTTGAATTCATGTGATTGTGAATGTTAAAATAGGGATTTTATAAAGACCATTTATAAAGACCATTATAGAACAATATTAGTAAGCAGTATGACAAAATGACTATTTTAAACAGAAGGGGCAGTAGAAGACCACTTATTGGCTTAATATACCATTTCATTCATATAAACATTGTAATTTTCACCTTTTTAACTGGCTGTATGCAATTTTTGATGTTTTTTTAGTCATGCTTTTCCAATAGATCAATTTTGACTTCACGTGATTGTAAATGTCAAAATAGTGATTTTATAAAGTCTAAATATGAATTATAGAACAATATTAGTAAGCAGTATGACAAAATGACTATTTTAAACAGAAGGGGGCAGTCGAAGACCTCTTATTGGCTTAATATGCCATTACATTTATATAAACATTGCAATTTTCACCTTTATAACTGGCTGTATGCAATTTTTGATGTTTTTTTAGTCATGCTTTTCCAATAGATCAATTTTGACTCCACGTGATTGTAAATATTAAAATAGGGATTTTATAAAGTCTAAATATGAATTATAGAACAATATTAGTGAGCAGTATGACAAAATGACTATTTTAAACAGAAGGGGCAGTAGAAGACCACTTATTGCCTTAATATGCCATTATGTTCTTATAATTTTCCCCTTTTTAACTGTTATAGAGGCATTATTTCTTATCTTATTTGGAGTCACATGTTCTGACATGTTTTTAGAAGATCTGAGCATTGGTCAAGACTTCATATTGATGTGAACCTTTTATAGCCATCCAAATGAAAAAGTTATACCTTTCCTGATAATTATTGATCTAGAGAGTCCAGAGAATTGTACTGCTCTGATTTTGAACATTATGATATAAAGATTATATGATCATAGATGGAACACACCATTTTCAGCCAATATAGGCAATTTACCATAGGAAATACATGGTTTTAAAGCTTTTTAAAAGTTATAGCGCCACCTATGGTCTGATCTCCATAAAACTGTGCATGCTTGTTAATGATGTTATTTCACATATGCTCACCAATTTTTGTGAAGTTCTGAGTTTTTATTTATGATTTATAGGCTGTTGAGTGTATTTTGCCACGCCCCTTTTTTAAATGACCCTGTTACAGCCACCCAAATGCAAAATTTCAACTTTTTTTGATAATTATTGATCTACAGAGTCCAGAGAATAGGCCTAGACTGGTTTGGTTCCCATCGGGCGAAAAACCAGGGACTAGTTCGCAAAAGTAGGTTTTTAACATATTCGTAAATATTTAATGAAGGATTTGATTGACAGCAATGGTTCTAGAGGCAAAGTTGTTCAACATGAGGAGATCTATCAAATGATATGCATTGTGTGGTGATGTGTGCAACACCACGTGATTACAGAGCCATAAAACTCGTTAGCGCCAACTAGTGGCCGATTTGTTTCAAAATTCTTACAGACCTTTAGGGGCATGAGTCGAACATGCCCATCGAGTTTCGTTCCGATCGGCCTCCGTTAACCTCGTCTCATAGGTGCTCAAACTTCATTGGTCGATGGCGGCCATGTTTTTTGAGATACGCCAATATCCTTATACATATACATGGGGCCTTGGACCAAGACACTGCATACCAATTTTCAAGTCAATCGGACTAACGGTCAGGTGGCCACACCCTTTTTTATGGTTTTTTTAATGTTATAGCGCCACCTAGTGTTCGATCGTCGCGATTTTTTTACTCTGACCCCAGACTGTCCTTATACACATATGTGCCAAGATTGGTCAACCTATCTTATTTTCTTCTGGAGTTATAGCCGTTTTAATAAAATAGGCTCCGCCCACAACGTTTATTTTGCGCCCCCTAGCGATCCTGAATCGAAAATTCAACTTTTTTTCGATAATTATTGATATTCAGACTCCAGAGAACATTTCTGCACTAGTTTGGTTCCAATCGGACAAAAAACCAGGGACTAGTTTGCAAAAGTAGTTTTTTGACAAAATTCAAAATGGCGGAAAATCCATCATGGCGGAAATGAAATCGGAGATATACGATTTGTTCTCCAGGTTTTAAGCTTTCCACTGATATAAGACACTTGAGTCTACAACATACGGTTTAGGAGTTATGAGCAGTTTCGCGCAATTGGTTGCTATAGCGCCACCTATGGGCCAATCGGGCTCATACTTTGATAAGCTCTCCTCGATTTTTGTACTACCATATGACAAAGTTTCAAGTCTCTAGCACTTACGGTTTGGGCTGCACGATGCGTTTTACGGCAGAATAATAATAATAATAAAAATCAGTACAATTACAATAGGTTTTCAGCACTTCGTGCTTGAACACCTAATTAAAGCTGCAAGCAGCATTTAGCGGTGTTCAAGCAGCTAAGGCCTTTAAAGGCCGTTAAGCACAAAAGCATCAAAAGACATTAAGTTTTATGTAGCAAGCATTAACCACTGACATCATAGATGGAATAGACCATGTTTTAGCATGATTTACCATCATACACCAAATTTAGTGTGATTTTTCATGATTTACCATGTTCCAGTATGATTGACCATGAATCTAGCATGATTTACCATAGTTTACCCTATTTGACCATGTTATAGGATGATTTACCATGATATGCCGCATTCTAGAATGACTTACCAGGATTCTAGCATGATTTACCATGATACACCATGTAATAGTATTAGTTACTATGATTTACCATGTTTCTATCGTGATTTACCATGATTTACCACATTACTGCATTGATGTGAAGTGTCAATAAAAATGAAGTGATAAACTCTGACAAAAAATGATTTTGTTATAATAGTTAACATGGAAAACTGGTTTGCTTTAGTGCAGAATACTGGTGAAAAACAAGTCTATCAAAGTGAAAGTGAGCCAGTAAGTGGTCTTCTACTGCCCTCTGCTGGCCATTCTACTTATTAATAAAGTGTTAACTGTGCTTTTGCAGTCATATGTAGATATTTGCTCTCTCTCTCTCACACACACACACACACACTTATGTTATTGTGAAAATCTCTTTTAATGGTCTATAAGCATTTCACATATTTCTTTGTGATGTAATCATATAAAACTATATTAAAACTAATAAAAAAATAGCTTTAAGCGTTTGTTTGTTAGCCAATGCTGAAAGCTGATAAAAAGATTAAAAACGTCTAATGCTGCTGCTCCCTCTACTGGACAACAGTGGTATTACAGACTATATACAGTTGGAATGAATGAATGGAGATTTGGTTTTTCACTTATATCTCGGGAACGAGAAAATGAAAAATCTGAAACTCAGAACTTAGATAGTGTTAGAGGAGCCCTGTTGAACAAGACCGTCCCGGTGATGCTGGGTTATCGTGTCCGGGAGCAATGTCCGTTGAAATGCATATCTTTGTAGGCTTATATCTTGGGAATGCCTGGGTCAAATCGCACCATTCTCGACTCGAAGATAGATGAGGACGGGCTCTTTCCAACAAGCTCTCCCACGAGGATCTAGCTGGTCCAGGTCGGGACTTACAGCCGTTTCAAGTCGGGAGTCTCACAGATTAGCGATCCGCTGGGGCGCGCTCCCGAGCCCCGCGACAATAGATTTCGATCAAGACCCTGGAGAGGACCTTACCATCAAAATTTGAGCACGCAGCGACTTTTCGTTTTCGAGTTATTAGTGAATTTGTACTGGGGGGCGTGGCCTAAATCACGGAAACCCTTTACATTGAAAAATGAGAATCCTGAAAATGGGTCACAATTGTTAATCAATAGTAATTCTGCAATAGATGAATTTTGACTACATGTTATTGTAAATGTCAAAATAGTGATTTTATAAAGTCTAAATATGAATTATAAAACAATATTAGTAAGCAGTATGGCAAAATGACTGTTTTAAACAGAAGGGGGCAGTAGAAGACCACTTATTGGCTTAATATACCATTACATTCATTTAAATATTGTAATTTTCACCGTTTTAACTGGATGTCTGCAATTTTTCTTGTTTGTTTGGAGTCATATTTTTCCATTAGATCAATTTTGAATTCATGTGATTGTGAATGTTAAAATAGGGATTTTATAAAGTCCTAATATGAATTATAGAACAATATTAGTAAGCAGTATGACAAAATGACTATTTTAAACAGAAGGGGCAGTAGAAGACCACTTATTGGCTTAATATACCATTTCATTCATATAAACATTGCAATTTTCACCTTTTTAACTGGCTGTATGCAATTTTTGATGTTTTTTTTAGTCATGCTTTTCAAATAGATCAATTTTGACTTCACGTGATTGTAAATGTCAAAATAGTGATTTTATAAAGTCTAAATATGAATTATAGAACAATATTAGTGAGCAGTATGACAAAATGACTATTTTAAACAGAAGGGGGCAGTCGAAGACCACTTATTGGCTTAATATACCATTACATTCATTTAAATATTGTAATTTTCACCGTTTTAACTGGATGTCTGCAATTTTTTATGTTTTCTTTTTGAGTCAATGCTTTTCCAATAGATCAATTTTGACTTCACGTGATTGTAAATGTTAAAATAGGGATTTTATAAAGTCTAAATATGAATTATAGAACAATATAAGTGAGCAATATTACAAAATGACTATTTTAAACAGAAGGGGGCAGTCGAAGACCACTTATTGGCTTAATATGCCATTATGTTCTTATAATTTTCCCCTTTTTAACTGTTATAGAGGGATTATTTCTTATCTTATTTGGAGTCACATGTTCTGACATGTTTTTAAGAAGATCTGAGCATTGGTCAAGGCTTCATATTGATGTGAACCTTTTATAGCCATCCAAATGAAAAAGTTATACCTTTCCTGATAATTATTGATCTAGAGAGTCCAGAGAATTGTACTGCTCTGATTTTGAACATTATGATATAAAGATTATATGATCATAGATGGAACACACCATTTTCAGCCAATACATGCAATTTACCATAGGAAATACATGGTTTTAAAGCTTTTTAACAGTTATAGCGCCACCTATGGTCCGATCTCCATAAAACTGTGCATGCTTGTTAATGATGTTATTTCACATACGCTCACCAATTTTTGTGAAGTTCTGAGTTTTTATTTATGATTTATAGGCTGTTGAGTGTATTTTGCCACGCCCCTTTTTTAAATGACCCTGTTACAGCCACCCAAATGCAAAGTTTCAACTTTTTTTTGATAATTATTGATCTACAGAGTCCAGAGAATAGGCCTAGACTGGTTTGGTTCCCATCAGGCGAAAAACCAGGGACTAGTTCGCAAAAGTAGGTTTTTAACATATTCGTAAATATTTAATGAACGATTTGATTGACAGCAATGGTTCTAGAGGCAAAGTTGTTCAGCATGAGGAGATCTATCAAATGATATGCATTGTGTGGGGATGTGTGCAACACCACGTGATTACAGAGCCATAAAACTCGTTAGCGCCAACTAGTGGCCGATTTCTTTCAAAATTCTTACAGACCTTTAGGGGCATGAGTCGAACATGCCCATCGAGTTTCGTTCCGATCGGCCTCCGTTAACCTCGTCTCATAGGTGCTCAAACTTCATTTGTCGATGGCGGCCATGTTTTTTGAGATACGCCAATATCCTTATACACATACATGGGGCCTTGGACCAAGACACTGCATACCAATTTTCAAGGCAATCGGACTAACGGTCAGGTGGCCACACCCCTTTTTATGTTTTTTTAATGTTATAGCGCCAACTAGTGTTCGATCGTCGCGATTTTTTTACTCTGACCCCAGACTGTCCTTATACACATGTGTGCCAAGTTTGGTCAACCTATATCATTTTCTTCTGGAGTTATAGCCGTTTTAATAAAATAGGCTCCGCCTACAACGTTCATTTTGCGCCCCCTAGCGACCCTGAATCGAAAATTCAACTTTTTTTCGATAATTATTGATATTCGGACTCCAGAGAACATTTCTGCACTAGTTTGGTTCCAATCGGACAAAAAACCAGGGACTAGTTTGCAAAAGTAGTTTTTTGACAAAATTCAAAATGGCGGAAAATCCATCATGGCGGAAATGAAATCGGAGATATACGTTTTGTTCTCCAGGTTTTCAGCTTTCCACTGATATAAGACACTTGAGTCTACAACATACGGTTTAGGAGTTATGAGCAGTTTCGCGCAATTGGTTGCTATAGCGCCACCTATGGGCCAATCGGGCTCATACTTTGATAAGCTCTCCTCGATTTTTGTACTACCATCTGACAAAGTTTCAAGTCTCTAGCACTTACGGTTTGGGCTGCACGATGCGTTTTACGGCAGAATAATAATAATAATAAAAATCAGTACAATTACAATAGGTTTTCAGCACTTCGTGCTTGAACACCTAATAATAAAAATCAGCACAAATACAATAGGTTTTCAGCACTTCGTGCTTGAACACCTAATAATAAAAATCAGCACAAATACAATAGGTTTTCAGCACTTCGTGCTTGAACACCTAATTAAAGCTGCAAGCAGCATTTATCGGTGTTCAAGCAATTAAGGCCTTTAAGGCCGTTAAGCACAAAAGCATCAAAAGACGTTAAGTTTTATGTAGCATACATTTAACCACTGACATAATAGATGGAAAACACCATTTACAGCCAATACAGGCAATTTACCATAGGAAATACATGGTTTTAAAGCTTTTTAACAGTTATAGCACCACCTATGGTCCGATCTCCATAAAACTGTGCATGCTTGTTCATGACATTATGTCACATATGGTCACCAATTTTTGTGAAGTTCTGAGTTTTTATTTATGATTTATAGGCTGTTGAGTGTATTTTGCCACGCCCCTTTTTTAAATGACCCTGTTATAGCAAACCAAAGGGTAAAGTTCGATTTTTTTTCGATAATTATTGATCTAGAGAGTCCAGAGAATTGTCCTAGACTGGTCTGGTTCCGATCTGGCGAAAAACCAGGGACTAGTTTGCAAAAGTAGGTTTTTAACATATTCATAAATATTTAATGAACGATTTGATTGACAGCAATGGTTCTAGAGGCAAAGTTGTTCAACATGAGGAGATCTATCAAATGATATGTATTTTGTGGGGATGTGTGCAACACCACGTGATTACAGAGCCATAAAACTCGTTAGCGCCAACTAGTGGCCGATTTGTTTCAAAATTCTTACAGACCTTTAGGGGCATGAGTCGAACATGCCCATCGAGTTTCGTTCCGATCGGCCTCCGTTAACCTTGTCTCATAGGTGCTCAAACTTCATTGGTCGATGGCGGCCATGTTTTTTGAGATACGCCAATATCCTTATACACATACATGGGGCCTTGGACCAAGACACTGCATACCAATTTTCAAGTCAATCGGACTAACGGTCAGGTGGCCACACCCTTTTTTATGTTTTTTTAATGTTATAGCGCCACCTAGTGTTCGATCGTCGCAATTTTTTTACTCTGACCCCAGACTGTCTCTATACACATATGTGCCAAGTTTGGTCAACCTATCTCATTTTCTTCTGGAGCTATAGCCGTTTTAATAAAATAGGCTCCGCTCACAACATTCATTTTGCGCCCCCTAGTGACCCTGAATCGAAAATTCAACTTTTTTTCAATAATTATTAATATTCAGTCTCCAGAGAACATTTCTGCACTGGTTTGGTTCCAATCTGGCAAAAAACCAGGGACTAGTTTGCAAAAGTAGTTTTGTGACAAAATTCAAAATGGCGGAAAATCCATCATGGCGGAAATGAAATCGGAGATATACGTTTTGTTCTCCGGGTTTTCAGCTTTCCACTGATATAAGACACTTGAGTCTACAACATACGGTTTAGGAGTTATGAGCAGTTTCGCGCAATTGGTTGCTATAGCGCCACCTATGGGCCAATCGGGCTCATAATTTGATAACCTCTCCTCGATTTTTGTACTACCATCTGACAAAGTTTCAAGTCTCTAGCACTTACGGTTTGGGCTGCACGATGCGTTTTACGGCAGAATAATAATAATAATAATTAAAGCTGCAAGCAGCATTTCTCGGTGTTCAAGCAATTAAGGCCTTTAAGGCCGTTAAGCACAAAAGCATCAAAATACGTTAAGTTTTATGTAGCATACATTTAACCACTGACATAATAGATGGAAAACACCATTTACAGCCAATACAGGCAATTTACCATAGGAAATACATGGTTTTAAAGCTTTTTAACAGTTATAGCGCCACCTATGGTCCGATCTCCATAAAACTGTGCATACTTGTTAATGATGTTATTTCACATACGCTCACCAATTTTTGTGAAGTTCTGAGTTTTTATTTATGATTTATAGGCTGTTGAGTGTATTTTGCCACGCCCCTTTTTTAAATGACCCTGTTACAGCCACCCAAATGCAAAATTTCAACTTTTTTTTGATAATTATTGATCTACAGAGTCCAGAGAATAGGCCTAGACTGGTTTGGTTCCCATCGGGCGAAAAACCAGGGACTAGTTCGCAAAAGTAGGTTTTTAACATATTCGTAAATATTTAATGAACGATTTGATTGACAGCAATGGTTTTAGAGGCAAAGTTGTTCAACATGAGGAGATCTATCAAATGCTATGCATTGTGTGGGGATGTGTGCAACACCACGTGATTAGAGAGCCATAAAACTCGTTAGCGCAAACTAGTGGCCGATTTGTTTCAAAATTCTTACAGACCTTTAGGGGCATGAGTCGAACATGCCCATCGAGTTTCGTTCCGATCGGCCTCTGTTAACCTTATCTCATAGGTGCTCAAACTTCATTGGCCGATGGCGGCCATGTTTTTTGAGATACGCCAATATCCTTTTACACATACATGGGGCCTTGGACCAAGACACTGCATACCAATTTTCAAGTCAATTGGACTAACGGTCAGGTGGCCACACCCCTTTTTATGTTTTTTTGATGTTATAGCGCCACCTAGTGTTCGATCGTCGCGATTTTTTTACTGTGACCCCAGACTGTCCTTATACACATGTGTGCCAAGTTTGGTCAACTTCTCTCATTTTCTTCTGGAGTTATAGCCGTTTTAGTAAAATAGGCTCCGCCCACAACGTTCATTTTGCGCCCCCTAGCAACCGTTAATCAAAATTTCAACTTTTTTTCGATAATTATTGATATTCAGACTCCAGAGAATATTTCTGCACTGGTTTGGTTACGATCGGGTGAAAAACCAGGGACTAGTTTGCAAAAGTAGTTTTTTGACAAAATTCAAAATGGCGGAAAATCCATCATGGCGGAAATGAAATCGGAGATATACGTTTTGTTTTCCAGGCTTTCAGCTTTCCACTGATATAAGACACTTGAGTCTATGACATACGGTTTAGGAGTTATGAGCAGTTTCGCGCAATTGGTTGCTATAGCGCCACCTATAGGCCAATCGGGCTCATACTCTCTGAACCTCTCCTCGATTTTTGTACTACCATCTGACAAAATTTCAAGTCTCTAGCATTTACGGTTTGGGCTGCACGATGCGTTTTACGGCAGAAGAAAAATAATAATAATTAAAGCTGCAAGCAGCATTTATCGGTGTTCAAGCAATTAAGGCCTTTAAGGCCGTTAAGCACAAAAGCATCAAAAGACGTTAAGTTTTATGTAGCATACATTTAACCACTGACATAATAGATGGAAAACACCATTTACAGCCAATATAGGCAATTTACCATAGGAAATACATGGTTTTAAAGCTTTTTAACAGGTATAGCGCCACCTATGGTCCGATTTCCATAAAACTTTGCATGCTTGTTCTTGACATTATGTCACATATGATCACCAATTTTTGTGAAGTTCTGAGTTTTTATTTATGATTTATAGGCTGTTGAGTGTATTTTGCCACGCTCCTTTTTTAAATGACCCTGTTACAGCCACCCAAAAGCAAAATATCAACTTTTTTTTGATAATTATTGATCTACAGAGTCCAGAGAATAGGTCTAGACTGGTTTGGTTCCCATCGGGCGAAAAACCAGGGACTAGTTCGCAAAAGTAGGTTTTTTACATATTCGTAAATATTTAATGAACGATTTGATTGACAGCAATGGTTCTAGAGGCAAAGTTGTTCAGCATGAGGAGATCTATCAAATGATATGCATTTTGTGGGGATGTGTGCAACACCGCGTGATCACAGAGCCGTAAAACTCGATAGCGCCAACTAGTGGCCGATTTCTTTCAAAATTCTTACAGACCTCTAGGGCCATAAGTCAAACATGCCCACCGAGTTTCGTTCTGATCGGCCTCCGTTAACCTCGTCTCATAGGTGCTCAAACTTCAATGGTCGATGGCGGCCATGTTTTTTGAGATACGCCAATATCCTTATACACATACATGGGGCCTTGGACCAAGACACTGCATACCAATTTTCAAGTCAATCGGACTAACGGTCAGGTGGCCACACCCCTTTTTATGTTTTTTTGATGTTATAGCGCCACCTAGTGTTCGATCGTCGCGATTTTTTTACTGTGACCCCAAACCAAGTGTACCAAGTTTGGTCAACCTATCTCATTTAATTCCCGAGTTATATCCGTTTTAGTAAAATAGGCTCCGCCCACAACGTTCATTTTGCGCCCCCTAGCGACCGTTAATCAAAATTTCAACTTTTTTTCGATAATTATTGATATTCAGACTCCAGAGAATATTTCTGCACTGGTTTGGTTCCAATCGGGCAAAAAACCAGGGACTAGTTTGCAAAAGTAGTTTTTTGACAAAATTCAAAATGGCGGAAAATCCATCATGGCGGAAATGAAATCGGAGATATACGTTTTGTTCTCCAGGTTTTCAGCTTTCCACTGATATAAGACACTTGAGTCTACAACATACGGTTTAGGAGTTATGAGCAGTTTCGCGCAATTGGTTGCTATAGCGCCACCTATGGGCCAATCGGGCTCATACTCTCTGAACCTCTCCTCGATTTTTGTACTATCATCTGACAAAGTTTCAAGTCTCTAGCATTTACGGTTTGGGCTGCACGATGCGTTTTACGGCAGAAGAAAAATAATAATAATAATAATAATTAAAGCTGCAAGCAGCATTTAGCGGTGTTCAAGCAGCTAAGGCCTTTAAGGCCGTTAAGCACAAAAGCATCAAAAGACATTAAGTTTTATGTAGCAAGCATTAACCACTGACATCATAGATGGAATAGACCATGTTTTAGCATGATTTACCATAGTTTACCATGATATAGCAAGTTCTAGTGTGATTCACCATGATTTACCCTATTATAGCATGGTTTACCACAATTGAACACATTCTAGTATGATTTAATACGATTCTAGCATGATTTACCATAGTTTACCATGATTTACCATGTTATAGGATGATTTACCATCATATGCCATGCAATAGTATTATTTACTATGATTTACCATGTTTCTATCGTGATTTACCATGATTTACCACATTACTGCATTGATGTGAAGTGTCAATAAAAATGAAGCGATAAAATGTGACAAAAAATGATTTTGTTATAATAGTTAACATGGAAAACTGGTTTGCTTTAGTGCAGAATACTGGTGAAAATCAAGTCTATCAAAGTGAAAGTGAGCCAGTAAGTGGTCCTCTACTGCCCTCTGCTGGCCATTCTACTTATTAATAAAGTGTTTTCACAGGTAATTTTGCACTCATAGGTAGACATTTGCTGACACACACACACACACACACACACACACACACACACACACACACACACACACACACACACACACAAAGACAAATGGTGTTGTTGTTTTTTTTCAATGCTATTGGGATGTGTCATTATGAAAATATACTTTAATGGTCTATAAGCATTTCAAATAATGTCTTTGTAAACTATTTATCAGATTATTCCACATTTATTCAGAAATCAAGGACAAGACACACATATTCTGTTGTATATACAGACATTTTGAACTATGTGATGGAAAAACAAAATGTTTACTGCAAGTCTCCTTCAGGATTCACATTTCTAAATGTACTACAATAGTCAGTAATAATACTTCAATAGATTAATTTTGACTAAATGTGAGTGTAAATGTTAAAATAGTGATTTTATAAAGTGTAAATAAGAATTATCGAATAATCTTAGCTAGTAGTATGACAAAATGACTATTTTAAACAGAAGGGGGCAGTAGAAGACCACTTATTGGCTTAATATGCCATTATATTCATATCATTTTCACCTATTTTAACTGTTATAGAGGCATATTTTGTCCGATCTGTCTGAAATGTATCATGCTTGTTTAGAGTCATGTGTCACATGTTCTGACTTGATTTTAAGAAGATCTGAGCATTCATTGAAGAGATATAGGCATTTGGGGACACTTGGTCAAGGCTACATATTGAAGTGACCCTATTATAGCCATCCAAATGAAGAAGTTATGCCTTTTCTGATAATTATTGATCTAGAGAGTCCAGAGAATTGTACTGCACTGGTTTTGAACATTATGATATGAACATTATATGATCATAGATGGAAAACACCATTTGCAGCCAATACAGGCAATTTACCATAGGAAGTATATGGTTTTAAAGCTTTTTAACAGTTATAGCACCACCTATGGTCCGATCTCCATATCATTTTGCATGCTTCTTTAGCATGTTATGTCACATAAGCTCATCAATTTTCGTGAAGTTCTGAGTTTTTATTTATGATTTATAGGCTGTTGAGTGTACTTTGCCACGCCCCTTTTTAAATGACCCTGTTACAGCCACCCAAATGCAAAATTTCAACTTTTTTTTGATAATTATTGATCTACAGAGTCCAGAGAATAGGCCTAGACTGGTTTGGTTCCCATCGGGCGAAAAACCAGGGACTAGTTTGCAAAAGTAGGTTTTTAACATATTCGTAAATATTTTATGAACGATTTGATTGACAGCAATGGTTTTAGAGGCAAAGTTGTTCAACATGAGGAGATCTATCAAATGCTATGCATTGTGTGGGGATGTGTGCAACACCACGTGATTAGAGAGCCATAAAACTCGTTAGCGCCAACTAGTGGCCGATTTGTTTCAAAATTCTTACAGACCTTTAGGGGCATGAGTCGAACATGCCCATCGAGTTTCGTTCCGATCGGCCTCCGTTAACCTCGTCTCATAGGTGCTCAAAGTTCAATGGTCGATGGCGGCCATGTTTTTTTAGATACGCCAATATCCTTAATCACAAACATGGGGCCTTGGACCAAGACACTGCATACCAATTTTCAAGTCAATCGGACTAACGGTCAGGTGGCCACACCCTTTTTTATGTTTTTTTAATGTTATAGCGCCACCTAGTGTTCGATCGTCACGATTTTTTTACTGTGACCCCAAACTGTCCCTATACACATATGTGCCAAGTTTGGTCAACCTATCTCATTTTCTTCTGGAGTTATAGCCGTTTAATAAAATAGGCTCCGCCCACAACGTTCATTTTGCGCCCCCTAGCGACCCTGAATCGAAAATTCAACTTTTTTTCGATAATTATTGATATTCAGTCTCCAGAGAACATTTCTGCACTGGTTTGGTTCCAATCGGGCAAAAAACCAGGGACTAGTTCGCAAAAGTAGTTTTGTGACAAAATTCAAAATGGCGGAAAATCCATCATGGCGGAATGAAATCGGAGACATACGTTTTGTTCTCCAGGTTTCAGCTTTCCACTGATATAAGACACTTGAGTCTACAACATACGGTTTAGGAGTTATGAGCAGTTTCGCACAATTGGTTGCTATAGCGCCACCTATGGGCAATCTGGCTCATAATTTGATAACCTCTCCTCGATTTTTGTACTACCATCTGACAAAGTTTCAAGTCTCTAGCACTTACGGTTTGGGCTGCACGATGCGTTTTACGGCAGAATAATAATAATAATAATAATAATAATAATAATAATAATAAAAATCAGCACAAATACAATAGGTTTTCAGCACTTCGTGCTTGAACACCTAATAATAATTAAAGCTGCAAGCAGCATTTATCGGTGTTCAAGCAATTAAGGCCTTTAAGGCCGTTAAGCACAAAAGCATCAAAAGACGTTAAGTTTTATGTAGCATACATTTAACCACTGACATAATAGATGGAAAACACCATTTACAGCCAATACAGGCAATTTACCATAGGAAATACATGGTTTTAAAGCTTTTTAACAGTTATAGCGCCACCTATGGTCCGATCTCCATAAAACTGTGCATGCTTGTTAATGATGTTATTTCACATACGCTCACCAATTTTTGTGAAGTTCTGAGTTTTTATTTATGATTTATAGGCTGTTGAGTGTATTTTGCCACGCCCCTTTTGTAAATTACCCTGTTATAGCAAACCAAAGGGCAAAGTTCAACTTGTTTTTGATAATTATTGATCTAGAGAGTCCAAAAAATTGTCCTAGACTGGTCTGGTTCCGATCGGGCGAAAAACCAGGGACTAGTTCGCAAAAGTAGGTTTTTAACATATTCATGATTATTTTATGAACGATTTGATTGACAGCAATGGTTCTAGTGGCAAAGTTGTTCAGCATGAGGAGATCTATCAATAGATATGCATTGTTTGGGGATATGTGCAACACCACGTGATTACAGAGCCATAAAACTCGTTAGCGCCAACTAGTGACCGATTTCTTTCAAAATTCTTACAGACCTTTAGGGGCATGAGTCAAACATGCCCATCGAGTTTCGTTCCGATCGGCCTCCGTTAACCTCTTCTCATAGGTGCTCAAACTTCATTGGCCGATGGCGGCCATGTTTTTTGAGATACGCCAATATCCTTTTACACATACATGGGGACTTGGACCAAGACACTGCATACCAATTTTCAAGTCAATCGGACTAACGGTCAGGTGGCCACACCCCTTTTTATGTTTTTTTGATGTTATAGCGCCACCTAGTGTTCGATCGTCGCGATTTTTTTTACTGTGACCCCAAACTGTCCTTATACACATGTGTACCAAGTTTGGTCAACCTATCTCATTTAATTCCCGAGTTATATCCGTTTTAGTAAAATAGGTTACCCCCACAACGTTCATTTTGCGCCCCCTAGCGACCGTTAATCAAAATTTCAACTTTTTTTCGATAATTATTGATATTCAGACTCCAGAGAATATTTCTGCACTGGTTTGGTTACGATCGGGTGAAAAACCAGGGACTAGTTCGCAAAAGTAGTTTTTTGACAAAATTCAAAATGGCGGAAAATCCATCATGGCGGAAATGAAATCGGAGATATACGTTTTGTTCTCCAGGCTTTCAGCTTTCCACTGATATAAGACACTTGAGTCTACGACATACAGTTTAAGAGTTATGAGCAGTTTTGCGCAATTGGTTGCTATAGCGCCACCTATGGGCCAATCGGGCTCATAATTTGATAACCTCTCCTCGATTTTTGTACTACCATCTGACAAAGTTTCAAGTCTCTAGCACGTACGGTTTGGGCTGCACGATGCGTTTTACGGCAGAAGAAAAATAATAATAATAATAATTAAAGCTGCAAGCAGCATTTATCGGTGTTCAAGCAGTTAAGGCCTTTAAGGCCGTTAAGCACAAAAGCATCAAAAGACGTTAAGTTTTATGTAGCATACATTTAACCACTGACATAATAGATGGAAAACACCATTTACAGCCAATACAGGCAATTTACCATAGGAAATACATGGTTTTAAAGCTTTTTAACAGTTATGGCGCCACCTATGGTCCGATCTCCATAAAACTTTGCATGCTTGTTCATTACGTTATATCACATATGATCACCAATTTTTGTGAAGTTCTGAGTTTTTATTTATGATTTATAGGCTTTTGAGTGTATTTTGCCACGCCCCTTTTGTAAATTACCCTGTTATAGCAAACCAAAGGGCAAAGTTCAACTTTTTTTTGATAATTATTAATCTAGAGAGTCCAGAAAATTGTCCTAGACTGGTCTGGTTCCGATCGGGCGAAAAACCAGGGACTAGTTCGCAAAAGTAGGTTTTTTAACGTATTCATGAATATTTTATGAACGATTTGATTGACAGCAATGGTTCTAGAGGCAAAGTTGTTCAGCATGAGGAGATCTATCAAATGATATGTATTTCGTGGGGATGTGTGCAACACCACGTGATTACAGAGCCTTAAAACTCGTTAGCGCCAACTAGTGGCCGATTTCTTTCAAAACTCTTACAGACCTCTTGGGTCATGAGTCGAACATGCCCATCTGAGTTTCGTTCCGATCGGCCTCCTGTTAACCTCATCTCATAGGTGCTCAAACTTCATGGCCGATGGCGGCCATGTTTTTTGAGATACGCCAATATCCTTTTACACATACATGGGGCCTTGGACCAAGACACTGCATACCAATTTTCAAGTCAATTGGACTAACGGTCAGGTGGCCACACCCCTTTTAATGTTTTTTTGATGTTATAGCGCCACCTAGTGTTCGATCGTCGCGATTTTTTTACTGTGACCCCAGACTGTCCTTATACACATGTGTGCCAAGTTTGGTCAACTTCTCTCATTTTCTTCTGGAGTTATAGCCGTTTTAGTAAAATAGGCTTACCCCCACAACGTTCATTTTGCGCCCCCTAGCGACCGTTAATCAAAATTTCAACTTTTTTTCGATAATTATTGATATTCAGACTCCAGAGAATATTTCTGCACTGGTTTGGTTACGATCGGGTGAAAAACCAGGGACTAGTTCGCAAAAGTAGTTTTTTGACAAAATTCAAAATGGCGGAAAATCCATCATGGCGGAAATGAAATCGGAGATATACGTTTTGTTCTCCAGGCTTTCAGCTTTCCACTGATATAAGACACTTGAGTCTACGACATACAGTTTAAGAGTTATGAGCAGTTTTCGCGCAATTGGTTGCTATAGCGCCACCTATGGGCCAATCGGGCTCATACTTCTGATAACCTCTCCCTCGATTTTTGTACTACCATCTGACAAAGTTTCAAGTCTCTAGCACGTACGGTTTGGGCCTGCACGATGCGTTTTACGGCAGAAGAAAATAATAATAATAATAATAAAAAATCAGTACAATTACAATATGTTTTCAGCACTTCGTGCTTGAACACCTAAAAAATCAGTACAAATACAATAGGTTTTCAGCACTTCGTGCTTGAACACCTAATAATTAAAGCTGCAAGCAGCATTTAGCGGTGTTCAAGCAGCTAAGGCCTTTAAAGGCCGTTAAGCACAAAAGCATCAAAAGACATTAAGTTTTATGTAGCAAGCATTAACCACTGACATCATAGATGGAATAGACCATGTTTTAGCATGATTTACCCATCATACACCAAATTTAGTGTGATTTTTCATGATTTACCATGTTCCAGTATGATTTACCATGAATCTAGCATGATTTACCATAGTTTCCCATGATATAGCAAGTTCTAGTGTGATTCACCATGATTTACCCTGTTCTAGCATGGTTTACCACAATTGAACACATTCTAGTATGATTTAATACGATTCTAGCATTATTTACCATAGTTTACCATGATTTACCATGTTATAGGATGATTTACCATGATATGCCGCATTCTAAAATGACTTACAGGATTCTGGCATGATTTACCATGATACACCATGTAATAGTATTATTTACTATGATTTACCATGTTTCTATCGTGATTTACCATGATTTACCACATTACTGCATGATGTGAAGTGTCAATAAAAATGAAGTGATAAAATGTGACAAAGAATGATTTTGTTATAATAGTTATCATGGAAAAGTGGTTTGCTTTAGTGCAGAATACTGGTGAAAAAACAAGTCTATCAAAGTGAAAGTGAGCCAGTAAGTGGTCTTCTACTGCCCTCTGCTGGCCATTCTACTTATTAATAAAGTGTTAACTGTGCTTTTGCAGTCAAATGTAGACATTTGCTCTCTCTCTCTCACACACACACACACACACACACACACACACACACACACACACACACACACACACACACACACACACACACACACACACACACACACACACACCACACACACACCACACACACACACACAGTTTGTGTTTTTAAGATGTTATTGTGAAAATATCTTTTAATGGTCTATTAACATTTCACATGTTTCTTTGTGGTCTGATAATATAAAACTATATTACCACTGCATCAAAATAATAAAAAATAGCTTTAAGCATTTGTTTTGTTGGCCAATGCTGAAAGCTGATAAAAAGATGAAATATGTCTAATCCTGTTGCTCCCTCTGGTGGACAACAGTGGTATTACAGCCTCCATCTTATAGTTGACGTGATTCATTGTTTAGAATTTACTGTCAGCCCTCTGAGCATTAAAAATCCATGAAATGTTTCACAATTCTTCAAAATGACTTGTTCTCCACATGTAGAATGTTTTGGGAAGTTTCTACTTTGTGCAAACAATATATAGACATGTTACTAACACTGGGCAAAACCAGATTTATAAATAAATAATAGGTATTAAAATCCTTAGTGGTAGTCTCCTTTTTGTAACACCCTTTTCGGGGTTCACATTAATTATAATTACAGCACAATTGAGAACATGGTTTTTAGGTTTAGGGCAAAATGAAGAAATGGGAATTTGTTTTTTTCACTTATATCTTGGAAACGAAAAGCTGCTCTTGAAACTCGGAGCATGTATGATTTAGTATGATTCTAGCCTGATTTATGATATACCATGTTCTTGTATGATTTACCATGATTTACCATAGTTTATCATGATTTACCATATTTTACATTGATTTACCATGTTCTACCATGATGTACCATTATACACCTCATTCTAGTATTATTTACTATGATTTACCATGTTTCTAGCGAGATTTACCACATTGCTAGCAAGTGTCAGTAAAAATGAAGTGATAAACTCTGACAAAAAATGATTTTGTTATAATAGTTAACATGGAAAACTGGTTTGCTTTAGTGCAGAATACTGGTGAAAATCAAGTCTATCAAAGTGAAAGTGAGCCAGTAAGTGGTCTTCTACTGCCCTCTGCTGGCCATTCTACTTATTAATAAAGTGTTTTCACAGGTAATTTTGCACTCATAGGTAGACATTTGCTGACACACACACACACACACACACACACACACACACACACACACACACACACACACACACACACACAAAGACAAATGGTGTTGTTGTTTTTTTTCAATGCTATTGGGATGTGTCATTATGAAAATATACTTTAATGGTCTATAAGCATTTCAAATAATGTCTTTGTAAACTATTTATCAGATTATTCAACATTTATTCAGAAATCTAGGACAAGACACACATATTCTGTTGTATATACAGACATTTTGAACTATGTGATGGAAAAACAAAATGTTTACTGCAAGTCTCCTTCAGGATTCACATTTCTAAATGTACTACAATAGTCAGTAATAATACTTCAATAGATGAATTTTGACTAAATGTGAGTGTAAATGTTAAAATAGTGATTTTATAAAGTGTAAATAAGAATTATCGAATAATCTTAGCTAGTAGTATGACAAAATGACTATTTAAAACAGAAGGGGGCAGTAGAAGACCACTTATTGGCTTAATATGCCATTATATTCATATCATTTTCACCTATTTTAACTGTTATAGAGGCATATTTTGTCCGATCTGTCTGAAATGTATCATGCTTGTTTAGAGTCATGTGTCACATGTTCTGACTTGATTTTAAGAAGATCTGAGCATTCATTGAAGAGATATAGGCATTTGGGGACACTTGGTCAAGGCTACATATTGAAGTGACCCTATTATAGCCATCCAAATGAAGAAGTTATGCCTTTTCTGATAATTATTGATCTAGAGAGTCCAGAGAATTGTACTGCACTGGTTTTGAACATTATGATATGAACATTATATGATCATAGATGGAAAACACCATTTGCAGCCAATACAGGCAATTTACCATAGGAAGTATATGGTTTTAAAGCTTTTTAACAGTTATAGCACCACCTATGGTCCGATCTCCATATCATTCTGCATGCTTCTTTAGCATGTTATGTCACATAAGCTCATCAATTTTCGTGAAGTTCTGAGTTTTTTTTGTAGGTTTTATAGGCTTTTCAGTGTATTTTGCCACACCCACTTTCTAAATGACTCTGTTATAGTAAACCAAAGGGAAAATTTCAACTTTTTTTCAATAATTATTGATCTAGAGAGTCCAGAGAATTGTCCTAGACTGGTCTGGTTCCGATCGGGCGAAAAACCAGGGACTAGTTCGCAAAAGTAGGTTTTTAACATATTCATGAATATTTAATGAACGATTTGATTGACAGCAATGGTTCTAGAGGCAAAGTTGTTCAGCATGAGGAGATCTATCAAATGAGATGTATTTCGTGGGGATGTGTGTAACACCACGTGATTACGGAGCCATAAAACTCGTTAGCGCCAACTAGTGGCCGATTTCTTTCAAAACTCTTACAGACCTCTTGGGCCATGAGTCGAACGTGCCCATTGAGTTTCGTTCTGATCGGCCTCCGTTAACCTCGTCTCATAGGTGCTCAAACTTCATTGGTCGATGGCGGCCATGTTTTTTGAGATACGCCAATATCCTTATACACATACATGGGGACTTGGACCAAGACACTGCATACCAATTTTCAAGTCAATCGGACTAACGGTCAGGTGGCCACACCCTTTTTTATGTTTTTTTTTATGTTATTGCGCCACCTAGTGATCGATCGTCGCGATTTTTTTACTGTGACCCAAGACTGTCCTTATACACATATGTGCCAAGTTTGGTCAACCTATCTCATTTACTTCTGGAGTTATAGTCGTTTTAGTAAAATAGGCTCCTCCCACAACGTTCATTTTGCGCCCCCCTAGCAAACGTTAATCAAAATTTCATATTTTTTTCAATAATTATTGATATTCAGACTCCAGAGAACATTTCTGCACTGGTTTGGTTCCAATCGGGTGAAAAACCAGGGACTAGTTCGCAAAAGTAGTTTTTTGACAAAATTCAAAATGGCGGAAAATCTATCATGGCGGAAATGAAATCGGAGATATACGTTTTGTTCTCCAGGCTTTCAGCTTTCCACTGATATAAGACACTTGAGGCTACGACATACGGTTTAGGAGTTATGAGCAGTTTCGCGCAATTGGTTGCTATAGCGCCACCTATGGGCCAATCGGGCTCATACTCTCTGAACCTCTCCTCGATTTTTGTACTATCATCTGACAAAGTTTCAAGTCTCTAGCATTTACGGTTTGGGCTGCACGATGCGTTTTACGGCAGAAGAAAAATAATAATAATAATAATAATAATAATAATAATAATAAAAATCAGTACAATTACAATAGGTTTTCAGCACTTCGTGCTTGAACACCTAATTAAAGCTGCAAGCAGCATTTAGCGGTGTTCAAGCAGCTAAGGCCTTTAAGGCCGTTAAGCACAAAAGCATCAAAAGACATTAAGTTTTATGTAGCAAGCATTAACCACTGACATCATAGATGGAATAGACCATGTTTTAGCATGATTTACCATCATACACCAAATTTAGTGTGATTTTTCATGATTTACCATGTTCCAATATGATTTACCATGAATCTAGCATGATTTACCATAGTTTCCCATGATATAGCAAGTTCTAGTGTGATTCACCATGATTTACCCTGTTCTAGCATGGGTTTACCACAATTGAACACATTCTAGTATGATTTAATACGATTCTAGCATTATTTACCATAGTTTACCATGATTTACCATGTTATAGGATGATTTACCATGATATGCCGCATTCTAAAATGACTTACCAGGATTCTAGCATGATTTACCATGATACACCATGTAATATTTACTATGATTTACCATGTTTCTATCGTGATTTACCATGATTTACCACATTACTGCATGATGTGAAGTGTCAATAAAAATGAAGTGATAAAATGTGACAAAAAATGATTTTGTTATAATAGTTATCATGGAAAAGTGGTTTGCTTTAGTGCAGAATACTGGTGAAAAACAAGTCTATCAAAGTGAAAGTGAGCCAGTAAGTGGTCTTCTACTGCCCTCTGCTGGACATTCTACTTATTAATAAAGTGTTAACTGCTTTTGCAGTCATATGTAGATATTTGCTCTCTCTCTCTCTCTCTCTCTCACACACACACACACACACACACACACACACACACACACCACACAAACACACACACACACACACACAAAACACACACAGTTTGTGTTTTTAAGATGTTATTGTGAAAATATCTTTTAATGGTCTATTAACATTTCACATGTTTCTTTGTGGTCTGATAATATAAAACTATATTACCACTGCATCAAAATAATAAAAAATAGCTTTAAGCATTTGTTTTGTTGGCCAATGCTGAAAGCTGATAAAAAGATGAAATATGTCTAATCCTGTTGCTCCCTCTGGTGGACAACAGTGGTATTACAGCCTCCATCTTATAGTTGATGACGTGATTCATTGTTTAGAATTTACTGTCAGCCCTCTGAGCATTAAAAAATCCATGAAATGTTTCACAATTCTTCAAAATGACTTGTTCTCCACATGTAGAATGTTTTGGGAAGTTTCTACTTTGTGCAAACAATATATAGACATGTTACTAACACTGGGCAAAACCAGATTTATAAATAAATAATAGGTATTAAAATCCTTAGTGGTAGTCTCCTTTTTGTAACACCCTTTTCGGGGTTCACATTAATTATAATTACAGCACAATTGAGAACATGGTTTTTAGGTTTAGGGCAAAATGAAGAAATGGGAATTTGTTTTTTCACTTATATCTTGGAAACGAAAAGCTGCTCTTGAAACTCGGAGCATGTATGATTTAGTATGATTCTAGCCTGATTTATGATATACCATGTTCTTGTATGATTTACCATGATTTACCATAGTTTATCATGATTTACCATATTTTACATTGATTTACCATGTTCTACCATGATGTACCATTATACACCTCATTCTAGTATTATTTACTATGATTTACCATGTTTCTAGTGAGATTTACCACATTGCTAGCAAGTGTCAGTAAAAATGAAGTGATAAACTCTGACAAAAAATGATTTTGTTATAATAGTTAACATGGAAAACTGGTTTGCTTTAGTGCAGAATACTGGTGAAAATCAAGTCTATCAAAGTGAAAGTGAGCCAGTAAGTGGTCTTCTACTGCCCTCTGCTGGCCATTCTACTTATTAATAAAGTGTTTTCACAGGTAATTTTGCACTCATAGGTAGACATTTGCTGACACACACACACACACACACACACACACACACACACACACACACACACACACACACACACACACACACACACACACACACACACACACACACACACACACACACACACACACACAAAGACAAATGGTGTTGTTGTTTTTTTTCAATGCTATTGGGATGTGTCATTATGAAAATATACTTTAATGGTCTATAAGCATTTCAAATAATGTCTTTGTAAACTATTTATCAGATTATTCCACATTTATTCAGAAATCAAGGACAAGACACACATATTCTGTTGTATATACAGACATTTTGAACTATGTGATGGAAAAACAAAATGTTTACTGCAAGTCTCCTTCAGGATTCACATTTCTAAATGTACTACAATAGTCAGTAATAATACTTCAATAGATGAATTTTGACTAAATGTGAGTGTAAATGTTAAAATAGTGATTTTATAAAGTGTAAATAAGAATTATCGAATAATCTTAGCTAGTAGTATGACAAAATGACTATTTAAAACAGAAGGGGGCAGTAGAAGACCACTTATTGGCTTAATATGCCATTATATTCATATCATTTTCACCTATTTTAACTGTTATAGAGGCATATTTTGTCCGATCTGTCTGAAATGTATCATGCTTGTTTAGAGTCATGTGTCACATGTTCTGACTTGATTTTAAGAAGATCTGAGCATTCATTGAAGAGATATAGGCATTTGGGGACACTTGGTCAAGGCTACATATTGAAGTGACCCTATTATAGCCATCCAAATGAAGAAGTTATGCCTTTTCTGATAATTATTGATCTAGAGAGTCCAAAGAATTGTACTGCACTGGTTTTGAACATTATGATATGAACATTATATGATCATAGATGGAAAACACCATTTGCAGCCAATACAGGCAATTTACCATAGGAAGTATATGGTTTTAAAGCTTTTTAACAGTTATAGCACCACCTATGGTCCGATCTCCATATCATTTTGCATGCTTCTTTAGCATGTTATGTCACATAAGCTCATCAATTTTCGTGAAGTTCTGAGTTTTTTTGTAGGTTTTATAGGCTTTTCAGTGTATTTTGCCACACCCACTTTCTAAATGACTCTGTTATAGTAAACCAAAGGGAAAATTTCAACTTTTTTTCAATAATTATTGATCTAGAGAGTCCAGAGAATTGTCCTAGACTGGTCTGGTTCCGATCGGGCGAAAAACCAGGGACTAGTTCGCAAAAGTAGGTTTTTAACATATTCATGAATATTTAATGAACGATTTGATTGACAGCAATGGTTCTAGAGGCAAAGTTGTTCAGCATGAGGAGATCTATCAAATGAGATGTATTTCGTGGGGATGTGTGTAACACCACGTGATTACGGAGCCTTAAAACTCGTTAGCGCCAACTAGTGGCCGATTTCTTTCAAAACTCTTACAGACCTCTTGGGCCATGAGTCGAACGTGCCCATTGAGTTTCGTTCTGATCGGCCTCCGTTAACCTCGTCTCATAGGTGCTCAAACTTCATTGGCCGATGGCGGCCATGTTTTTTGAGATACGCCAATATCCTTTTACACATACATGGGGACTTGGACCAAGACACTGCATACCAATTTTCAAGTCAATCGGACTAACGGTCAGGTGGCCACACCCCTTTTTATGTTTTTTTGATGTTATAGCGCCACCTAGTGATCGATCGTCGCGATTTTTTTACTGTGACCCCAGACTGTCCTTATACACATATGTGCCAAGTTTGGTCAACCTATCTCATTTACTTCTGGAGTTAAAGCCGTTTTAGTAAAATAGGCTCCTCCCACAACGTTCATTTTGCGCCCCCTAGCAAACGTTAATCAAAATTTCATATTTTTTTCAATAATTATTGATATTCAGACTCCAGAGAACATTTCTGCACTGGTTTGGTTCCAATCGGGTGAAAAACCAGGGACTAGTTCGCAAAAGTAGTTTTTTGACAAAATTCAAAATGGCGGAAAATCCATCATGGCGGAAATGAAATCGGAGATATACGTTTTGTTCTCCAGGCTTTCAGCTTTCCACTGATATAAGACACTTGAGGCTACGACATACGGTTTAGGAGTTATGAGCAGTTTCGCGCAATTGGTTGCTATAGCGCCACCTATGGGCCAATCGGGCTCATACTCTCTGAACCTCTCCTCGATTTTTGTACTATCATCTGACAAAGTTTCAAGTCTCTAGCATTTACGGTTTGGGCTGCACGATGCGTTTTACGGCAGAAGAAAAATAATAATAATAATAATTAAAGCTGCAAGCAGCATTTATCGGTGTTCAAGCAATTGAGGCCTTTAAGGCCGTTAAGCACAAAAGCATCAAAAGACGTTAAGTTTTATGTAGCATACATTTAACCACTGACATAATAGATGGAAAACACCATTTACCATAGGAAATACATGGTTTTAAAGCTTTTTAACAGTTATAGCGCCATCTATGGTCCGATCTCCATAAAACTGTGCATGCTTGTTCATGATGTTATTTCACATACGCTCACCAATTTTTGTGAAGTTCTGAGTTTTTATTTATGATTTATAGGCTGTTGAGTGTATTTTGCCACGCCCCTTTTGTAAATTACCCTGTTATAGCAAACCAAAGGGCAAAGTTCAACTTGTTTTTGATAATTATTGATCTAGAGAGTCCAGAGAATAGGCCTAGACTGGTCTGGTTCCGATCGGGCGAAAAACCAGGGACTAGTTCGCAAAAGTAGGTTTTTAACATATTCATGAATATTTTATGAACGATTTGATTGACAGCAATGGTTCCAGAGGCAAAGTTGTTCAGCATGAGGAGATCTATCAAATGATATGTATTTTGTGGGGATGTGTGCAACACCACGTGATTACAGAGCCATAAAACTCGTTAGCGCCAACTAGTGGCCGATTTGTTTCAAAATTCTTACAGACCTTGAGGGGCATGAGTCGAACATGCCCATCGAGTTTCGTTCCGATCGGCCTCCGTTAACCTTGTCTCATAGGTGCTCAAACTTCATTGGTCGATGGCGGCCATGTTTTTTGAGATACGCCAATATCCTTAATCACATACATGGGGCCTTGGACCAAGACACTGCATACCAATTTTCAAGTCAATCGGACTAACGGTCAGGTGGCCACACCCTTTTTTATGTTTTTTTAATGTTATAGCGCCACCTAGTGTTCGATCGTCGCGAATTTTTTACTCTGACCCCAGACTGTCCTTATACACATATGTGCCAAGTTTGGTCAACCTATCTCATTTTCTTCTGGAGTTATAGCCGTTTTAATAAAATAGGCTCCGCCCACAACGTTCATTTTGCGCCCCCTAGCGACCCTGAATCGAAAATTCAACTTTTTTTCGATAATTATTGATATTCAGTCTCCAGAGAACATTTCTGCACTGATTTGGTTCCGATCGGGCAAAAAACCAGGGACTAGTTCGCAAAAGTTGTTTTTTGACAAAATTCAAAATGGCGGAAAATCCATCATGGCGGAAATGAAATCGGAGATATACGTTTTGTTCTCCAGGTTTTCAGCTTTCCACTGATATAAGACACTTGAGTCTACGACATACGGTTTAGGAGTTATGAGCAGCTTCGCGCAATTGGTTGCTATAGCGCCACCTATGGGCCAATCGGGCTCATAATTTGATAACCTCTCCTCGATTTTTGTACTACCATCTGACAAAGTTTCAAGTCTCTAGCACTTACGGTTTGGGCTGCACGATGCGTTTTACGGCAGAATAATAATAATAATAATAATAATTAAAGCTGCAAGCAGCATTTATCGGTGTTCAAGCAGTTAAGGCCTTTAAGGCCGTTAAGCACAAAAGCATCAAAAGACGTTAAGTTTTAAGTAGCATACATTTAACCACTGACATAATAGATGGAACATACCATTTACAGCCAATACAGGCAATTTACCATAGGAAATAAATGATTTGAAAGCTTTTTACCAGTTATAGCGCCACCTATGGTCCGATCTCCATAAAACTTTGCATGCTTGTTCATGACATTATGTCACATATGATGACCAACTTTTGTGAAGTACTGAGTTTTTATTTATGATTTATAGGCTTTTGAGTGTATTTTGCCACGCCCCTTTTGTAAATTACCCTGTTATATCAAACCAAAGGGCAAAGTTCAACTTTTTTTCAATAATTATTGATCTAGAGAGTCCAGAGAATTGTCCTAGACTGGTCTGGTTCCGATCGGGCGAAAAACCAGGGACTAGTTCGCAAAAGTAGGTTTTTAACATATTCATGAATATTTAATGAACGATTTGATTGACAGCAATGGTTCTAGAGGCAAAGTTGTTCAGCATGAGGAGATCTATCAAATGATATGTATTTCGTGGGGATGTGTGCCAAACCACGTGATTACAGAGCCTTAAAACTCGTTAGCGCCAACTAGTGGCCGATTTCTTTCAAAACTCTTACAGACCTCTTGGGTCATGAGTCGAACATGCCCACCGAGTTTCGTTCCGATCGGCCTCTGTTAACCTCATCTCATAGGTGCTCAAACTTCATTGGCCGATGGCGGCCATGTTTTTTGAGATACGCCAATATCCTTTTACACATACATGGGGCCTTGGACCAAGACACTGCATACCAATTTTCAAGTCAATTGGACTAACGGTCAGGTGGCCACACCCCTTTTTATTTTTTTTTGATGTTATAGCGCCACCTAGTGTTCGATCGTCGCGATTTTTTTACTGTGACCCCAGACTGTCCTTATACACATATGTGCCAAGTTTGGTCAACCTATCTCATTTTCTTCTGGAGTTATAGCCGTTTTAGTAAAATAGGCTCCGCCCACAACATTCATTTTGCAACCCCTAGAAACCCTGAATCGAAAATTCAACTTTTTTTCGATAATTATTGATATTCAGACTCCAGAGAACATTTCTGCACTGGTTTGGTTCCAATCGGGTGAAAAACCAGGGACTAGTTCGCAAAAGTAGTTTTTTGACAAAATTCAAAATGGCGGAAAATCCATCATGGCGGAAATGAAATCGGAGATATACGTTTTGTTCTCCAGGCTTTCAGCTTTCCACTGATATAAGACACTTGAGGCTACGACATACGGTTTAGGAGTTATGAGCAGTTTCGCGCAATTGGTTGCTATAGCGCCACCTATGGGCCAATCGGGCTCATACTCTCTGAACCTCTCCTCGATTTTTGTACTATCATCTGACAAAGTTTCAAGTCTCTAGCATTTACGGTTTGGGCTGCACGATGCGTTTTACGGCAGAAGAAAAATAATAATAATAATAATAATAATAATAATAAAAATCAGTACAATTACAATAGGTTTTCAGCACTTCGTGCTTGAACACCTAATTAAAGCTGCAAGCAGCATTTAGCGGTGTTCAAGCAACTAAGGCCTTTAAGGCCGTTAAGCACAAAAGCATCAAAAGACATTAAGTTTTATGTAGCAAGCATTAACCACTGACATCATAGATGGAATAGATCATGTTTTAGCATGATTTACCATCATACACCAAATTTAGTGTGATTTTTCATGATTTACCATGTTCCAATATGATTTACCATGAATCTAGCATGATTTACCATAGTTTCCCATGATATAGCAAGTTCTAGTGTGATTCACCATGATTTACCCTGTTCTAGCATGGTTTACCACAATTGAACACATTCTAGTATGATTTAATACGATTCTAGCATTATTTACCATAGTTTACCATGATTTACCATGTTATAGGATGATTTACCATGATATGCCGCATTCTAAAATGACTTACCAGGATTCTAGCATGATTTACCATGATACACCATGTAATAGTATTATTTACTATGATTTACCATGTTTCTATCGTGATTTACCATGATTTACCACATTACTGCATGATGTGAAGTGTCAATAAAAATGAAGTGATAAAATGTGACAAAAAATGATTTTGTTATAATAGTTATCATGGAAAAGTGGTTTGCTTTAGTGCAGAATACTGGTGAAAAACAAGTCTATCAAAGTGAAAGTGAGCCAGTAAGTGGTCTTCTACTGCCCTCTGCTGGCCATTCTACTTATTAATAAAGTGTTAACTGTGCTTTTGCAGTCAAATGTAGACATTTGCTCTCTCTCTCTCTCTCTCACACACACACACACACACACACACACCACACACACCACACACACACACAGTTTGTGTTTTTAAGATGTTATTGTGAAAATATCTTTTAATGGTCTATTAACATTTCACATGTTTCTTTGTGGTCTGATAATATAAAACTATATTACCACTGCATCAAAATAATAAAAAATAGCTTTAAGCATTTGTTTTGTTGGCCAATGCTGAAAGCTGATAAAAAGATGAAATATGTCTAATCCTGTTGCTCCCTCTGGTGGACAACAGTGGTATTACAGCCTCCATCTTACAGTTGATGACGTGATTCATTGTTTAGAATTTACTGTCAGCCCTCTGGACATTAAAAATCCATGAAATGTTTCACAATTCTTCAAAATGACTTGTTCTCCACATGTAGAATGTTTTGGGAAGTTTCTACTTTGTGCAAACAATATATAGACATGTTACTAACACTGGGCAAAACCAGATTTATAAATAAATAATAGGTATTAAAATCCTTAGTGGTAGTCTCCTTTTTGTAACACCCTTTTCGGGGTTCACATTAATTATAATTACAGCACAATTGAGAACATGGTTTTTAGGTTTAGGGCAAAATGAAGAAATGGGAATTTGTTTTTTCACTTATATCTTGGAAACGAAAAGCTGCTCTTGAAACTCGGAGCATGTATGATTTAGTATGATTCTAGCCTGATTTATGATATACCATGTTCTTGTATGATTTACCATGATTTACCATAGTTTATCATGATTTACCATATTTTACATTGATTTACCATGTTCTACCATGATGTACCATTATACACCTCATTCTAGTATTATTTACTATGATTTACCATGTTTCTAGCGAGATTTACCACATTGCTAGCAAGTGTCAGTAAAAATGAAGTGATAAACTCTGACAAAAAATGATTTTGTTATAATAGTTAACATGGAAAACTGGTTTGCTTTAGTGCAGAATACTGGTGAAAATCAAGTCTATCAAAGTGAAAGTGAGCCAGTAAGTGGTCTTCTACTGCCCTCTGCTGGCCATTCTACTTATTAATAAAGTGTTTTCACAGGTAATTTTGCACTCATAGGTAGACATTTGCTGACACACACACACACACACACACACACACACACACACACACACACACACACACACACACACACACACACACACACACACACACACACACACACACACACACACACAAAGACAAATGGTGTTGTTGTTTTTTTTTCAATGCTATTGGGATGTGTCATTATGAAAATATACTTTAATGGTCTATAAGCATTTCAAATAATGTCTTTGTAAACTATTTATCAGATTATTCCACATTTATTCAGAAATCAAGGACAAGACACACATATTCTGTTGTATATACAGACATTTTGAACTATGTGATGGAAAAACAAAATGTTTACTGCAAGTCTCCTTCAGGATTCACATTTCTAAATGTACTACAATAGTCAGTAATAATACTTCAATAGATGAATTTTGACTAAATGTGAGTGTAAATGTTAAAATAGTGATTTTATAAAGTGTAAATAAGAATTATCGAATAATCTTAGCTAGTAGTATGACAAAATGACTATTTAAAACAGAAGGGGGCAGTAGAAGACCACTTATTGGCTTAATATGCCATTATATTCATATCATTTTCACCTATTTTAACTGTTATAGAGGCATATTTTGTCCGATCTGTCTGAAATGTATCATGCTTGTTTAGAGTCATGTGTCACATGTTCTGACTTGATTTTAAGAAGATCTGAGCATTCATTGAAGAGATATAGGCATTTGGGGACACTTGGTCAAGGCTACATATTGAAGTGACCCTATTATAGCCATCCAAATGAAGAAGTTATGCCTTTTCTGATAATTATTGATCTAGAGAGTCCAAAGAATTGTACTGCACTGGTTTTGAACATTATGATATGAACATTATATGATCATAGATGGAAAACACCATTTGCAGCCAATACAGGCAATTTACCATAGGAAGTATATGGTTTTAAAGCTTTTTAACAGTTATAGCACCACCTATGGTCCGATCTCCATATCATTTTGCATGCTTCTTTAGCATGTTATGTCACATAAGCTCATCAATTTTCGTGAAGTTCTGAGTTTTTTTGTAGGTTTTATAGGCTTTTCAGTGTATTTTGCCACACCCACTTTCTAAATGACTCTGTTATAGTAAACCAAAGGGAAAATTTCAACTTTTTTTCAATAATTATTGATCTAGAGAGTCCAGAGAATTGTCCTAAACTGGTCTGGTTCCGATCGGGCGAAAAACCAGGGACTAGTTCGCAAAAGTAGGTTTTTAACATATTCATGAATATTTAATGAACGATTTGATTGACAGCAATGGTTCTAGAGGCAAAGTTGTTCAGCATGAGGAGATCTATCAAATGAGATGTATTTCGTGGGGATGTGTGTAACACCACGTGATTACGGAGCCTTAAAACTCGTTAGCGCCAACTAGTGGCCGATTTCTTTCAAAACTCTTACAGACCTCTTGGGCCATGAGTCGAACGTGCCCATTGAGTTTCGTTCTGATCGGCCTCCGTTAACCTCGTCTCATAGGTGCTCAAACTTCATTGGCCGATGGCGGCCATGTTTTTTGAGATACGCCAATATCCTTATACACATACATGGGGACTTGGACCAAGACACTGCATACCAATTTTCAAGTCAATCGGACTAACGGTCAGGTGGCCACACCCCTTTTTATGTTTTTTTGATGTTATAGCGCCACCTAGTGTTCGATCTTCGCGATTTTTTTACTGTGACCCCAAACTGTCCTTATACACATGTGTACCAAGTTTGGTCAACCTATCTAATTTAATTCCCGAGTTATATCCGTTTTAGTAAAATAGGCTCCGCCCACAACGTTCATTTTGCGCCCCCTAGCAACCGTTAATCAAAATTTCAACTTTTTTTCGATAATTATTGATATTCAGACTCCAGAGAATATTTCTGCACTGGTTTGGTTCCAATCGGGTGAAAAACCAGGGACTAGTTCGCAAAAGTAGTTTTTTGACAAAATTCAAAATGGCGGAAAATCTATCATGGCGGAAATGAAATCGGAGATATACGTTTTGTTCTCCAGGCTTTCAGCTTTCCACTGATATAAGACACTTGAGGCTACGACATACGGTTTAGGAGTTATGAGCAGTTTCGCGCAATTGGTTGCTATAGCGCCACCTATGGGCCAATCGGGCTCATACTCTCTGAACCTCTCCTCGATTTTTGTACTACCATCTGACAAAGTTTCAAGTCTCTAGCATTTACGGTTTGGGCTGCACGATGCGTTTTACGGCAGAAGAAAAATAATAATAATAATAATAATAATAATTAAAGCTGCAAGCAGCATTTATCGGTGTTCAAGCAATTAAGGCCTTTAAGGCCGTTAAGCACAAAAGCATCAAAAGACGTTAAGTTTTATGTAGCATACATTTAACCACTGACATAATAGATGGAAAACACCATTTACAGCCAATACAGGCAATTTACCACAGGAAATACATGGTTTTAAAGCTTTTTAACAGTTATAGCGCCACCTATCGTCCGATCTCCATAAAACTGTGCATGCTTGTTCATGACATTATGTCACATATGATCACCAATTTTTGTGAAGTTCTGAGTTTTTATTTATGATTTATAGGCTGTTGAGTGTGTTTTGCCACGCCCCTTTTTTAAATGACCCTGTTATAGCAAACCAAAGGGCAAAGTTCGATTTTTTTTCAATAATTATTGATCTAGAGAGTCCAGAGAATTGTCCTAGACTGGTTTGGTTCCGATCTGGCGAAAAACCAGGGACTAGTTTGCAAAAGTAGGTTTTTAACATATTCATAAATATTTAATGAACGATTTGATTGACAGCAATGGTTCTAGAGGCAAAGTTGTTCAGCATGAGGAGATCTATCAAATGATATGTATTTTGTGGGGATGTGTGCAACACCACGTGATTACAGAGCCATAAAACTCGTTAGCGCCAACTAGTGGCCGATTTGTTTCAAAATTCTTACAGACCTTTAGGGGCATGAGTCGAACATGCCCATCGAGTTTCTTTCCGATCGGCCTCCGTTAACCTCGTCTCATAGGTGCTCAAACTTCATTGGTCGATGGCGGCCATGTTTTTTGAGATACGCCAATATCCTTAATCACATACATGGGACCTTGGACCAAGACACTGCATACCAATTTTCAAGTCAATCGGACTAACGGTCAGGTGGCCACACCCTTTTTTATGTTTTTTTAATGTTATAGCGCCACCTAGTGTTCGATCGTCGCGAATTTTTTACTCTGACCCCAGACTGTCGCTATACACATATGTGCCAAGTTTGGTCAACCTATCTCATTTTCTTCTGGAGTTATAGCCGTTTTAATAAAATAGGCTCCGCCCACAACGTTCATTTTGCGCCCCCTAGCCACCCTGAATCGAAAATTCAACTTTTTTTCGATAATTATTGATAGTCAGTCTCCAGAGAACATTTCTGCACTGGTTTGGTTCCAATCGGGCAAAAAACCAGGGACTAGTTCGCAAAAGTAGTTTTGTGACAAAATTCAAAATGGCGGAAAATCCATCATGGCGGAAATGAAATCGGAGATATACGTTTGGTTCTCCAGGTTTTCAGCTTTCCACTGATATAAGACACTTGAGTCTACAACATACGGTTTAGGAGTTATGAGCAGTTTCGCGCAATTGGTTGCTATAGCGCCACCTATGGGCCAATCGGGCTCATAATTTGATAACCTCTCCTCGATTTTTGTACTACCATCTGACAAAGTTTCAAGTCTCTAGCACTTACGGTTTGGGCTGCACGATGCGTTTTACGGCAGAATAATAATAATAATAATAATAATAAAAATCAGCACAAATACAATAGGTTTTCAGCACTTCGTGCTTGAACACCTAATAATAAAAATCAGTACAATTACAATAGGTTTTCAGCACTTCGTGCTTGAACACCTAATAATAATAATAATAATAATAAAAATCAGTACAATTACAATAGGTTTTCAGCACTTCGTGCTTGAACACCTAATAATAATTAAAGCTGCAAGCAGCATTTATCGGTGTTCAAGCAATTAAGGCCTTTAAGGCCGTTAAGCACAAAAGCATCAAAAGACGTTAAGTTTTATGTAGCATACATTTAACCACTGACATAATAGATGGAAAACACCATTTACAGCCAATACAGGCAATTTACCATAGGAAATACATGGTTTTAAAGCTTTTTAACAGTTATAGCGCCACCTATGGTCCGATCTCCATAAAACTGTGCATGCTTGTTAATGATGTTATTTCACATACGCTCATCAATTTTTTTGAAGTTCTGAGTTTTTATTTATGATTTATAGGCTGTTGAGTGTATTTTGCCACGCCCCTTTTTTAAATGACCCTGTTACAGCCACCCAAAAGCAAAATTTCAACTTTTTTTTTAATAATTATTGATCTACAGAGTCCAGAGGATAGGCCTAGACTGGTTTGGTTCCCACCGGGCGAAAAACCAGGGACTAGTTCGCAAAAGTAGGTTTTTAACATATTCGTAAATATTTAATGAACGATTTGATTGACAGCCATGGTTCTAGAGGCAAAGTTGTTCAGCATAAGGAGATCTATCAAATGATATGCATTTCGTGGGGATGTGTGCAACACCACGTGATTACAGAGCCGTAAAACTCGTTAGCGCCAACTAGTGGCCGATTTGTTTCAAAATTCTTACAGACCTTTAGGGGCATGAGTAGAACAAGCCCATCGAGTTTCGTTCCGATCGGCCTCCGTTAACCTCGTCTCATAGGTGCTCAAACTTCATTGGTCGATGGCGGCCATGTTTTTTGAGATACGCCAATATCCTTTTACACATACATGGGGCCTTGGACCAAGACTCTGCATACCAATTTTCAAGTCAATCGGACTAACGGTCAGGTGGCCACACCCTTCTTTATGTTTTTTTAATGTTATAGCGCCACCTAGTGTTCGATCGTCGAGATTTTTTTACTCTGACCCCAGACTGTCCTTATACACATATGTGCCAAGTTTGGTCAACCTATCTCATTTTCTTCTGGAGTTATAGCCGTTTTAGTAAAATAGGCTCCGCCCACAACGTTCATTTTGCGCCGCCTAGCGACCCTGAATCGAAAATTCAACTTTTTTTCGATAATTATTGATATTCAGTCTCCAGAGAACATTTCTGCACTGGTTTGGTTCCGATCGGGCAAAAAACCAGGGACTAGTTCGCAAAAGTTGTTTTTTGACAAAATTCAAAATGGCGGAAAATCAATCATGGCGGAAATGAAATCGGAGATATACGTTTTGTTCTCCAGGTTTTCAGCTTTCCACTGATATAAGACACTTGAGTCTACGACAAACGGTTTAGGAGTTATGAGCAGTTTCGCGCAATTGGTTGCTATAGCGCCACCTATGGGCCAAACGGGCTCATAATTTGATAACCTCTCCTCGATTTTTGTACTACCATCTGACAAAGTTTCAAGTCTCTAGCACTTA
This sequence comes from Meda fulgida, assembly GCA_030578275.1. Lineage (NCBI taxonomy): Eukaryota > Metazoa > Chordata > Actinopteri > Cypriniformes > Leuciscidae > Meda > Meda fulgida. The sequence continues at coordinate 25,581,372 of CM060617.1, forward strand.
CGGTTTGGGCTGCACGATGCGTTTTACGGCAGAATAATAATAATAATAATAATTAAAGCTGCAAGCAGCATTTATCGGTGTTCAAGCAGTTAAGGCCTTTAAGGCCGTTAAGCACAAAAGCATCAAAAGACGTTAAGTTTTATGTAGCATACATTTAACCACTGACATAATAGATGGAAAACACCATTTACAGCCAATACAGGCAATTTACCATAGGAAATACATGGTTTTAAAGCTTTTTAACAGTTATAGCGCCACCTATGGTCCGATTTCCATAAAACTTTGCATGCTTATTCTCGACATTATGTCACATATGATCACCAATTTTTGTGAAGTTCTGAGTTTTTATTTATGATTTATAGGCTTTTGAGTGTATTTTGCCACACCTCTTTTGTAAATTACCCTGTTATAGCAAACCAAAGGGCAAAGTTCAATTTTTTTTCAATAATTATTGATCTAGAGAGTCCAGAGAATTGTCCTAGACTGGTCTGGTTCCGATCTGGCGAAAAACCAGGGACTAGTTCGCAAAAGTAGGTTTTTAACATATTCATAAATATTTAATGAACGATTTGATTGACAGCAATGGTTCTAGAGACAAAGTTGTTCAGTATGAGGAGATCTATCAAATGATATGTATTTTGTGGGGATGTGTGCAACACCACGTGATTAGAGAGCCATAAAACTCTTTAGCGCCAACTAGTGGCCGATTTGTTTTAAAATTCTTACATACCTTTAGGGGCATGAGTCGAACATGCCCATCGAGTTTCGTTCCGATCGGCCTCCGTTAACCTCGTCTCATAGGTGCTCAAACTTCATTGGTCGATGGCGGCCATGTTTTTTGAGATACGCCAATATCCTTAATCACATACATGGGGCCTTGGACCAAGACACTGCATACCAATTTTCAAGTCAATCGGACTAACGGTCAGGTGGCCACACCCTTTTTTATGTTTTTTTAATGTTATAGCGCCACCTAGTGTTCGATCGTCGCGATTTTTTTATTCTGACCCAACACTGTCCTTATACACATATGTGCCAAGTTTGGTCAACCTATCTCATTTTCTTCTGGAGTTATAGCCGTTTTAATAAAATAAGCTCCGCCCACAACGTTCATTTTGCGCCCCCTAGCGATCCTGAATCGAAAATTCAACTTTTTTTCGATAATTATTGATATTCAGTCTCCAGAGAACATTTCTGCACTGGTTTGGTTCCAATCGGGCAAAAAACCAGGGACTAGTTCGCAAAAGTAGTTTTTTGACAAAATTCAAAATGGCGGAAAATCTATCATGGCGGAAATGAAATCGGAGATATACGTTTTGTTTTCCAGGTTTTCAGCTTTCCTCTGATATAAGACAATTGAGTCTACGACATACGGTTTAGGAGTTATGAGCAGTTTTGCGCAATTGGTTGCTATAGCGCCACCTATGGGCCAATCGGGCTCATAATTTGATAACCTCTCCTCGATTTTTGTACTACCATCTGACAAAGTTTCAAGTCTCTAGCACTTACGGTTTGGGCTGCACGATGCGTTTTACGGCAGAATAATAATAATAATAATAATAATTAAAGCTGCAAGCAGCATTTAGCGGTGTTCAAGCAGCTAAGGCCTTTAAAGGCCGTTAAGCACAAAAGCATCAAAAGACATTAAGTTTTATGTAGCAAGCATTAACCACTGACATCATAGATGGAATAGACCATGTTTTAGCATGATTTACCATCATACACCAAATTTAGTGTGATTTTTCATGATTTACCATGTTCCAGTATGATTGACCATGAATCTAGCATGATTTACCATAGTTTAGCATGATATAGCAAGTTCTAGTGTGATTCACCATGATTTACCCTGTTCTAGCATGGTTTACCACAATTGAACACATTCTAGTATGATTTAATACGATTCTAGCATGATTTACCATAGTTTACCATGATTTACCATGATATGCCGCATTCTAGAATGACCTACCAGGATTCTAGCATGATTTACCATGATACACCATGTAATAGTATTATTTACTATGATTTACCATGTTTCTATCGTGATTTACCATGATTTACCACATTACTGCATTGATGTGAAGTGTCAATAAAAATGAAGTGATAAACTCTGACAAAAAATGATTTTGTTATAATAGTTAACATGGAAAACTGGTTTGCTTTAGTGCAGAATACTGGTGAAAAACAAGTCTATCAAAGTGAAAGTGAGCCAGTAAGTGGTCTTCTACTGCCCTCTGCTGGCCATTCTACTTATTAATAAAGTGTTAACTGTGCTTTTGCAGTCATATGTAGATATTTGCTCTCTCTCACACACACACACACACACTTATGTTATTGTGAAAATCTCTTTTAATGGTCTATAAGCATTTCACATATTTCTTTGTGATGTAATCATATAAAACTATATTAAAACTAATAAAAAAATAGCTTTAAGCGTTTGTTTGTTAGCCAATGCTGAAAGCTGATAAAAAGATTAAAAATGTCTAATGCTGCTGCTCCCTCTACTGGACAACAGTGGTATTACAGATTATATACAGTTGGAATGAATGAATGGAGATTTGGTTTTTCACTTATATCTCGGGAACGAGAAAATGAAAAAATCTGAAACTCAGAACTTAGATAGTGTTAGAGGAGCCCTGTTGAACAAGACCATCCCGGTGATGCTGGGTTATCGTGTCCGGGAGCAATGTCCATTGAAATGCATATCTTTGTAGGCTTATATCTCGGGCATGCCTGGGTCAAATCGCACCATTCTCGACTCGAAGCTAGATGAGGACAGGCTCTTTCCAACAAGCTCTCCCACAAGCATCTAGCTGGTCCAGGTCGGGACTTACAGCCGTTTCAAGTCGGGAGTCTCACAGATTAGCGATCCGCGGGGGCGCGCTCCCGACCCCCGCTACAATAGATTTCGATCAAGACCCTGGAGAGGACCTTACCATCAAAATTTGAGCGCGCAGCGAATTTTCGTTTTCGAGTTATGAGTGAATTTGTACTGGGGGGCGTGGCCTAAATCACGGAAACCCTTTACATTGAAAAATGGGAATCCTGAAAATGGGTCACAATTGTTCATCAATAGTAATTCTGCAATAGATGAATTTTGACTACATGTTATTGTAAATGTCAAAATAGTGATTTTATAAAGTCTAAATATGAATTATAAAACAATATTAGTGAGCAGTCTGATTTTTTTTAACTGGATGTATGCAATTTTTGATGTTTTTTTAGTCATGCTTTTCCAATAGATCAATTTTGACTTCACGTGATTGTAAATGTCAAAATAGTGATTTTATAAAGTCTAAATATGAATTATAGAACAATATTAGTGAGCAGTATGACAAAAGGACTATTTTAAACAGAAGGGGGCAGTCGAAGACCACTTATTGGCTTAATATACCATTGCATTTATATAAACATTGCAATTTTCACCTTTTTAACTGGATGTCTGCAATTTTTGATAGTTTTTTTTGAGTCATGCTTTTCTAATAGATCAATTTTGACTTCACGTGATTGTAAATCTTAAAATAGGGATTTTATAAAGTCTAAATATGAATTATAGAACAACATTAGTGAGCAGTATGACAAAATGACTATTTTAAACAGAAGGGGGCAGTAGAAGACCACTTATTGGCTTAATATGCCATTACATTTATATAAACATTGCAATTTTCACCTTTTTAACTGGATGTCTGAAATTTTTGATGTTTTTTTTTGAGTCATGCTTTTCCAATAGATCAATTTTGACTTCACGTGATTGTAAATCTTAAAATAGGGATTTTATAAAGTCTAAATATGAATTATAGAACAATATAAGTGAGCAATATGACAAAATGACTATTTTAAACAGAAGGGGGCAGTCGAAGACCACTTATTGGCTTAATATGCCATTATGTTCTTATAATTTTCCCCTTTTTAACTGTTATAGAGGCATTATTTCTTATCTTATTTGGAGTCACATGTTCTGACATGTTTTTAAGAAAATCTGAGCATTGGTCAAGGCTTCATATTGATGTGAACCTTTTATAGCCATCCAAATGAAAAAGTTATACCTTTCCTGATAATTATTGATCTAGAGAGTCCAGAGAATTGTACTGCTCTGATTTTGAACATTATGATATAAAGATTATATGATCATAGATGGAAAACACCATTTGCAGCCAATACAGGCAATTTACCATAGGAAATACATGGTTTTAAAGCTTTTTAACAGTTATAGCGCCACCTATGGTCCGATCTCCATAAAACTTTGCATGCTTGTTAATGATGTTATTTCACATATGCTCACCAATTTTTGTGAAGTTCTGAGTTTTTATTTATGATTTATAGGCTGTTGAGTGTATTTTGCCACGCCCCTTTTTTAAATGACCCTGTTACAGCCACCCAAAAGCAAAATTTCAACTTTTTTTTTGATAATTATTGATCTACAGAGTCCAGAGAATAGGCCTAGACTGGTTTGGTTCCCATCGGGCGAAAAACCAGGGACTAGTTCGCAAAAGTAGGTTTTTTACATATTCGTAAATATTTAATGAACGATTTGATTGACAGCAATGGTTCTAGAGGCAAAGTTGTTCAGCATGAGGAGATCTATCAAATGAGATGTATTTCGTGGGGATGTGTGTAACACCACGTGATTACAGAGCCATAAAACTCGTTAGCGCCAACTAGTGGCCGATTTCTTTCAAAACTCTTACAGACCTCTTGGACCATGATTCGAACGTGCCCATTGAGTTTCGTTCTGATCGGCCTCCGTTAACCTCGTCTCATAGGTGCTCAAACTTCATTGGTCGATGGCGGCCATGTTTTTTGAGATACGCCAATATCCTTAATCACATACATGGGGACTTGGACCAAGACACTGCATACCAATTTTCAAGTCAATCGGACTAACGGTCAGGTGGCCACACCCTTTTTTATGTTTTTTTTGATGTTATTGCGCCACCTAGTGATCGATCGTCGCGATTTTTTTACTGTGACCCAAGACTGTCCTTATACACATATGTGCCAAGTTTGGTCAACCTATCTCATTTACTTCTGGAGTTATAGTCGTTTTAGTAAAATAGGCTCCTCCCACAACGTTCATTTTGCGCCCCCTAGCAAACGTTACTCAAAATTTTTAAATTTTTTCAATAATTATTGATATTCAGACTCCAGAGAACATTTCTGCACTGGTTTGGTTCCAATCGGGTGAAAAACCAGGGACTAGTTCGCAAAAGTAGTTTTTTGACAAAATTCAAAATGGCGGAAAATCTATCATGGCGGAAATGAAATCGGAGATATATCAGTGGAAAGCTGAAAGCCTGGAGAACAAAACGTATAAGACACTTGAGGCTACGACATACGGTTTAGGAGTTATGAGCAGTTTCGCGCAATTGGTTGCTATAGCGCCACCTATGGGCCAATCGGGCTCATACTCTCTGAACCTCTCCTCGATTTTTGTACTACCATCTGACAAAGTTTCAAGTCTCTAGCATTTACGGTTTGGGCTGCACGATGCGTTTTACGGCAGAAGAAAAATAATAATAATAATAATAATAATAATAATAATAATAAAAATCAGTACAATTACAATAGGTTTTCAGCACTTCGTGCTTGAACACCTAATTAAAGCTGCAAGCAGCATTTAGCGGTGTTCAAGCAGCTAAGGCCTTTAAGGCCGTTAAGCACAAAAGCATCAAAAGACATTAAGTTTTATGTAGCAAGCATTAACCACTGACATCATAGATGGAATAGACCATGTTTTAGCATGATTTACCATAGTTTACCATGATATAGCAAGTTCTAGTGTGATTCACCATGATTTACCCTGTTCTAGCATGGTTTACCACAATTGAACACATTCTAGTATGATTTAATACGATTCTAGCATGATTTACCATAGTTTACCATGATTTACCATGTTATATGATGATTTACCATGATATGCCATGTAATAGTATTATTTACTATGATTTACCATGTTTCTATCGTGATTTACCATGATTTACCACATTACTGCATTGATGTGAAGTGTCAATAAAAATGAAGCGATAAAATGTGACAAAAAATGATTTTGTTATAATAGTTCACATGGAAAACTGGTTTGCTTTAGTGCAGAATACTGGTGAAAATCAAGTCTATCAAAGTGAAAGTGAGCCAGTAATTGGTCCTCTACTGCCCTCTGCTGGCCATTCTACTTATTAATAAAGTGTTTTCACAGGTAATTTTGCACTCATAGGTAGACATTTGCTCACACACACACACACACACACACACACACACACACACACACACACACACACACACACACACACACACACACACACAGACAAATTGTGTTGTTGTTTTTTTTCAATGCTATTGGGATGTGTCATTATGAAAATATACTTTAATGGTCTATAAGCATTTCAAATAATGTCTTTGTAAACTATTTATCAGATTATTCAACATTTATTCAGAAATCTAGGACAAGACACACATATTCTGTTGTATATACAGACATTTTGAACTATGTGATGGAAAAACAAAATGTTTACTGCAAGTCTCCTTCAGGATTCACATTTCTAAATGTACTACAATAGTCAGTAATAATACTTCAATAGATGAATTTTGACTAAATGTGAGTGTAAATGTTAAAATAGTGATTTTATAAAGTGTAAATAAGAATTATCGAATAATCTTAGCTAGTAGTATGACAAAATGACTATTTAAAACAGAAGGGGGCAGTAGAAGACCACTTATTGGCTTAATATGCCATTATATTCATATCATTTTCACCTATTTTAACTGTTATAGAGGCATATTTTGTCTGATCTGTCTGAAATGTATCATGCTTGTTTAGAGTCATGTGTCACATGTTCTGACTTGATTTTAAGAAGATCTGAGCATTCATTGAAGAGATATAGGCATTTGGGGACACTTGGTCAAGGCTACATATTGAAGTGACCCTATTATAGCCATCCAAATGAAGAAGTTATGCCTTTTCTGATAATTATTGATCTAGAGAGTCCAGAGAATTGTACTGCACTGGTTTTGAACATTATGATATGAACATTATATGATCATAGATGGAAAACACCATTTGCAGCCAATACAGGCAATTTACCATAGGAAGTATATGGTTTTAAAGCTTTTTAACAGTTATAGCACCACCTATGGTCCGATCTCCATATCATTTTGCATGCTTCTTTAGCATGTTATGTCACATAAGCTCATCAATTTTCGTGAAGTTCTGAGTTTTTTTGTAGGTTTTATAGGCTTTTCAGTGTATTTTGCCACACCCACTTTCTAAATGACTCTGTTATAGCAAACCAAAGGGAAAATTTCAACTTTTTTTCAATAATTATTGATCTAGAGAGTCCAGAGAATTGTCCTAGACTGGTCTGGTTCCGATCGGGCGAAAAACCAGGGACTAGTTCGCAAAAGTAGGTTTTTAACATATTCATGAATATTTAATGAACGATTTGATTGACAGCAATGGTTCTAGAGGCAAAGTTGTTCAGCATGAGGAGATCTATCAAATGAGATGTATTTCGTGGGGATGTGTGTAACACCACGTGATTACAGAGCCTTAAAACTCGTTAGCGCCAACTAGTGGCCGATTTCTTTCAAAACTCTTACAGACCTCTTGGGCTATGAGTCGAACGTGCCCATTGAGTTTCGTTCTGATCGGCCTCCGTTAACCTCGTCCCATCGGTGCTCAAACTTCATCGGCCGATGGCGGCCATGTTTTTTGAGATACGCCAATATCCTTATACACATACATGGGGACATGGACCAAGACACTGCATACCAATTTTCAAGTCAATCGGACTAACGGTCAGGTGGCCACACCTCTTTTTATGTTTTTTTGATGTTATTGCGCCACCTAGTGATCGATCGTGGCGATTTTTTTACTGTGACCCCAGACTGTCCTTATACACATATGTGCCAAGTTTGGTCAACCTATCTCATTTACTTCTGGAGTTAAAGCCGTTTTAGTAAAATAGGCTCCTCCCACAACGTTCATTTTGCGCCCCCTAGCAAACGTTAATCAAAATTTCATATTTTTTTCAATAATTATTGATAATCAGACTCCAGAGAACATTTCTGCACTGGTTTGGTTCCAATCGGGCAAAAAACCAGGGACTAGTTCGCAAAAGTAGTTTTTTGACAAAATTCAAAATGGCGGAAAATATATCATGGCGGAAATGAAATCGGAGATATACGTTTTGTTCTCCAGGCTTTCAGCTTTCCACTGATATAAGACACTTGAGGCTACGACATACGGTTTAGGAGTTATGAGCAGTTTCGCGCAATTGGTTGCTATAGCGCCACCTATGGGCCAATCGGGCTCATACTCTCTGAACCTCTCCTCGATTTTTGTACTACCATCTGACAAAGTTTCAAGTCTCTAGCATTAACGGTTTAGGCTGCACGATGCGTTTTACGGCAGAAGAAAAATAATAATAATAATAATAATAATAATAATAATAATAATTAAAGCTGCAAGCAGCATTTTGCGGTGTTCAAGCTGCTAAGGCCTTTAAGGGCGTTAAGAACAAAAGCATCAAAAGACATTAAGTTTTATGTAGCATACATTTAACCACTGACATAATAGATGGAAAACACCATTTACAGCCAATACAGGCAATTTACCATAGGAAATACATGGTTTTAAAGCTTTTTAACAGTTATAGCGCCACCTATGGTCCGATCTCCATAAAACTGTGCATGCTTGTTCATGACATTATGTCACATATGATCACCAATTTTTGTGAAGTTCTGAGTTTTTATTTATGATTTATAGGCTGTTGAGTGTATTTTGCCACGCCCCTTTTTTAAATGACCCTGTTATAGCAAACCAAAGGGCAAAGTTCGATTTTTTTTCAATAATTATTGATCTAGAGAGTCCAGAGAATTGTCCTAGACTGGTCTGGTTCCAATCTGGCGAAAAACCAGGGACTAGTTCGCAAAAGTAGGTTTTTAACATATTCATAAATATTTAATGAACGATTTGATTGACAGCAATGGTTCTAGAGGCAAAGTTGTTCAGCATGAGGAGATCTATCAAAGGATATGTATTTTGTGGGGATGTGTGCAACACCACGTGATTACAGAGCCATAAAACTCGTTAGCGCTAACTAGTGGCCGATTTGTTTCAAAATTCTTACAAACCTTTAGGGGCATGACTCGAACATGCCCATCGAGTTTCGTTCTGATCGGCCTCCGTTAACCTCGTCTCATAGGTGCTCAAACTTCATTGGTCGATGGCGGCCATGTTTTTTGAGATACGCCAATATCCTTAATCACATACATGGGGCCTTGGACCAAGACACTGCATACCAATTTTCAAGTCAATCGGACTAACGGTCAGGTGGCCACACCCTTTTTTATGTTTTTTTAATGTTATAGCGCCACCTAGTGTTCGATCGTCGCGAATTTTTTACTCTGACCCCAGACTGTCCCTATACACATATGTGCCAAGTTTGGTCAACCTATCTCATTTTCTTCTGGAGTTATAGCCGTTTTAATAAAATAGGCTCCGCCCACAACGTTCATTTTGCGCCCCCTAGCGACCCTGAATCGAAAATTCAACTTTTTTTCGATAATTATTGATATTCAGTCTCCAGAGAACATTTCTGCACTGGTTTGGTTCCAATCGGGCAAAAAACCAGGGACTAGTTCGCAAAAGTAGTTTTTTGACAAAATTCAAAATGGCGGAAAATCTATCATGGCGGAAATGAAATCGGAGATATACGTTTTGTTCCCCAGGTTTTCAGCTTTCCACTGATATAAGACACTTGAGACTACGACATACGGTTTAGGAGTTATGAGCAGTTTCGCGCAATTGGTTGCTATAGCGCCACCTATGGGCCAATCGGGCTCATAATTTGATAACCTCTCCTCGATTTTTGTACTACCATCTGACAAAGTTTCAAGTCTCTAGCACTTACGGTTTGGGCTGCACGATGCGTTTTACGGCAGAATAATAATAATAATAATAATAATAAAAATCAGCACAAATACAATAGGTTTTCAGCACTTCGTGCTTGAACACCTAATAAAAATCAGTACAATTACAATAGGTTTTCAGCACTTCGTGCTTGAACACCTAATAATAAAAATCAGCACAAATACAATAGGTTTTCAGCACTTCGTGCTTGAACACCTAATAATAATAATAAAAATCAGTACAATTACAATAGGTTTTCAGCACTTCGTGCTTGAACACCTAATAATAATAATAATTAAAGCTGCAAGCAGCATTTATCGGTGTTCAAGCAATTAAGGCCTTTAAGGCCGTTAAGCACAAAAGCATCAAAAGACGTTAAGTTTTATGTAGCATACATTTAACCACTGACATAATAGATGGAAAACACCATTTACAGCCAATACAGGCAATTTACCATAGGAAATACATGGTTTTAAAGCTTTTTAACAGTTATAGCGCCACCTATGGTCCGATCTCCATAAAACTGTGCATGCTTGTTAATGATGTTATTTCACATACGCTCACCAATTTTTGTGAAGTTCTGAGTTTTTTTTATGATTTATAGGCTGTTGAGTGTATTTTGCCACGCCCCTTTTGTAAATTACCCTGTTATAGCAAACCAAAGGGCAAAGTTCAACTTGTTTTTGATAATTATTGATCTAGAGAGTCCAGAAAATTGTCCTAGACTGGTCTGGTTCCGATCGGGCGAAAAACCAGGGACTAGTTCGCAAAAGTAGGTTTTTAACATATTCATGATTATTTTATGAACGATTTGATTGACAGCAATGGTTCTAGTGGCAAAGTTGTTCAGCATGAGGAGATCTATCAATAGATATGCATTGTTTGGGGATATGTGCAACACCACGTGATTACAGAGCCATAAAACTCGTTAGCGCCAACTAGTGACCGATTTCTTTCAAAATTCTTACAGACCTTTAGGGGCATGAGTCAAACATGCCCATCGAGTTTCGTTCCGATCGGCCTCCGTTAACCTCTTCTCATAGGTGCTCAAACTTCATTGGCCGATGGCGGCCATGTTTTTTGAGATACGCCAATATCCTTTTACACATACATGGGGACTTGGACCAAGACACTGCATACCAATTTTCAAGTCAATCGGACTAACGGTCAGGTGGCCACACCCCTTTTTATGTTTTTTTGATGTTATAGCGCCACCTAGTGTTCGATCGTCGCGATTTTTTTACTGTGACCCCAAACTGTCCTTATACACATGTGTACCAAGTTTGGTCAACCTATCTCATTTAATTCCCGAGTTATATCCGTTTTAGTAAAATAGGCTACCCCCACAACGTTCATTTTGCGCCCCCTAGCGACCGTTAATCAAAATTTCAACTTTTTTTCAATAATTATTGATATTCAGACTCCAGAGAATATTTCTGCACTGGTTTGGTTACGATCGGGTGAAAAACCAGGGACTAGTTCGCAAAAGTAGTTTTTTGACAAAATTCAAAATGGCGGAAAATCCATCATGGCGGAAATGAAATCGGAGATATACGTTTTGTTCTCCAGGCTTTCAGCTTTCCACTGATATAAGACACTTGAGTCTACGACATACAGTTTAAGAGTTATGAGCAGTTTTGCGCAATTGGTTGCTATAGCGCCACCTATGGGCCAATCGGGCTCATAATTTGATAACCTCTCCTCGATTTTTGTACTACCATCTGACAAAGTTTCAAGTCTCTAGCACGTACGGTTTGGGCTGCACGATGCGTTTTACGGCAGAAGAAAAATAATAATAATAATAAAAATCAGTACAATTACAATAGGTTTTCAGCACTTCGTGCTTGAACACCTAAAAATCAGCACAAATACAATAGGTTTTCAGCACTTCGTGCTTGAACACCTAATAATAAAAATCAGTACAATTACAATAGGTTTTCAGCACTTCGTGCTTGAACACCTAATAACGTAAAAGTAGTGTTAAAGGAACTCAAAACAGTAGTAAGGCAGCAGGCTGAATCGATGTAAACCAGGCGTGAGTTCGGGGCTAACAGCAAGCATGAGGGTCAGAGACAGGCAGAAGTTCAGGGCTGGCGGCGAATATCAGAGTCAGGTCACAGGCAGAGTTCACAAGGCAGGCTGCACACAATCAGAGCGGTAGATAAAGCAAAGGTTCAATATATCAGAGTAACAGGGTTTTTTCCAAAAGACGCTCAGACATGTGACACGGGAGTGAGACTTCGCAACGGACGCCGAGATAACAAGCTAGATATATGCTTGAACTCAGAGTAAATTGCTGACAGGTGAAAGGTGATCAGTGCGTCAATGATGCATACGAGGAGTGTGCATCATTAGTATTCATGGGAAGGCGCTCGAGACTGAGTACTGGGGATCTCACTATATGCCGTAACAATAACATAGATGTAATCAGTTGCATTACAATGATTTAATAGTGCTACATGAATGTTTTCTCTTTGGAAGCATATTTTACATTTTTCAAAGAGAGATACTAACTACATTAATTACATTTCACAACACCGCTTATACAACTTCTTTTCAACAGATGAAGAGATCAGGATTGTGTGTGTGTGTGGGTGTGTGTGGTTCAGGTATAAGGGACAAAATGTCCCACAAAGATGGCAATAGCCGAAATCCTTGAGGACATTTTTTTGTCCCCATGAAGAAAATCGCTTATAAATCAAAGGGAATGTTTTTGAAAATCTACAAATGCAGAAAGTTTTCTCCTCTATCACACTCAAGAAATGGTATACAGTGTCACACTGCCCCCTGGCCAAGTAATGTAGTAATAACTTTGCAAAAAGCCTCTTATCAACACATTTCACAACCTTGTAAGCTATATAGATTATATATTTATCTGTTTTATGTCTGTTAAAATTGTTATGTTTTAATATTTTCAATGTTTAATTTTTATAGTTTTGTCAATTTGTGTCTGTGGGCTAAACTTCTTTATAGACACATTATAGACGCATTTTTAGCTTAATTTAAAGTTTTAAAAAAAGGTTTTGAACCTAAGGTATGTGGATTAAAAAAAACAAGAAGGGGATCTAATTGCTGCACTCAGGGCTGTCGCTGCAGGGGTGAAAGGTGGTGTAGATTCTAGAGGCACATGGCTCTCTATTTTGGCAGAGGGGGGCCACACAAACTAACCCCCTTCCCTGAGGGGGCCCACAGCAACTTTCTGCACTAGGGCCCCCTATGGCCCTGGCAACACTTCTTCAACACTTACACTTCAAAAACAAAGAAGATAATCCAAAACGAAGAAGATCACAGGGGGAAAACACATGGCAGCATAACCAATTCAAAATGAAGAACTGAACAAACTGAGGGATTTATTTACACATGGGAAAACACTATAAGAAACAGGTAACTAATTAAACACAGGTGCGACACATGAGGGAAATGGCAAAAACCATGGTAACTAATGAATACATACAAAGGAAACTGACTGGCTAGAAACAGTGCAAACAAACTAACAGGATAACAACTCCAACAATGAACAAACACAGAGACAAACCAACTCAGGGGCCGTTTACACGAAACCATTTTCAATTAAAAACAGAGAATGTTTTTTTGCGTTTTGTGGTTTGGCTGTTCATTTACACGACAACAGCATTTTGGGGGCCTGAAAACGCAAATTTTGAAAACGGGTTTCAAAGTGCAAGTTTTTGAAAACGATACCGTTATCGTCACAGAGTGAAATACAAAAACGAGAATTTATAAAAACGGAGAAGTCAAGCACATGCGTATTACGTGTTCAGTAATATGCGTGTAGTTTTTCTTTACAAAGTGACGTTGCTAACTACTGGCCTGGCAGCAGAATACAGCAGTTTTAGTGTGTTTTACTGATCCGTGTGAACGGGATCGTTTTGACAACGTTGCCATTTTCACATGAAAAACAGAAAGGAAACACTTCGTTGTCATGTAAAACATACCCTCAAAGTCCAACAGAAACACAGAGCAAAACTAAACCCTGACAGACTCTTTATAGGAAGGAAGTTATTTAAACCACAATACACCCTATAACCATATATGAAAGCTTATTTTCGCTTCAGAGTAAAAAAAAAGTAATTGTGAGGTCTTAAATATACAGTGAGGAAAATAAGTATTTGAACACTGTGCTATTTTGCAAGTTCTCCCACTTAGAAATCATGGAGGGGTCTGAAATTGTCATCGTAGGTGCATGTCCACTGTGAGAGACATAATCTAAAAAAAAAAAAAAAATCCAGAAATCACAATATATGATTTTTTAACTATTTATTTGTATGATACAGCTGCAAATAAGTATTTGAACACCTGTCTATCATCTAGAATTCTGACCCTCAAAGACCTGTTAGTCTGCCTTTAAAATATCCACCTCCACTCTATTTATTATCCTAAATTAGATGGACCTGTTTGAGGTCGTTAGCTGCATAAAGACACCTGTCCACCCCATACAATCAGTAAGAATCCAACTACTAACATGGCCAAGAGCAAAGGCTGCCCAAAGACACTAGAGACAAAATTGTACACCTCCACAAGGCTGGAAAGGGCTACGGGGAAATTGCCAAGCAGCTTGGTGAAAAAAGGTCCACTGTTGGAGCAATCATTAGAAAATGGAAGAAGCTAAACATGACTGTCAATCTCCCTCGGACTGGGGCTCCATGCAAGATCTCACCTCGGACTGGGGCTCCATACAAGATCTCACCTCGTTGGGTCTCAATGAAGAAAGGTGAGGAATCAGCCCAGAAGTACACGGGAGGTGCTGGTCAATGACCTGAAAAGAGCTGGGACCACCGTTTCCAAGGTTACTGTTGGTAATACACTATGACGTCATGGTTTGAAATCATGCATGGCACGGAAGGTTCCCCTGCTTAAACCAGCACATGTCAAGTCCCGTCTTAAGTTTGCCAATGACCATTTGGATGATCCAGAGGAGTCATGGGAGAAAGTCACGTGGTCAGATGAGACCAAAATAGAACTTTTTGGTCATAATTCCACTCGCCGTGTTTGGAGGAAGAAGAATGATGAGTACCATCCCAAGAACACCATCCCTACTGTGAAGCATGGGGGTGGTAGCATCATGCTTTGGGGGTGTTTTTCTGCACATGGGACAGGGCGACTGCACTGTATTAAGAAAAGGGTGACTGTGCCATGTATTGCGAGATTTTGGGGAACAACCTCCTTCCCTCAGTTAGAGCATTGAAGATGGGTCGAGGCTGGGTCTTCCAACATGACAATGACCCGAAGCACACAGCCAGGATAACCAAGGAGTGGCTCTGTAAGAAGCATATCAAGGTTCTGGCATGGCCTAGCCAGTCTCCAGACCTAAACCCAATAGAGAATATTTGGAGGGAGCTCAAACTCCTTGTTTCTCAGCGACAGCCCAGAAACCTGACTGATCTAGAGAAGATCTGTGTGGAGGAGTGGGCCAAAGTCCCTCCTGCAGTGTGTGCAAACCTGGTGAAAAACTACAGGAAACGTTTGACCACTCTAATTGCAAACGAAGGCTACTGTACCAAATATTAGCATTGATTTTCTCAGGTGTTCAAATACTTATTTGCAGCTGTATCATACAAATAAATAGTTAAAAAAATCATACTTTTTTTTTTTTTTTTTTTAGATTATGTCTCTCACAGTGGACATGCACCTACGATGACAATTTCAGACCCCTCCATGATTTCTAAGTGGGAGAACTTGCAAAATAGCAGGGTGTTCAAATACTTATTTTCCTCACTGTAAAAACTAATAAATAATATCAAATTTTGCCTTTTAGGTTTCCATTTATTCTTCAGTTTGCATTTTGATTGATGTAATCTAAAATTGGACTGCATTGCTTTGTAACCAAAAGCTTTATTAAAAAACAATAGTCAAAACTGGAGAAATTGTCTGTTTTGTAGTAATACAATTATTCAGCATAATTTAGATATCCTCATGATAGAAAACAGGTAGACTTGCATTAGCCTTCCTCGCCATCTGTATGAAACATATCACCTTCTCTACTGCGATCTAAAGTCAGACATATAATTTAAAGAGGCAAAAACCATGCATGAGAAAATAACCTGATAAAAAGAGAAAATTTTGATCTGAAACAAAAAAAGCAAGTCTAAGTCTGCCATATGTGAAATGAATGTTGTAATTCATCTCTTTTACAAAATATGTTTTCTATTACATATGGGTGAGTATAGTGCACTTTAAAAGATTCTTAAAACTAGTATGCAGCTCCAGATTAATGTTTTCAACTGTTCACAAATGACTTGACCAGAGAAAATGTGGAAGTGAAGGCTGTTAATATTTGTTCTCTTTCACCATTGTCTATAAATATGTATCTAAATGTATGATGGTAAAAAAAAAAAATTAAAATACATGAAAAAAAATTATTTGTAAGATTTTAGTATTTGCACAAGGAAAAGATAAATAAAACTTGGTCTGGATTTAAAGAGTGTTTTTGCTCTTCCTATAAGATAATAATCTTATGATAATCATCCAGTTAGTCTAACAGTCAGTCTTGGCAGTCAACATTGATGGATTTTATGCTGCATGTCACTTCAAAATATTTATCACTTGGTTTTTAAATATACTGAACTATAAATTTGTTCTCAGGTAGTCATGCTTAGGTAACAAATTATGGTTAAGTAATTTACAAATGCTATTGGAAGGGAAGCATTTACACAAGAAAATAAACTTGGTATCAGCTGATAAAATGTTTAAAATAGTTAATTACATAAGGGAAACCAGGGTTTGCATGTCATACCTTTTACTGCAGTGAATATTTCTCATGATTTTTTTCAAAGTCAACAAAAGCTACAAAAAGGCATTTAATCTTTTTCACTATTGCCCCAAAATAATGGGAACCTGCAGTATAATTAAAAATGTGTATGCTGAGTAGCCTATAGTAAAACAGCCATAAAAAAATTTTTAGTTGGAGAACATAGGCTAATTATTAGCCATATTCATCAAGTTTTTGAATAGGTTTCAAACAAAACAATTTCTGAAAACTTTGACTGAAAACCTCGGATTTAGGAGTCAATACTGAAGTTGTAATTATATTGTAATATTTCTAAACATATTGATCTGTCCTAGAATCAACCACGAAGATGTTGAAAGAAAATACATAATGTAGGCTAAAACTGTTATTTAAATAAAAATAAACAATTACATCTTAAGTCAGTCGAACACACATGACCCCATGGCCTGGATGGAGACCGTGTAGACCAATCGACCGGTTCCTGTACTAGAGTCCATTCCGCGTTTTGCAGAAATTCTGTGCGTGTTAAAAAAAAAGAAAAAAAAAGTCGCCTCACCTGCTGAGCGCTCCAACATATCACTCCGCAGGGTCAGTTTATATTATTTTTATTTTACACTGGCGTTTGTAAACAGGCTAATATATTATTTTAAAATACATTCTAATGTTATTATGGACGATAATGATGCGCACTTCTAAATGAGAAGGTGTTGTTCCTTTGAGTGCCGTGCCTAATGTTGTGGCACTATTTAGCATGGTGTCGCTCACAGTGCGTGATTCGGTTACACTCAAATATGGCTACCATGGAGTGCAAGCTACAACTTTAATATTTGTACGAATGCAGTAATGTAACGTTTTACTTCATTTCCCGATCTACAGCCGCGTCTAATTGTCGTCTTTCACGTGTACAAATTGTGAATACCCAGGCAAGGATACCATCTAGATGGGTTTAGCGTTAATAAAGTATAGCTCGAAATTTGCAGCTTGCTCCGCGAGCTGATCGAAATCGTCAGGATTGAAAGCGAAATCTGCTTTCGGTTTTCCCTCATTTGGGGATATTTTTTGGCTGTATTTCTCCGAATGTGTCCAAAGATCGGCTCCTGTCATCGCCTCGCAGGAGCTCAGATAGCGGTCGGTATGGCTTGTTTTCGGATGAGGGATGTAACCCGCGAGGATTTGGCGATGTGGGATGAAGCGGAATAAAGAAAAGTGATCCGTTCGAACCGAAGGAAAGCGGATGCGTTCTGCATATGGATTACACATTATAGTTTTTCTGTGGATTTTACTGGAATACGTGTACAATATCGCCGAAGATATCGCTTTGTCACGCTGGCTTATTTTCTAGAGGAATAGTGGTGTATTCCTCCCCAACCCCCCAGCGCCATCCAAAAACACTAAACAAAAGTACTATATGTCACGTATATGACGGTTCTTGTCATGAAGGAAATAAATAAAAATTGCTAGGGTCGAAGAGGTAAGTAAATATCGATCGACGGGTGTGTTGTTTGTGTTTCTCGTCACCATTTGCGAATGCTTTTGTCGTTTCTGTCGCCTTTCTTGCGTGCGAACACTTGAT
The DNA here is from genome assembly GCA_030578275.1 of Meda fulgida. Taxonomy (NCBI): domain Eukaryota; kingdom Metazoa; phylum Chordata; class Actinopteri; order Cypriniformes; family Leuciscidae; genus Meda; species Meda fulgida. The sequence goes on from CM060617.1 coordinate 25,599,594, forward strand.
TTCGACCGAATGTGCAGCTTTTCTTCTTGTACTCTCGCTAGCCTTCCAAAAATCTCTAAAATCATCAAAAGGTGTTTAGAAACGTCCTTCATCTTTATTGTCCACTGCCTTTAATGGTCCGTTATATGATTCCCGCATGGATAAGTGACTCCAAGCTTGAGTAATGTTTCCAAGTTAATCAGCCGGGCTGCAAGGCCTCTACTGTATCCACTTATAGCCTTTCTTGCGCATTTACAGTCATCTTTCCACTGTAACACCATCACATCTAAGTTGACACTACATTGCACGCGATGATCATCTGCCTAGCGAGAATTTTTGGACAGCACCGATACTTAGTATGCAGGTAGGTTTAGCCTTTGGACTACCCTAAAGAGTGCAAATCCGCCTCTCTCATTTAAAGTCGCCGGCTTGTCCTTGTTTTTTCCCATTCTATAAAAAAGTATTAAGTAGGGAAAGCGTATGAGTATTTCATGTCACGATGGTATTATTGGCACCCTGCGTATGTATGGCTCTGAAACACAAAGCTCTGGAGACAACTGAACAAAGGCAAAAAGCTGGACATGCCCCCTCATGTGAAGAAGCACTTGCTTTGTGTGCTTCTGTTGTTTCAGTACGGCTATCCCCTGGTTCCTGTATGTGTTATTTAATAATTTCTAATATATATAGATATACTCATATAACTTCAAAAGAAGTTCTCTATACGAAGCTTAGACAATTTCCATCATTTCAGATAGATTGTGGCTATTTGTTTTTCCTTATCTTACCCTTAAAATTACTATTGTTGGTGTAACGGTGTAGTCAAGATGTTTGAGTCTATTACATAATTTGTTGCTTGAAGTTAACTAGTTAGATTAGATGTTACCACATCAAGCACATTTTATGCTACTTAGAAAAATGCGTACATGATAGTTTATAGGGTTATGTAGATATCTATTAACCATGATGGAAAATTGCAAAATAGCAGGAGTATCAAGTGTAAACAGCAAGTAAACATTAATGCAGTTATATGACCCAAATATAATGCACATGTGAAGGCATTAGCTGGTGCTGCTACCACCTTGTGTGTCAGAAACACCTGTTCATTATTCTTACGTCTGATTTACAGAAAACTTTAATTTGCATGTAGAGATGCATTTGCAAACTGCATTTCTCAAAATGAATTAATGTCCAAACACATTAATAATTTTGCAGCAGCATCATTCTGTACATCTACAGCTACGGTATAAGTGAGTTAACGGAACGAACGATCCAAGAGTCTGTCTCTTTTTGTAAGCTTTAACCTTTTAATTTACTGTACTCTTATTTAATCTTTATAATTTCCTTGTAATATCTCCGCCATACTCTGTCCTGGAAGGTTAAGAAAAAATCCTTAGCCCTTGCAGATGTTTTCCGTGGGCTGATGTTGACTATGGACTCAGACTTCAGATCCATATGTTGATACTTTATATTCTGTTAAAGAAAATTGAGTTTTGTTCATGTCTCATTTGCTTCTAGTCGACCAAATAAACATTTAGCAGGTGTATGCCTTTCTACTGTTTTTCTTCTGTGAAAAAGTATTAAAAAGTATTGATGAGTCATCTTGCACACAAGGGCGTATCCAAATGTTTGTCCAATCAAATGCACTCTAGAATGACACCAATGTCCCTCCCTTAATATTGCCTACATTTAGCTAGCAATAGCATGTAGCAAATAATGCTTCTCAGCTGTGACTTAAACTAAAGCCTATTGGCTGTTTAAAAATAGGAGACTTTTTCTTCAATATGCCCTCCCCCAGCTTCCAGTTTCAATCAGAAATCTATATTTAAAGAAAAAAAAGTCACTTGCCAAGCCATTTCATAAGGTTTTTAAATGGCCACCACAGACAATGTGTATGTACACACTAATGGTAATGCACACGGCCTCATTGAAGGCTCGACTCAACCATGTGAGGTCTAATTGTTTACTCAAGGCAGGATACAATGAGCGCAACCCAGGGAGGGTTCCCACGTAGTTCCCGGAAAAGACAGCATCCCGTTGGCAATATGCCTTGTCAGCTGAGTGGACAGGTTGGCAGATGCACCACGCAGAGCAGGCGCAAGGGTCAGCACTGGGGATCCGGCAGAGCAACAACTAACAATATGCACAAAATTCAGAAAGAATGCAACAACACGACCAAAACATTGGTCTGTCAGTCTGTCACTTTCAACTGTTTACTTGTTATCGCATTGTGAAGTCCGATGCTGTGCTAATAAGTCACAAGTCAAAAACATTAAGTAGATAGATGCTTTTTTAAAGCTGAACTTCCCTTTTAAAAATTGCACACCTGAAAATGATTTCATTTAAAAACAACAAAAAAAAGACTTGCCACTTTTAAATTGAAGTGGAAATGTGTACTTAAAAGCGTGTCTAGCGTAACAGAACTTAATAGCATTGTGTGGATTGATTTTATTGGAATAAATAAAGTGTGCTAACACTTGTTTTTAATTTTTATGGAACTTTTGCTGAGTTGTGAGTTAGACTCCACAGTCCACACTATAAACAAATTATACATGCTTATTAAAATATAGTTTTAGTATTAACCTCAGGGATTATTTTCTCCGGCATTACCAGTTTATTTTTTATTTTTTATGAAATCAGAATTAAATCCTCACTGGTTGGAGAATGTTGTGTTTTGAAGGTGTAAATCTGCTGCAAAGCTGGAAAACGTGGTATGTTGAAAGCTTTCCTGGAAATGTACAATTTTGTCAGCCTACAGGATAGCAGACATGATGTTATATGCTTATTTGTGAAAATAATCTTTGATTATGTTTACATCTCTTTCACAGAATGTCATCAGAGGAGAAAAGTCTGGACCCCTCTGACAAAGGACCCTCGCCACCTCCTAGCAGCTCTGGGGCCACTCCCACTGGAAGTCCGGCCCCCACGGATAAGCGGCCCCGGGGCCGCCCTCGTAAGGACGCATTATCCACGGCAACAACACTTCCATCTGTGCCCAGACAGAGAAAGAAGTAAGTTTCTTTAAACTTCTGAGGTGCTGTTTTTATTCATCTGAATAGCAATTTAAATGTCTTTAGAAAGAAATGTTGATTATTGGTCCTATAAGATAATAACCTTATGAAATTCATCCAGTTGGTCTAACTCTGTGTCAATGCTGGCATTTAAGCTGTGTGTCACTTTTTATCAACCACAGACCAATCAGAGAGTTTGTGTGTCCCATTTAAAAAAAAATGGAAATCTGTTGGCTTAAAGTAAAATAGGTTCATTTTTAAAGTAAAAAAAATTACCAAAAATCATAAAACTTGTGTTTTATGTACCAGCATGGAGCAAGGTGGTTGAAGGAGAGGGGTTGAAAGGCAAAACATTGCTGACATTATTTATTTTTTATTGAATAATTATTTTTCCATTAAGATGACCTTTCTGTCAACTAATGCTGACTTAAACTTAAAATCTTTAATAAACATCAATAATTGAATAATACTGTTAAAACTAATCACAGAACAGACATTTTCATTCTGTACATAATTTTGTGTTGCTTAAATTCACTTGTAGCATTTAAATGGTCTGATTTTTTGTGTGTATGTGTGTGTTTATTTAAATTTTTAGCTAATCGCTATTAACCAGATTCTCAATATTGGTGCATAGTCTGCATACCTAAAAACATTACACATTTTATTTCAGATGCTTGCTACAAATAATGTAGAAGCTCATCGCAAAGAAAAACTGAAATAGAAAGCACTACGATGGGCACTTTCCATGATAGAAGTCTTTGTTGATTTATAATGGGAATATTGTAGTTTTGATGCACTGCACATGTCCAATGTAGGCATGGTGTACAATTTTGATTCATGAAAAGTCTTCCTCCTATGCGACAAGCAATGCATTTGACCAATTTAGCTTCATGGACACATGGCAGTGGAGGTCTCCTCATCTGCTCTGATATCTCTCTCTGACAGGCCGCTTTAAATGACGGTGCGTTCAATTAACCCCTCTGAGGCCTTCAGCTATTTACGCATAGAACACATTAAAGAGAAGCACCTGTTTGCCTGACTGGCATCTTGATCCAGGATGGGACTTTAGGCTAACCAGAATCCATTGAATGTACAGAAGCAGTTTTTGAACGGTAATCCTGGCAGACTTCCTCTGTTTCACAACTGCATTTGAGAAGAGTATGTGCATCTTTCTTGACTCAGATAACCGTCTAAATGGAGGGGTGGTGCTTGGCATTTTTCCTGAGGGGATTAATTATATAGGAGTCTTTGAAATGAAAAGCACAGGTGCCTCTGTCAGCTTAGGAGCCTTACTATGACTGTAAGGTGTGAATGTCAGTGGGACAATCTGATGCAAGGTGCTTTCATTAATAGATCTCACAAAAATCATCTACTTCAAAAGAAGAAACTTCCCACTACCTACCATTCAAAGTTCTACAAACTGATGATTTGCTATGGTTCTTGCATAAAAATTGTGTTTTTCTGAAGACATTGCTAGTGTTAGTGCATCATAACTGTCCGCTCGTGTTTCTTTTGGTTGTTTATGGTTGGCCAACGTCACAACTTGGCGTACACTACCATTCAAACGTTTGGGGTTGATACGATTTGTAAATGTTTTTAAAAGAAGTGTATTATGCTCTCTGAGGCTGCATTTATTTTAACAAAATAGCCTACAGTAAAAAGAGAAATACTGTTAAAATACTGTTTTTCTATGTTGATATATTTTAAAATGTAATTTATTCCAGCTATTTATAATTTTCTGCATTATTACTCCAGATCCATATGATTCTTCATAAATCATTCTAAAAATGCTGATTTGGTGCTTATTTCTTATTATTATCAATGTGGAAAACATTTGTGCTTCCTAATATTGTTGTGGAAACTGACATATTTAAAAAAAAAATCTGTAACATTATAAATGTATTTATGTATGTAGAAAAAAATCTTAATTACCCCCAAATTTTAAATGGTAGTGCATTATTATAGAATTCACGTGGTCACATCATCATTGTGCTTATGCTAGCTATTTTACATCGACATATGGCTAATTTCAAATGTTCATAAATATTTTTTGTGAAAGTCTTTCATAAATGTGAAGATGTCAGACTTGTGCTTGATGCCCATCAACTTCCAAATAAAAGAAACTAAAAGATAATAAAAAATAAGGACGTTTTATTTGTAAAGTCAGGTGTATATATTTATATAGCATTTTCACAATACATTTTCACAGAAAGCATTTTTACAGAAAGCATTTTTACAGAAAAGCATCTCTTAATGTCTTGAATGTCTTAGGCTGCATTTACATTACATGGTTGAAATGATGCAATTCAGATTTTTTTCCTTGCATGTGGCATATGACCCACGAACGTGTAAGCAGGAAAAAAGCACATGGCTTCCGATATTCTCAGATCGGATTAAGGCCTCATTCATATGTGGAAATAAACCTGATGTGAATCGGATATGTGCATTTACGTTTGCCATGAAAGTGGACATATTGGATAATCCCTTGCCATTGCCAGCCGTACATCATTGAAAAAGCGTCCTGCAGCGTAAATGTGGCCTTACAGGAAAAACATGGGTCTAATTCTTTGCAAAGTATTTTAATTAAATGGAGCACTTAAAATAAATTATAATATATATATACCTTAACTTATATAAAACTGCTTTGCCATTATATTTCAGTCATACCACCCACCCCCTAATTCATACCTGAGAAAAAGCTGCCACCATGATGCTATGGTATTGTGGGTGGTTACTATGCAGTTGCTAAGGTAATACGAGGCAATTCAAGTCTATTTAGTTTTTAACTCGTCCACCAAGAAGTCTAATCACTTAGAAATAATAGCATACATCTCCTCAACAGACCACATTATTTGAGGTATCATCCATGTCTCTACCACAAACAATGCAGAACAAATGTTATTGGTTTGTTCAAATCCTAATAGAAATAGCGAGGCTTGCCTTGGCAAACACCGCTAGTAAAGGAATTCTGCAGTTTATTGTTTTCCATTTTCCTTTGTTGCATACTTCAGTTTAGAGGTTCTCTAAGGATTTAATTGAAGTTGGTCCCATATTTTTGAAAGGAAACCATTGGATCGGTTTGCCTCACAGAATCCAGTGTTTGAAATCCATTGCATAAAACTCCACTCCAGATATTATACTGTAGTTGTGTGTTGGCTCTACTTTCTAAAACAGCTCTCTCTCTCTCTCTCTCTCTCTCTCTCTCTCTCTCTCTCTCTCTCTCTCTCTCTCTCTCTCTCTCTCTCTATGGTGGGATCATGGGGATAAGTTATAGGTCTCTGGGCTTGGGGGTTGGGTGCCGAGCATGCCTAAATGGATCATGCAGGTTCTTCTATGTTTTCTTTTTTTCTTTTTGCAAAAGCATAGACCAATACTAATGTGTTTGTATATTTACACAAATATACTTAATCTTAAACATGTGTGTTGCAGAACGATTTTTATTTTACCTGTGACATTTGATGCTTTGCAGAGCTAATACAGGATTTTAAAGCAAACAACGTCAGCCATACAGTAAAACATGACTGGCAATTGCAGGTGGATAATAGATGACATCATAGCTGTCGGTCTTAAATGAGACCAAGGTCTAGTTTTATAAATTTTTTACCTACATTTTGCTGCATCAGCCATCAGCATTATCATGATGGCATGTTCTTAATTACATTTTTGTCTAGTTGAATTTGCTGTTTTACATATGGAAGTACAGAAGTAATATTGTTTGTGAATGGCTTTTCATGTTGACTTTATTGTTCCGTTCGTTTAGATCAGTAAAGACTGTTCATAAGTAGGACATTTTCATGTTCCCTCATCCAGATGGAGATGATGTTTGGCTGTCTGGGAATTGTGATGCATATTTAATCCTCTGTCTACTACAGAGGCCTTCTAAGTCATTTTGGGGTTGGGCGTTAACACAATTCATTTCTATGGCACCTCCATCCAAACGATTTGAATAGCTGTAAAAGATTTACTCTAAAGGTACACGTACCAAACCAATTGAATCGATCCTAAAGTGCATTATGAATGACAGATTAATGACCTGTCAGAATAGTATCATCTTCATTGTGTTACAAGGGTATGCTAAATTAACATGTTTGTGTTATACTGTATGTCTACTAAATGATTTCTTCTTGAAATCACAAAGGGACGTGCTACTGGCTACCTTGGTGCTCAGGTTACAATGTAACCTTTGTGGCCTGACAAGTGACATTTTGAAGACACATTGAGCTCAGACTAATGTGTAGACTTTAAGTATGGCTGCCCACTGCTCTGGGTGTGTGTGTGTCCACACTTTGCAGTGTGTGTTCAATAACCACTTCTCTTAATGAGTGGACACTACTAATTTGGATGGGTGAAATGCAGAGGACAAATTCTGAGTATGGGTTACCATACTTGGCTTTCACATGTCACTTTCACTTTCACTTAAAATAATTTTGTCACTTGATGAGTCAGAGCAACAAAAACATAAACACATTGTGATTTTGGTCTTCTTTCATTTTGGTGGCTTTATGCGAGTAATACTCCAAAGTTCTGTAGAATACTGCAAGTAATTCGGCAAAGCAAATTTTTGCTTGAATTTGGTATTTTCAAGTCAATTTTTGACCCTTTTTGGCATGCTTTGATTAAATGAGTGATATTTTGGCATTATCCGCAAAAGATTACTAACCTATAGGTTGATGTGATAATCTTTTTGGATTTTCGCTATCAACCTATAGGGATCCTCGCTTGGTTCATAAACATAAATGGTTGGTCCTTCCATCTTGTGTCAGGTTTATCTACTGATAGCTTGACAAATGTGGTTAATATACATTTTCAAATTTGTGTGTGTGTGTGTGTTCAAGAAAAACACGTTAAAACAAGTTAATTTAATTTATCAATTTAACTAAAAGGCTATAATATAATTGTATTACTTTTTTTATTTAATTGTATTAAATATTTATATATAATTTTGCCATGTCATGACATGGCAAAATTCTTTATACATATTTATATATATATTCAATGATGACGATATCTAGAGACATACAGGTAAAACTCGAAAAATTAGAATATCGTGCAAAAGTTATTTCAGTAATTCAAATTAAAAGGTGACACTAATATATTTAGTATATATAACTATATACATATGCATGATTATAGCCTACTTTTCAGAGGGCCGACATTTCTGTATTTAAAATCCTTTTTTATTGATTTCATGTAATCTAATTTTCTGAGATTTTGAATTTGGGGGTTTTCATAAACTGTAAGCCATAATCATCAAAATTATAACTTTTGCACGATATTCAAATTTTTTGAGTTTCACCTGTATGGAAAGACATATTTCATCATCAATAATTGTATTTAATAGCTGTAATAAATGTTTTATTTGAAATATATGTGTATGTATATATATATATATATATATATATATATATATATATATCAAAAATGTATTACAGTTATTAAATAAAATGATTGATGATGAAATCTTTATATCTTTATGTCTTTACATATGTCTATAGATATTGTCATCATTGTATATATATATATATATATATATATATATATATATATATATATTTATATATTTATATATATTAAAAAATTCCTTTTGGAAACCCAATTTCACCTGATAGTTTCAACTAGCTTCTTAAACCCGGACATGTGGTTTATGGTTCTGAAGGTTTTGCTCTATAACCTCTGGGGTGAAATCCCTCCCGTTTGTCAGCATTCAACCTTGTTAACTGTCTGGTTTAGGAAGTCATTTGCAGGGAGGAGTCATTTTTGGCATGGGACAGACTGCGATTTCTCTCTCCAGTGGCACTGGTAATTACCCATCCATCCCTCACACACTCCCTCCTTACGGCAACCCTAGAGAGGGGCTGGCTTCCCTTTCAACTCTGCTTGCTGTACCTCCTTCGTCTTCAAACTGTGTGACTTTAATTTGAATGCCTAACAATTATCACCCTGATGAAGTGATACATAGATCAGACAAGAAGAGCCCCCGTGGGAATCTGACAGCCACGGATCTTCACTGCGCATTTGAGGGGCGGATGTGTAGAAACGCAAATGGATGTTTGGCTGTAGATGGATGCGTGCTTGTTGGTTGGTTCTCAACTGGTGGATCGTGATCCAGAATGGGTCGCAGGTCTGTTTTGTTAGGTTTGCTGACACTAGGGGGAAATGATTATGCTACGCCATGTTATAGGATTGGAATGAGTGTGAATTGAGAATAAGATATTGAATTTCTTGGAAATTAGGAAAGACTTACAAACAGAAACTACTACACAGTTATGACCTGTTCACACCAAGATGAAATTTGACAAAGACAAAAATTTGGTGTTATAAGCATTTTACTCGGAATTAATGCATCTGTTGTTTGACACAAATATTTGCATGACGTCAGACCTTTTCCTTTTCCATCACATTGCGAAGGAAACTGCCCAACCAGTAGGATGTGTGCTTTTGATGACATGCCAAGAACATTCGTGTTGGTGTGAACAGGCTTTTAGAAACCACGATTTACAGTCTTGTGTCATTTGGTTAAGAAAAATTTCCATAAGAATAAAATTGTGCATCCATAAAAATAAACATTTATTAATGGGGCTATAGCTTTCAGTATTCTGCAATTGGATAACAGCATCGTTCAACATTTGAAATGACACAAATCTCGACAAGGACACAACAAATTGAGCAACATGGTCAAAAGAAAGTGTCAAACTGATTTCACACACCTGAGTTTGAACTAGAGGGTTCAATTTTGGGGGGGGGGGGGGGGGGAGTGCAAAAAAGCTAATAACTGTTCACAGTAACACCTTGTTTGTGGCAGTCTGGTGAACCCTAAATGCTGGGATGGCATATCTTCAACTAAATTAACCATGTAGCCATTTATCACAAATTACTCCTATAGCAATAGTGTTAGAAATGGCATTCCTTTCAGAGCTTTTTTTTTTATTGTACACCTTGTTGTTCATGTAGCTGTCATGTTGTTTTGCACACATTACATGTGTGTGTTTTAATGAGCTAAACAAATATCACCATAATGGAGTTTAAATGGTTAGCTTATTTGAACAACTAGGCTATGGATTAACCTGATTACCTGATTTTTCCTCTCTTTTAGTCTACAGTATTTTGTGATGCTGTTTTTCATACTGAACATTGTCTAATATCAGCATCTGAAAGTGTACATTTGAAAGACTTGACAACATTCATCCTAATGGTTGTTTTAATTGTATGTACCTTATTTATATTCTGATTTTATTTATATTTAGAGAAATCTCATGTAAACCTGTCTAGCTCATATTCCACCTCAATATAAAATAAATAAATAATAGATTTAGAGAAAGCATTTTACTTTTGAGGTTGTTTTGTGATTACCATAATTGTCAATGATGATTTTGTTTGAATCTTAAAACTGTAATGCGAAATTGGTGTAAAATAATACTATCAACACACACACACACACACACACACACACACACACACACACACACACACACACACACACACACACACACGCAGCATTACACCATTATTGTTGCAAACATGCTGTAGATTATGCATGTAAAATCTGTAAAATCCCTGGAGGACCCCTAAAGCTGGGGGCCCCTAGAATTGTCACTACCTTTAACCCCCTCAGTGACGGCCCTGTTAAAATATACCTTGAGATTTCAGTCTTTCCATTCAAATAAATGGTAGCTGTACTTGTATGGCTGGAAATAGCTACCCGGGGTTGTAACCAAGATGGCTCCGAATGAACCGGTCTTCCTGTTGAAGGATTTTGAAGTCTCACAGGGAAGCTTTACTATTTCTGTAAACACAAAGAGGAACTAACTGAATGTATGTGCTAACGGTTTCTAAATGTTATAGGGAAGCTGCATATAGACACGTATAACCAGGTTCAGATTTCACCTATTGTTCTATTGTAGCTGTCGGTGAGGCATTGGACCACCCAACCTAATCTCATAAGTAAACGTAAGCATTTCATGAGGTGCCGATTTCACGTAAATTCGTACAATGTGATTTGAAAGGGAATGTATGATTTTTTTTTTTTAGAGAAAAGTAAGGATCAAAGTCCACCCCTAAACATAAACGTGGCCAAAAAGGGCAAAATATTTAGTGGCCTTCACTTGTCTATGCCATTTTAATCCCAAATCATTGGTCAGGAAATTAGCAAGAATTGCACTAATACTGTAGGTAAAGTAACTTGGCACGGAATAGCCTTCCCCAACTTGCAGACGGCTTTTTACAGGAAGAAGTTGTTCCACTCAATGATAATGGCTGTTCAACTGTTCATGAGTAGTGTGTAAAATGTCTCCCAGTTTGTTTAAGTTTAATGTCAGATCAAATATTCACTATAGGGTTTAAATCTGGACTCTGATCTGGCCAAAACATGAGCTTGATGGACTTGTGCTCAAGCATCTTCTTGGTTGTCTTTGCAATTTGAGAAGAAGCATTTTCTTGAGAAATAACATCTGATCATTCCTCTTTAGATAGCATCTTTTCAATTGTGGTAAGCAAGCCATTCTGCAATATTCTCCTGCACTCCAAAGCATTAAATGACTTTTCAAAGTGAAGCAGCTCCTCACACAATGACACAGTCTCTTCCTCCTTGCTTCACTTTGGTAGAGATGCATTTATTATTATATTTCTCTGCAGATTTTCCAAGACACCGCTCTGGAGCATCACCATGCAACTCATGTATTATTGTGATTCATCATTCCACACACAATTTTATATATCCCATATTCTGCCAAAAACTTAATTCTGTCTTTGATGTTTTTCTGAGACAGCAATGGCTTTTTAAGTAGTGCATTTGCTTACATTTAGCTAATTTCCTGACCAATAATTTTTGGTTAAGACAGTCAAAAGCTTAGTGTTTAGCCATTTTGGGCATGGCCCATTTTCTTTGCCCATGAGTTCATACTGTACATCAGATACTGTCCTCTGAGTACTGCATGTTCTGAAAGACAAGAGCGTCACGTAGCACCATAGCAACAGCTTTAGGCTGGGCTCTCTCTGAGGCCAAACTCATGTGACTGGCAGCCTGTCATGCACTTCTTTGACACCGAATCCATTGAAAGGGTAGGGAAAAAAGAGAATACTTTATTGGCTTCAATAAAGGTTATGAGATTTGCATTTCTATCTTTCTGAGTCAATAACATCATACAATAGAGAACAATGAGCTTTTTTAAAAGACACAACACAGAAGACAGTAAAATTAGTGCCAGTATTAGTTGTGATTAAGTTATCCTAATATCCCCAGTTCCAGACAGATCCTTGGTCAATCAAACCTTGAAAAAAAACAATATATCAGCAAAATGCTGCTGGTGAAGTAGGTTGACTAAGGGGACGTACACAGAATTAGTTTTTCCATTCCACTGCGCTACTTTTACAAATAATTTTTCCTATGAAAAACACACTAGATGGATGCATTTGAACGCTGCTTTTGCAGACTCTTCTTAAAAATCTTCTGAAAAAAAAAAGCTAAAAAAACACATTAAGATCTTTTTGATTAAATCTGATATCCTTCAGTCCCTCCATTGACAGCTACGCAACTACAAATTTGACGCTTAAAAAAAGTTCATAAAGGTATCGTAAAACCTATCCATATAAATTGAGCGGTTCAGTCAAAATTTTCCGAATAGACTCAATCGCTTTAAATGATGATTAGATTGAATTTAGGCTTTTAATGACATTTAAACATTGATCACCGGACATAAACAGAAGCTCAACGAACCTGCCTTACACGCGAGAACAAACCTTTTCTGGAAACTCAAACGCGTAACGTGAGAATTAACCTCATTGGTTCTTGAGGAGGCTCAAACGTGCTGCGTAACACATGAGAATGAGCCTCATTGGTTCTTGTTCAAGCTCAAAAATGCTGCGTAACATGAGAATAAACTTCATTGGTTCTTGAGGAGGCTCAAACGTGCTGCGTAACACACGAAAATAAACCTCATTGGTTCTCGCACGACAAGCGAACATGCTTGAGCTTCTGTTTACCATAACTGATGTGCGAGTTGATGAATGTTTATATCTGAATAAAAGCCTAAATTAAATCTGTTCATCATATAAAGTGTCAAAGTGGTAGTTGCATAGCTGTCAATGGAGGGACAGAAAGCTCTCAGATTTCATCAAAAACATCTTCATTTGTGTTCCGAAGATGAAAAAAAGTCTTATGGGTTTGAAATGACATGAGGGTGAGTAAAAAATGACATAATTTTCATTTTTGGGTGAATTATCCCTTTAAGTTTCTAGACCTTGCAGGGGTTTTTTTTGTTCCACTGACCTCCATCTAGTTTTTACATTTACATTTAGTCATTTAGCAGACGCTTTTATCCAAAGCGACTTACAATTGAGGACTAAACCAAGCGAGTCATCGTGAAGAGACAAAAACAACGCAAGAAGTGCTCAAAATACAAAGTTCAGATATTGCTCGGAGTAGCATAAGCCAGATAAGCAGGGATTTAAAGGAAAAGGATTTCAAATTTTTATGTTAAATGCTCACGGAAGAGATGAGTTTTCAGTTGTCTTTTGAATGCTGTCAGGGATACTGCAATACGGACGAGGGTGGGGAGATCATTCCACCAGCATGGCACCGTGAATGAGAATGGTCTAGAGAGTGATTTTGAGGCTCTCTGTGATGATACCACGAGCCGTCGCTCATTGACTGATCGTAGGCTTCTGGTAGGGATGTAGACTTGTAGTAGTGAGTGGAAGTAGGAGGGAGCTGATCCTGAGATCAGTCTGTAAGCAAGTGTCAACACCTTGAACTTGATGCGAGCAGCGAGCGGTAGCCAGTGCAGAGAGATAAACAGAGGAGTGACGTGGGCCCTTTTGGGCTTGTTGAAGACCAGACGAGCTGCAGCATTCTGGATCATTTGTAGAGGTTTAGTTGCACATGCTGGAAGTCCGGCCAGGAGAGCATTGCATCTTGTATTTTTAACTGCAAAAACGTGTTCTGTGTGAATGGCCCCTAAGGAAGTCTTGCTGGTTAAAGTCGATTTAAACCAATTTTTTTCCTTTTTTTTTAAAATACATGTTCTTGGTCTTATTGTGCACAATTCTATTGAAGTCTGTTTTTGCCTCCAGATTAAAAAAAGTAATGATAATAAATAAAAGGTACAGCTACGATTTTTGTAATACATTTAGTTGACTAGGATGCATTAAATTGATACAAGTATTTTATATTGTAAAAAAAAAAATATATATATATATATATATATATATATATATATTGTAACAAGTTACAGTTTAACATATAATTAATTTTAACGGATTATAATTAATTATGAATATTTTAATTATTTTTAGAATTGACTGTAGCAGAATTAATATTACAATTATTTGATCAGTTCATCCAATGAACAGAAAGCATAATCAATCATTAATTCCAGGAAATATATTATCTTCCTGGCCAGGAAAGAATAACCTTTTCAGCTAAAGTAAATCCAGTACTAGCAGGGTAATAGCATAGGTAGCTAGATCAAGATGTTTAAGTGACTTCGATATGTGGCAAACACAGAGACAATAAAAGCGTGAATATAATGGTTTAATAAACAACACTACGAAAGGCTACACACACAACTAAACTAAGCACAGATTATATACAGAATCAAGAGAGTAAAGAAAAGTGAAGAAAGAGAGAGAGAAGAAAAGAGAATGGCAAGATTACAATCAGTTAACCACAACCTACGAGAAACATCCGAGAATCAGGGTCACCTTAAAGGGCACATTAACTTAGAAACGCATCTAACGGTTTGCGGACAGGTACTTGCATTGACTTTGGTTGCTGAACAAGTCCAGATGCAGGAGATTCTTGATGATTTCGCCAGGAGTGCGCTGAAGCATTCGTTTGGGTGCTTGGGGTGGTCCACGTTGAATCCAAAGAAGTTAACTTGAAGATGCAATTGCCGGAAGAAGACAAGAGGATATTGTCTCAAAGAGATTGAGCAAAGCATTGAACTAATCAGACACTCTTAAGGGTCCTATCAGTTCACACCCTTTTGGTGAGGTGACCAATCAAAGATGACCGGGAATCTTATCTCCATTTGCAAGTTCATGGTGGCATGGAGTATTTGTGCAGTCTTTACACAAAAGTATGGTAAAAATATCATGATGCACTTTATCGTGACATATTGTACACCATTGATTATAAAATCAAAAGAGGATTATTTTGATACCAAGATAACAATATTTGTATATCAACATTGGAAGTCACTCTAACATAACTAAAGAATCATAACTAGTCATAATAACTAATAAAACATAGGGACATGCATAAAACACAGGAGAAATACTATAAACATATGAGAAAGTTTGTGGGTAAGAATGGAGTAAATGTCCTTTGTGTATTGGAGTTTTTCTCTATAGTCTTTGACCAAATGTCTCGTGCCTTCTTGTCTGCTGTGCTATCTTTGAGGGTTGCAGACACACAGTCTCTTGCTGAGATCGTTCAGGTGAGCAGAGGTGATAACGGTCTTTGAAGAGGACTGTTTTGAGGGCCGATGACAACAGGGGAGATGGGGAAGGTTTAATGATGACTAGGGCATTTTGATTAAGGCCATTTGTTACAATATATATATATAATAAATGCTGCTCTTTTGAACTTTCTGTCCATCAAAGAATCCTGGTGAAAAAATATGATCACGAAAATATTAAGCAGTAGTGTTAAACTTTTTTTCTTCTTAGTAGAATAGTAATAGAAGATACTGAGCACCAAATCAGCATATTAAATAAATTCAGCCTTGTTGAGAATAAGACACTCAAAAACACTTTAAATATTAACAATTTTTTGTAAGGGTATTGCAATTGCAAATATATAAGGGGATATTGTATCTCGCAAAAGTGATGATATTTTTCCCAGTTGCCACATTCTTCACAATATGTCTTACTCTGCCTCTGAAATGAATTTCCTTATCACCCAAAGTCTCCAAGCCCTCTTATTTCCATCCCCTCCCCTCCAATCACCTGTCATATAGAGACCACTTTTCACTTTTCTGGTTGGGTGGCTATTTTCCATTCGAGACACATGTAACTGCCAAAGCTTTAAATATCTAGGCTAAATGAAAAAATACCTACGCTTTAAATAAAATGGCTAATTAATATCAAATTACAGATCACACAGACCACATTTGCACAAATTGGATGAAATACAGTGATTAAAACCTGATCTGACTGGACACTGCTCGTGCGAATGAGTCACCAAGAAGATGAAACCCTGTTCAGTGTGTAATCTAGGTTTAAGTGGCTACACCAGAGCAGGGTTGTGTGTCCGCCCTCAGGGCTTCTGAGGAAATGTCATCTTCATGATGATCCTATATTGAGTGGCAGCTTTAATGAGAGGTATCGCACTTGTTACTTCCCCCTCAGTGCATGTAAACAAATGTGCCCCAACACAAACACAAACCATTTTCTCATGGCCGTCCCACCCTTGCTCAGGGCCACGAACACTCAGTTGGGAACCAGAGACAACTGGTACTGTATTTAAATAATATAGGGCATTAGTGTCAATCCACTTTTTCAGCGGGGTTGGTATTTTTTCTATTCTTTTTTCCCATATGGATTTAAAACGTTTATTTAAAGCATTGATCCAAGCCAGTAAGTTACAAGGTGATTTACAATATAAATTACAATTTACTTATAAAGAATCAATTAACAACTTCGAAACTCACAGAAGGTCTGCCTTTTAGATGTGTAAATTATAGTAAAAAAATCTATATCCCTATGGAGAAAATTGATGAGCTTTAACTTCCGGTACAAACGTTGCACTCTATTCATGATCAACCAGTCTTCCCTGAATCTAGCGTGGCAATAATAAATGTCTCTTTCTCAGGAATCGGGGGCGAGGAAAAGCTCTGGTGGAGGATGAAGACAGCACAGATGGAATGGAGACAGCAGAAACAGGAAGCACACAGGAGACAGGTAACTGCAGCCCTCTTTTCCTTTTCTTACTTTCACCTTTTTCTTCTGACTTCCTCTCCCACTCTTTCCTCTCTTTTCTTCTCTCCTCCCCCACATATACCCTCTTTAAACTTCTTTTCCCACCGCTCTGGGTTTCCTGTGTCAGTCTTTTCTTTTCAGCCATCACATTCCCCCTTCCTCAAGAGTCAGAGAGCGAGGCTACTTCTCCTCTGAGGCAGTTCCAATGATAAACAAAATCACAATGTGGAGCCCTGAATTGATTTTCTTTCCCAGCTGTGCAGTCAATCTAACTCAAACCTTGGCCGGCCGAAGAGGAGCTTTCAAGAGGCTCGGCCGTCCACACTCCTTGAGCAGGATTGATGAGATTTTCGTCCGTCTCCACATGGCTCCGCTCTCTAGCTCTAATTGAAAGGATTTGACTCTAGCCACAGCCTTTCTGCTCTGGAGTCTCCCCACCACCTTTCAAAGCATGTGATTGAGGTTCGCAGCAGCCAGTGGAAGCTAATGCCCACTGAAAGCCTTTTAAAATCTCATCTTGTGCATTTTGCCCTAATTTTCTCGGCCCTTTTGCCTGCTTGTGGCTGGCGGCCTTCTGTTGAAGGTATGATGTGCATTCAGGTTCACAAGCAGCTTACAGACTTGTTTTGGTTGTGATTGTGCCATTTAACTTTAGAGTGATTTTTAAATTAGTGGTGCTTTCTGACCACGTGAGCAGCGCATCCCGGGTTTGTAGGATCCAATTTTTTTTACAGACACATACAGAAACATTTCTTATTATTAGCAATGTTGTAAACAGTTGTGCTGCTTAATATTTTTGTGGAAACAGTGATAAAAACATTTCAGTAAGCTTTGATGAATAAAAGAACAAAAAGTTATTTAAAGAATTATTTGAAGAGCTGTAAAGTTGACTAACGCTACAGTGCAATGTAAAAAACGACCAGAAAAAGTATCTTGTTAATGGAGAAGCTACGTAATACACACTATCTCGCAGAGTTTTGCATGTTATTTTACTCATCTAAAACTTAAAGTAGTAACACTATGGATAAAATCTTTTTTTTTTCTTTTTTTTTTGCAGTAGGTTATAGGCCATTATTCATTGTTGAATTAGTTGAAACTGTCATAGTAGTTTCTTCATTCGTTCTGTGAAGCCTACATGGAGCTGTAATAACCAGCTAAATTGTCTTGACACTGCAGGAGAACTGATGGTGCCTTTGAATGTCAAGTCACTTTCACCTTGGAGGTTGGAACACTCCCCCACAGTCAATAATATGAGCTAGCATCATTAAAGGTGCTTTCAGTAACTGATTAGCCTCCTGAACCTAAGAAATAACCTTTGTGTCAAGGTCACCACTGAAGTAAATGGCACCATAATTATGAAAGACCCTTCAAGTACACTTAACTACTACACTACTAAAGTGCTGCTTCTTGGAGGAAGCTTTCTGTCCACCATTTTTATCCTTTTCTTAAGTCCATTACATTTTTATATTTTCTAAAGAAAATTTGAGTGATGTTTGCCTGTGTTTTGCCTGTGCAAAACTCAATGCTAGAATGTTGCAGATGGTTGCCAGGGCATTGCTGTTTTGATGATAAGGTTCTCTGAGTGTATTAGCATGTTGCTATTCAGTTTATAGGGTGTTTTAGCATGTATTAGGGTGTTCTGAGTATGTGTAGCATATAACAGTTCAGATGCTAAGGTCGAATTTATTAGCATGTTGCTATAGAGAGTATGCATTGACATCACTTTCCCGCCGAAACACACCCCTCAACCGGACTGAGTGGAAAAACATCAGCAGCATGACTGGCTTTAATAGGGGAAACTGAAAACGGGAGTAAAACAAACAATCATCTTCTTAAACTAAAGGCAGTTGGACTCGACAGTGTCCCTCACAACTCACTGAAGAACCAGGTTTCTGACCTGATTTTAACATCGGGGAAATACATAAAGGAAAGCCAGTGAACAGATTATCTGCTAGACAACACTCTAAATACGATATAGGTAGATCTAAGTCCGCATGATTACTTATATCATTGTTATATATCGCCCAGCCCTAAAACTTGTTAAAGAACTAAGGCATTATAGATGTAACATTATGAATTTCTGTAAAGCTGTGTAGAAACGATGTGTATTGTGAAGCGCTAGGCTGTGCAAGTAAGCTTGACTTGATGCTTGGCCTTACTTCAAAATGGGATTTGTTGTTTATACCCCTTTTTACAAGATGTAAAATAAGTCTCTGATGTCCCCAGAGTGTGTATGTGAAGTTTTAGCTCAAAATATCCCACAGATATTTTTTTTTAATAGCATGTTAAATTTGCCAGATTTGGGGGGTGAGCAGAAACGAGCCGTTTTTGTGTGTGTCCCTTTAAATGCAAATGAACTGCTGGTCCCGGACCCCTTTCTAGAAGAGGGCGGGGCTCATGCAACAACTAAACGGGACAATATCACACACTGAAAATGTTAGAAACTGTCAGTAGCAGTGTTCAGCCTTGTATGTTCGAACAAATGGGAGTCGGACAATGATGGCTAAAGAGCCAGAGAATATATGCTGCATGGAGATTGGTATAGTTTAGTTTAATTATCTTTTAACCACTAGTACAAGCCATAGGTACAAGCCTGTTGTAGCAGACCACATTCGAATGATGGCCAAAATCATTCCGAAGGATGTTTACGTTTCGCTGCCTGGATTCCAGTTGCTTCTGCAAAATGCAGCTATCCATTTGCTTCCATTTCTTGTTGAATCTGTTTGCACAGTCAATCGCACAGCTCTTTGCCATTTTAGATGTGTTTTGTGTGTTTTTTCACTGCATTCACACTGAACATCAACCAGTCCTTTTGCCAATCAGTGTGTGTAACCGCAGTGACTCGCACCTACTGTGACATCCTGTGCATAGCCTCTATTCAGTTGCTAAGATGTTCTCTGAGTGTTTTTTGCAAGTTTTTACTTTGTCTAGCGTGTTCTGAGTATGTGTAGCAAATTGCTATTCAGATGCTAAGGTAACATGTTGCTGTTTTGTTGTTACAGTGTTCTGAGTATTTGTAGTCCATTACTATACCAATTTTAAGGTAGTGTTTTATTCACCATGTTGTTAAGGTGCTCTGAGTTGGAGCATGTTTCTATTCAGTTTATAGGGTGTTCTGAGTGTTTTAACACATTCTCACTGCTTATAGAGTGTTCTGAGGATTTGTAGCACATCACTATTAAGATGCTAAGGTATTCTTAGCGTTTTTTTTAGCAGTTTGCTATTTAGTTGCTGGTGTGTTCTGAGTGTTTTAACATGTTGCTATTCCATTTGTATGGTCTGTTTTAGCATGTTGAGGTGTATGAAGTGTTTTTCGCATGTTCCCACCGTGTCAAGGATGTTCGGAGTGTATGAAGCATATTTAATTTTTTTTTTTTAAGCATGTTGCAGTTTAGCTGCTATGGTGTTCTGAGTGTTTTAGCATGTTGCTATTCGGTCTTTGGGGATTGTTCACCCATTTTATCATCTCCCACATGGAGATGGATTGATGAGAAAAGTAATAGCACACCTCTCCACAACAACCCGCACAATTTGAGAAATCAATTCATGTCTTTTTAGGTACAAACATTATTGAATATGGAAAATGTCTGCTGCAAGTTTAATACAAAGCGTTTGGGCTTCAACATAAATACCCCTAACAGTAAATATTAGCTATATCAATGCTAATGTTGTCATAAGAAGCACCAGTACCTAGTTTTCTTTCCAAATTTATGCTAATTTGTGGTGTCTGTTGTAGTTCCACTGAAGCTCTGTAAGATTAGACTGCACTGGATGAAGTGAGTACCCTACAGGAGGTGGTTGACTGCAGCTGTGGTTGAATGCGGTCTATTTTAGACCACAACTAGATCTCGGCTCTCTAGGCGCTCTTAGTCACAGGTGACTCACGCCTCTAATTGTTCACATTGTGTACATTCTGAGACGACAGTTTTCCCAGTTTCTCTTTTATTAACACATGGCACATGTGCTCTGCATATTTCCCCATAAATCAAAATGGATAGGGGTACGTGTTTGTTTTTCGAACAGGGAAACCAAAGATCCTGGGTCTTTCTACACTTTTGCTTAGCAGGCTGCTGTTGACATTGTACAAATTCAGCCATTGTTCACACGTCATTCGGGATCTTTAAAAATGAAGGATATTGGCCTGGATCTGAAAGGCTGGTTTACTGGAAACAATTAGCATGGTTCATAATAAATAAACATTTCATGGATGAAAATTTATTTGATGCAAAGGTACACAGTCAGAGGTCATTCTGGCTTGTCACTGTGTCAGTCTCTGTGACATTCCTTTTGAGCAATGCAAACACTTAGATTGACTTGTAAATCTCACAGCTCATTTAAAAAACCAGTTGTCTTTTTGATAGATGCATCGTCTGTTTGTTTACTCCAAAACACATTAGCTTGAACAACCTAAAACATACAGTGCTTTGGTGTCATTTGAGGTAAAGAAGATTTCTGTCTTTCCCAGGGGACAATGATATAATACATTAATAGATCACTTATAAAATGGACATAAATAGACATATTTAATGTTTAAAATGTTAGTTAAATGTCACAAAATACTACATTAATCTATATTTATGCAATTGTCATGCAATTTCAATAATGATTATCAGTTTATTGTTTGTTTCATTTAAATAAATTAACAGAGTCCCACCGTATATTAAGTGTATATAACTGAACCAACATTTAAATGAATAATTTGATCTAATGCACTTATTGTGTACATACATGTTTTTACATTGGTTCTTAATTTCTGTAGTTACATCTATAGTTACATTGTTGACTCTACCCTTAAACACAACATTACATTTAACCCTACCACAAAACCTGTCCTAACCTTACTCGTATCCCACCTTAACAGAAGCGAAAGTGACCATAAAAGACCATAACTGCATCTTTCATTTCAGTATTTTTTTTACTAATAACATAATAATTTATTTGTATTCTTTAGTGATTTTCTGTCTGAGAGCGTCAACAAGATGGCTGCTGAATGAACTAACTTGCCTAAAAGGACTTTGAACTTGCTCCATCTCTTCCATCCAACAGAGTATCAGACTGCAATTAGCGATCCATGTTCTTTGATGCTGTTTGTGTTTGAGAACTTACCGAAGCGCAAGCGAAATCCTGATTGGCAACATAAATAAATGATGTGAAGTTTGTTTTTAACAGGATTTTGTTATTTTCCCCAATGTAGAACCACATTCTATTATAAATGACGAGTAAAAAATATAAATATAAAAACTATTTGTAAATACTTTATTTATAAAGTATTTGAGACAGTTTTGCACCTGTAGTGTGTCGTTTCATTTTTATTAGATAAATTAATTCAGTTGGCGAAATGATCATGCATTTAAGGGTCAATGATCAGTTTTAGCCAAAATATCGGTATTGGTGCAGCTTTAATTAACATGGATGCTTTCTGTGTCTCTTGTTAGTCACTAAAGGGCAGCAGGAGGAGACGGAGGACGCCTCTGCCGTGGCAGTTTCAGCAGAGGGGGAGGAAGAGGAGCAGCCGTCATCCCCTCTTCCTGCGAGCTCTGAAACGGGGGCGGCACAAACATCATCAGCCTCTGGAGAAGCTAAAAGCAGGTCAGATCAGCATCCTCTCGCCAGGCTGAGTCACCGCTGGGCGTGGGAAGCGTGCGCTTGTGGACGTGTGTGAATGTTTGTGAATGGCTTCGTGTTTAAAGCCTTTTTGACTGTTGCGCCTTTCCATCAAGATCTCAAAATGGAAGGTCAAACGATAGCACACGTGTGCTGAAGTATGGGTGGCTGTTGGCTACCGTTCTGTCTTTACGTGGGGGATGGGCACATGATCAGCTTAATAAAAGAGCATTCTGGGTAAAGAAGACTGCAGTGCAGGAAGCCTGGAGTAAGTGCTGTCGTGGCACAGCCCTCCAGCTCAGAGAGTTCACTGTGTATCTAGGAGCACAGAGATCAGAAAGGTGCTACATTAGGCCAACTGCAGCATTCATGCAAATGTTGTTTACATTCCCAAAATATGTTATATGCTGTCAAGTACTGTATCCCACAATGCAGCTTACTCAATTTGAGCTCTAATTTCTAGTGTGACATGACAGAATTAATATTGATGATTTTTTTCCTATAAGTGAAATACTTCAGTCATTCATTGTTCAGAATAGAATAGTTGTTTACTACTTATACTGTATGTTGACTATTATTTTTTGCATAGAAACCGTAGGCATTCTGTTGAATAAATATTTCAGAAGTATGCTACATCAGTGGTTCTCGACTGGTTTGATCACGGGACCCACATTTTCCTTGGCCACTAAGCCGCAACCCAATTTTTTTTTTTAACGCATCTTTTTTGAAAGACGCATTCGCATTACGTCATACGGAAAGTGCTTGGACGCGGACGGCCGAAGATTACTTTAGGCTATTAAATAGCTTTCCCAAACTAGTTTTTGTTTGAACAATCAAGTAAGCTGGTATGTATAAGCCCCCACAGTCATTTAAAAATACAAAATAACACAAAATTAAAATAAAGTGCCATTTTGGGGTTGCAAAAACAACAGTTAGCATGGTAAATACACAATACTAACATGAACTGTTAATGGAACAGATTAAACTGATCCTGGTAAATAGAGTGAAGCTCATACCTGCATGCAAATCCTTACCAGTAATCACACGACATACCAGTTACGTAATATATTACGTATATTTTTTGGTAATTTCATGACTTGCTAATTGACAAACACAATATAACGTCTGACAGGACAGGAAAGTTATGAAAATAGCATTAGAATAGTGACACTTCCATATAGCCTGACAACATCATATCTGACCACAGATTCTGAATCAGGACAACCGTGTTTTTCTCAGACACTCTTAAGCCCCTTTCACACAGAGATTCTGGAAAATACACGGATAAAGTGACCCTGGATTTGACCAGGGTTCGTTTGATTTTGGTTCATTCACACTGCTAGTGATTTTCCGGAATCAGAGAGTGTGTGTTCACACACAGCCCGTAAAAATCAGAGTAACTGAAAATGAAAGACACAGCATGTGTGAATTCTCCCACATACACTCCCACATATTTAGTATTAGAAACTTTGGTTTTGCAACTTGCTTTTGTTCTCCTTTGAGTGTAACAGTCAGAGATTTTCAGGAATATATTAATCTATTGCAGTGTATTTCATTCATTTAAAATGTATGGTACAAATGTAATTAATTACATATAATTTTTTTTAGAAAGCCACAAGTTGTCTTTATACATACAGTATTTTGTTTTAAAACAAAAACAAAAACTGGGCATTCTAGGTTGCTGAATTTCACTACTATTATATTTAGTGATAATTCATCCTAAAACAAAAATTGTCATGTTGGTCCGAATCCAAACACATAAGACTATATAATTTAAAAAAATTGCTATAAATGTATAAGAATGACAGAGATAAATGATATCGTAGGAATCACTTTCACAGGATTTTTTCCCCCAGTTAAACGATAAAAACATTGACAGCCAATCAGAATCCAACAGTGTATTAAGAGCTTGAGCATTTAAAGCAAACAGAACGTTATCATGCGTTGGTGTGGATGCTAATACCTATAGTTCTGTCATGAAACTCAGGGTGGGGCAGACTGATAGGTACTTAACTCATTTGGTAGCGATCGCATCATTATCTACATTGCGCCGCGAATTGGTTGCTGTTGCATCAACAGCCAATGAGCTATAGCTCAACATTCAAATGCTGGTCATGTTTGCTGTAGCAGTCTGCAGGGCGCTTTTAGAACCCCCCCCCCCCCCCCCCCCCCCCCAGCTCCACCTGTATAGATCTGCTACAGGGGGTTATTTCATGCATGTTACATGTGTAGCAGCAGCAGCATGTGTTACTTGCTCACAGCAATGTCTGTGAATGTATTGGCAGTAGCAAGTCTCAGTTTATTGCTCTGCAGCAGTAGCAGTGTAGCAGATCTTTTCCGCCAAGACCAAATACATTAACATTGCCATATACATTACCATGCCAATCTCTATTACCATACTAATCTCCCAAGAGTTGAATGACAGAAATATAGCTATCGTTGTAGTTATGAACAGCCTGACAACGGCCTTCAGCTGTTACTGTAAACCATGGTTTCACGGCACTTTTTGCTTTATTAAATATTGGGAATTATTACAGGTCAAATACCTAGATGATTTTCTAAATTTGATCCATAACAATTAAGCGTGAATTTGGCATGCTGGGAGATCCAAACTGTCCTTTCAATAAGCCGCACTCTAAAAACATTTCTGGCCAATCCTACCTTAGCAACTGTTCTTGACCGCCATTTTCTTGGACAAGCTTGTGTTCTTTTCTAATGCAAGTCTATGGTAGATCTTTGTGTTTGGGTATTTTTAATAGCAATTTTATGGAAATCAACTAAAATTGCTATTAAAAATACCCAAACACAAAGATCTAATATAAACTGTTGTTGACACTCACTTATATAAACTGTTGTTGACACTCACTTATAATAGTGGTACACGATACCTGGAAATTATATATCTGTTTTTTTTTTTTATCTTTAAATAAATCCTGAGAAGTGCATAGTGTGATTAAGCAATGTATCAAGCCTCATTCCAAAGATACATTTACTCCAAGTTTCAGTTGACAGTGAGATGCATTTGACTTGATACCTATACTGAGTTTTTAAATCATGTTATTGTGAAGTTTAATAGTTTCATTAAATAGAAATGGCAGATAGAATGGTTTGCAATGTCACAATTAATTTCAGCCCAATTTAATTTCAGTTTATGAGCACATTTTACTGAAAATTTCTCAAAAATCTCCTGTTCACTCCTGTGGGATGTTCTGTAAAGCTAGTCTGAATTAGCACTGACCGAGGGGGTTGGAGTTTAGCGAAGGGTCAATTGTAAATATTTTCCTGCCAAAGTGTGAGCTGCTGTTATGTATGTTAAGTGAATAGTTTATGTATGTAGTGTATGGAAAGTGAAACATTGAGTGAATATTTTGTTGTTTTAAACAAAATCTTGTTTGATTTTGCTACAGTGAGTCTCTGAGTGTTAAAGGAACGTTCTGCATTTAACCGAAACATTCCATTAAACCCATTACATTGCACATGTTCAGAACTGCAACATTTGCCATTTCGTTTCATTGGCTAACCGCATTCCTCTCATCTCCTCACAGCGAACAGCTCTGTGCCTTCTGTTACTGTGGTGGTCGAAGCCTGTTGGGCCAGGGGGATCTGAAGCCATTCAGGGTCACGCCCGGATACGACCCTCCACTCCGACAATCCTCGACAAAAGAGGGCCATGACCATGACGACAAGAGTGGGGCTGCCAGCCAATCAGGGAGACACAGAGGCCCAGAGAGGTAAGCTGATTGGCTGGGGCGAGTGGGGCTGTCGTATGATATCAGCTGTGATGTGTAGTGTAATGTTTAAATGAGCTTAGCTAAATGAGGCTTCTCTCACGACAACACAACTCTCACGTTTCTTCTTCTTGGTCGGCCCCTGTGATATAGATCAGATGTTATTGGCCGCTGTGAGAGAGAGTAAAGTGTTACACATGTGCGTGTGTGTGTTTGCACTCTCTGTGACGGTGTATGTAAGGGCTGTTCTGAACGGTAGGTCTGATACAGACAGCAGGGCGCTGATACCTGACCTCACTGGTTGAATCACCCTCATCTGGATGAAATTTCAGGCAGACTGAATACGGATCATTCCAGTTGAAAATTGCACTCATTGCTCTAGTATGTGTGTGTTTTTGCGTAATATCCTGGAGACAGACTCATGTGAAGCAAACAGTGTTTGTCCTAAAGTGACCCTTTGGGTCGTCTTCGCAAATGGCAATGCTTATTTATCCCACATACTTTGATTTAAAGCACATTGTAGATGTTCATTGTCACTTAAAGATGTTTCTAGTAGCAGTAGTAGTGTATACTGGCTTTCACAAGGTTTGGGTTGGTAAGATTTTTTTAAATGTTTTAAAAGAAATCTCGTATGCAAAGCTGCATTTATTTGATCAAAAATACAGTAAAACCAATAATATCGTGATGTAACCATTGTTTTCTATTTTAATACATTTTAAAATGTAATTTATTCCTGTGATGTCTAAGCTGAATTTTTAGCAGCCATTACTTGTCTTCAGTGTCACGTGATCCTTTACAAATGAAGGCTGCCCTCTAATAGTCGACTAAACGTTAATCGACGAGAAGAGGCCTTGTCGGACACATTTTAATTAGTCGGTAGGATGCACAAAAAAAACTCCACAGGAAGTGGCAAAGTCACGCAGTCCGTGACGGACAGATCATTAACAGGGCTGGTCCATGTGGTAATTATGTCGGGCAGGAAATCCAAACGTTCGCCTATTATTCATCACCTCAAAAATGGTTTATCTTTTGAAACATTAACCTAAATAAACCTAAATTAGTACAGCACTTATTGCACGACATTTAACTTAACGTCAATTTCTTTCAATAGGCGCATGCACAAATAGTGATTTAAATTTTAAAGGCTCAATTCTATGGTTTAGTATTTCTCTGTAACAACAGTGCTAGCAATGTTACACATAATATTTTTCTCTGCCCTGAAACTTAAACCATGTTCCGAATCCACCACCCAGTATATATGCGAGCAATTCAATTAATATCATAAATGTGCAACTAGTCAATTAGAAATTGTAGCTTGCCCATTTATTTATCTTTTGATATTGACCAACTCACTGTATGTTATCAATTGTATATTTAATGGATAAATACAGTTAAATATTCTGAAATATTAAAAGAACTGTTTTCTATTTTAATATATTTTAAAATGTAATTTATTCTTGTGATGGCAAAGCTGAATTTTCATCAGCAATTACTCCAGTCTTTAGGGTCACTGTAGGTGTACGTAAAAGGAATATAAAAGATTATTGGCATAAATTACCATTTATGTTGTCCTCCACATCACAAGATCAGATGTGCACATAATCGAGCCTGTATTATGCGTGTATGTAAGCAAACGCCTGTCATACTTGAGTTACATTTAATGACATAGTGCTATACAACCCCAATAGTATGGCATTAGCCGGATAGATCTAAATCCTGCGGCCTGTGCTTCATTGAGAAAGGTATAAACACGCACTGTTGGCTGTTGCCTATTTGCTTTTCATATGTGGCTCTCTGCGAGCGTTCTCCCCTAGCTGATCATTACCCTGCAGCTATTGGGAGTCACAGAGCGAGATGTGAGACGCCGGCCCCAGCATGCGCTTAGTCCAACAAAGGGCCCTCTCCCTGCTCTCTCGCACAGCTGCCTAATTTGTCTTGGCTCTTTGGAGCCAATCAGCCGTCTCCCAGGGGCACGTGTGACGTAATGTGCTGCCAGTCTGATGTTGGCGGTTAGCCAGCCCTGCTGAGCTTTGTCATCTGTGGCCCGCAGTATCGAGCAGCAGGTCTGAATGTGGAGTAGCTAGTCGGAATGGTGGAAAAACACAATTTAAAGAGAATTTTTTGGTTCATTTACAGCAGCATGGCTTTTTTTTTATTTTTATGAAGCCTATTTTTTTTTTTAAGTTTTTTTATTTCCATTATGACACACACACACACATATATATATATATATATATATACTTTTTTAAAGATTTCTTTTTCTCCATTCTAACATTTATATTGCAACAATTATTTTAGACATTTGTAAGTTTGTTCCCACTGCTTTTTTGGGGGAAATAATCATTAGCCTATATTGTAATATTTACATTTAGGCACAATCGGTTCCGTATTGAATATTAGCTGATGTTAGAGATCTTTTTTTTTTAGTATTGAAACAAATATTTTATTGTTCATGCTCATTTACCGTTCTCACATAAAGATTCATTTTGCTGTCATCTAACACCCAACGTTAATATAAAATTACACAAAATAATTATTTAATACCACTATTAAATGTAATCTTAAGTCATTTCAAAATGAATATCCACTTTTCATAATGTGTGCATTATACTATTGTTATGCCTAAGTTCCTTTGTAGCATTTAAAAGAATGTTAAACATGTTTTTATTTATTAGTGTTAGTGTGTTATTTTTAATTTATTTAGATAAAATATAATTTAATTGTAAAATTATTAATTGATCAACCACAACATCTTTGGCATATCAGTTTTG
Organism: Meda fulgida; assembly: GCA_030578275.1. Taxonomy (NCBI): domain Eukaryota; kingdom Metazoa; phylum Chordata; class Actinopteri; order Cypriniformes; family Leuciscidae; genus Meda; species Meda fulgida. Next base: position 25,628,601 of record CM060617.1, read on the forward strand.
GAGCATCCCTACTTCCCTTTTGTGTCACTGTGGTGCAAAGAAAAAAAATGTAGGAGGCCACCTTTTGCTCTTTATAAAATTTCACCACTGCATGGTAGTTATATGTTATCAAATGTGTTATTTATGGAAACCTGTTTGATGTGTTGGTTTCCATGCTCATGCTATTGATTTTCCCTTGTGTACTTCATTTAATTGCTATGTTAGGTTATGTAATATAGCATGAAACCCCATTTGTATTTACAGTTTGAGCACTACTAGGTAAAATAATATGGCACTCAGAAATTATATTTTGTTTCATCCTCATCTATTGTCATGGGATTACACAGAATGTCAGTCAGCGGCACACTCTGCGCTTGAAATCACAGTTGACCCCTCGTATATGTCAGCCGTCCCAGCAGGTGGGTAGAGGGGTATAATGAGATGCGCCGAGCTGTGATGGATGCATTTTTGCCCCATGATGTGTTTACGATGAGTCATTTCTGTGTAAGTGGTTAATCAATCAGCACCCCCCCCCCCCCCCCCCACACACACACACAAAATTAAAATGGCTGTGAGTCAAACCCCTCCAGTCCCTGAATGTCAAGAATAAATTAACACTCTCCTTGTGCCAGTGTTTCATGATAGAGGGCCAGCAGTTAGAGATCATGAACACATTCATCTCACTCTATATATGGTCTATAGAAATTAGGGCTGTGAAACTTTTTAATTGAATTTAGTACATGATGTGCTTTTTAACTAATATCAAATAAAAAATTGGTTATATATAATATATTTTTTCTATAACACTGTACAGCGACCTAAGAATTTGCAGGTGTTAGTAAAAGCTAATGTAGAAATGTCATAAGTGGCATAAATTTAAAGGTAGAGCAGCCAGAGACAGATTGTTTGGGGAATATTTGGAATTATGCATTTAGGTGATCTAATTTGATATTTGGCAGAGTGACATTGTAGCATATTTTGCAAATAAGCTGGTGATTGACCAATAATGGTTCTGTATATGTTCCACGTTTAAAGGGAATATATTTCGGAAAATGCTGTTACTTGTTTTCTGTGGCAGTGTGGTTGCACTATTATTAATTGTTAATACAGAAATAGTCCATTTGTATTGCTCCTTGATATAATATTTGATCTTTTCATTAACTTGGTCATTAGTTTGACACATCTTCATTTGCCCTTCCTTCTCTTCTGATACCATGTCCCAACAAGGCATGACAAAACAAAGTGCACCCTGAGTTTTTGTCCAAACCAGCTACAACTGTGACAAGCGTCACAATGGAACATTCGGATGGTTTCCATTTTAGTTGCATCTTTCTGGGAAGCCCGTCCACAGTGAAATCTCATTGGTCCAAAATATTTGTCAACATACCTGCACTGTGTATTAGGGTGAAATTTCTTAAAGATACACTAAATAACTTTTGGCCCTCTAGCCGTTAAAAAGCAAAACCATTTGCATTTTGCGGTAGAACATTGTTTTGGTTGTGAATGTAGCTAACTGTAACGGATTTAATGTAGCTAACTGTAACCATGGTATTGTGGCAGAAATATTTGACTGTTTTTATGTTATTTATTTCAGGGTTCGCACAACCTTTTGAGAGCTAAATTCAAGGACTTTTCTAGGACGCTACAAAGCTCTAAATAATTTAAATGTTGTTTTTAATGTGATAACAAAAAAAATATATATATATATTTTTTTTTAAAGATTTTTCTCTATAAAAAGTTCATTTCATCTGCATCTCAACTCAAGCTCAGTGCTTTATTGTCAAATGTGCATTTCCAAGAAATAAACATGCAATATTATTAGTTGCTGCGCTTATTAATGCAAAACAATAGCCATTTTATGATTAAATTACATTTATGATTAAAAATCCCCTAGCGCTACCAAATCAGGTGCTGGTGCCACCATCTGTAGAACTTAGTGGCACCGGTGCTACTGTTCTCAAATGTTATTTTCGAGCTCTGCAAGTTAGAGATGCGCGGATGGGCTATTATGTCATCCGCAACCGCATCACAAAACTCGCCATCCATCCGCACCAACGTTTTTTGACCAATTTTCAAAGCCGCACCCGCCTGCCATCCGCTGATTGTTTTAAGGTTTATGGGCGATGCAATGCGCTGCTGACGCGAGCCGAGAGGCTAGAATGCTCTTGCCGGTTCTAGAAAGGATGCGGATGTCATTTCGGATGTAGGTTACAATATTTAACAATGTATATATCTTTTTTCATTTGTTTGGTTCAACCGCCATCCGCCCGAATTGGACTAAAATATTATTTTTCGTCACTATAACCGACAACCGCGCATCTCTACTGCAAGCCAATGTTGATTCTTGTTTTATTACAGACTCTGTCGCTCTTTTTTTGCCAGCAGACTCTCCTCTGTTCGCCGTTTGTTTAAACTATGATTCCCTGAGGTTGGAGATCACCATCCCGAAAGGTCTAAAATATAAACACTTGTAATAGGCTCAAAATAGTAAATCAGGATAAGACAAACACACATTTTGTAAGAAGGATTGATGATGTCTTGACTCATTATTTAAATTTAGTTCAGTTGTTACGCAGTGTATCTTTATTTTCATTTACCAAATAAAAATGGCTGTTTTCAAACAAGATCACTTTCCCCCGTCTGCCATTGGTTGGACAAACAGATAATCATGGTAAGGACATGGTGTAAGACTAAAACCTGATCACCATTAATCACTCTGTGTCTGTCTTCAGTGTCGGGGCAGAGGAAGCAGGAGGCAGATTCTGGGATGAGCTGCGCCACGTCGGCCTGCCAGACGGCATTGACGTCAGAACATTTTTTGAGGAGTCAGGTAAGCACTTGTTAAAAACTTCACCAAGGCACATTCAGGGAAAAGCAAACTGTATAAACAATGTTGCCTAGACTTTCATTTTGATTGTTACTTTTAAGTAATAATTAAGTTATAGAAGAAAGTGTAGTTTCTATAAAGAAACCTAGGTTTTACTCTCATATCAAGCCGTTGAAAACAGGATTTATAGAAAATAAAAACACAGCCTGTCAGAAAGCAGCCTAAAACTACAGTGTAGTCAGATACATGAAACGTATTGGAGGTGAGGACCAGAAATTGCTAGTCCAATAAAATGAACTTGAACTGCTGTTCTGCCAATAAATATCTGTACTACGTTGGTCAGAAGGCTTAAAGGGATCATTCCAATTTTGGGTGACTTTCTATCCTCTGCGAAACACTAAGTGAAAGGTTAGGCAGAATATCTACTTTTGTGTTTAACAGAAGAAAGAATATAATAACATTTGAAAAGACATGAGTAAATTATGAAATTTCCCATGCCATCTTCTAATTCCTTGTCCAACTTTCTTGTGTTGGCAGGTCAGTGCTGGGCCCATCAAAGCTGCGCGTTGTGGTCAAATTTTGTGTGTCAAGCGGAGGATCAATCACTGCTAAACGTGGACAAAGCCATCCACTCAGGGAGCACAGAGGTATGCTGGGATAATTCGTTCATGTTCATCTTGGCTGAAGCATGCAAGAACTCGTGAATAAAATAATGACTGTAAACTTCATGCAAATATTACATCACCTCACTGCAGTACTTGAAAGGTTATGCAAACGAGGGTTAAAATGCTCAGCTCTCTCTTAATGGTGTTTTTCCCCTTCTTTTAAAAGCAAAGCTGGACACCCAATAATGTGGGGTTTTTGACGCTGACCCCTATTATCTGCTTTTCATTATTTTTTTAAATATTTTTTATATATATATATTTCTGTGTAGCTTTCATTTTATTTTTATTTCAGTTTAGTGATTTTAGTATTTCATCTTATTTTATTTATTCAACTTATTTAATTTATATATTTTACTTAGTTGTCAAGGCAACATTTCTGATTTTTATATTTTATTTTACAGCTTTATCCCAGTTACCAAAAACCATTTGAATGGTTTTAGTAAAGAATAACAATTTATAGTAATTAATGATTTTTGTGGAAATTAATTATTTAATAATTTTTGATAATCCAGTTAATTTAATATTCTACTAATTAAATGTATTATTTTATGGACACAAAAAACAAGATTACAATTCCAATATAATCCAAATTCCAACAATTTGCAGAGTTTACTATTTCTACCTCTTTCTGCATTCTTCTGCCCAGCCCTAATTTTTTGTTTATATCTTGTTCTTGTTTAATATCACTCTAATAACACCTGATAGAGTTTTTCATATACCTCCTGACTCTAATGGCCATGCTGCTGCGTTTCTGAGAAAGACTAGAGCTGGATGAGGGATCTAACTGGCTGCTAAAGGTCGCCGCTGATCAGCTGTGAAATAGAAAAGGTCACGGCACTCAAAGGGGTAGCGGCGTCATCAACTTCATCACTTAACACCCCCCATGCAGCAACCTCACATTCCTCAATAGTGCTCTGCCATTTAATCTTGTGAATTTACAGCAATGCTGGATTTAATGGTAAATGCCAGTTGAGAGCTCAGTTAATACGTGTGTGTGATTTGAACGTTTGTATGGGTGGCTCGCCAGGTTGATATGCTTTAGTGGAATCCCCCTTAGATTGATGTGCATAAATCGTGCACCGCTCCATTTGAGGGAATGTCTTATCAGAATCCATTTGCTGTGGGTGCTGAACAACTTAAGGTGTGAAACAAAATGCGCAGTTAACAAGACGCGGAGAGCAGCTGTAAACATGACGGCTAAGGACATGTCAGGTCTGGACTCATCTCACAGAGTTGGTTGACTTTTGACTTTTAGGTTTCCGAAGAGCTCATTAAGCAGGACGATGGACAGAGAAGCAGAACAGATCGATTCAAATAGAAAAAAAGGAACATTGGCCCAGTGCTGGTTTTCAGAGGGAAATATGTAAGTGTTTTCAGGAAGATGTTATGGGTTACAGTTATAGTTTATGCAAATTGGAACCTAACATTAGGGAAGAGTACACTTGGATCACCTGGCCCATGAAACAACCTGCAATGTCGGCAGGAGTTAATGAAATGCCACTGTAGAGCTGAGATGTGTGACCTCTACGGAATTACACTCTTTTGCTCTTTCTGAATATTTATTAGGAATCGTCTAACCGCTCTCATAGTACAGGTTTGAGAGGTTATGTAATTCGCAGCGAGGCCACAGTGACAGTTGTTTTTGTACACAGCCATTATTATTTCACAAGTCTTGTGTTGTCTGAGGTCTTGCATGCTCCCGCTGCTGGTTTTTTCCAGTGGTTGTTGAATGCTGCAGGCATTTAATGAGGGTATGTGGGTATTGTTGTAAAAAAAAAAACTTTGTCATGTATATTTTAATTTAATTACCTAATTAATAAGCTTATTTTGAAATATTACTTTTTATTTTAGAGTTAAAATATGACTTATTTCTGTGTTATAAATAATAACAATATGATGATTATTATTATTATTACTACTACTTTATAATTCCACTAAGGAATTTCAGACAAAGGAGTTTCAGTTGATTAGAAAATACTTTAAATATAAGTAAATTAACGTAGATACTGTTCAAATCAAATGCCCTCAATGTTGTGGCAATTTTTCCCTGTGGTTCCGTAAATGGTATTGAATAATGATAAATTTTCTAGGTATAATATCAAAACGAGAAATTCCAGTATTTTTGATAACAATAATACTGAGAGTTTGACAGTATGGAGAGAATATAAATATGATGAGAACTTTTTTATGGTGATAAATATGATGAGAGGGAACTTTGAGCCAATGTAAGGGCATATTAAGAGCATACATTAAGTATGATAAAAGTTTAGGTATGATAAGAGTATGGCGAGTATGGACTAAAAAATAATGGCTGATTTGTTTAAACCTGCTGACTGCGTTGTTTAAAGTCCCCTGTGGTGAAAATCAAGTTTGTAAAGTTGTTTATATGTCTATGTGGTTTTTAACCCTAAAACAGGCAACGTGACTCACGAGATACATCGTTTTTATTGTCTATTTTGGGGCATAAGAACGATTTTTTTCATCAAATCCTTTTATCACCTATGACAGCCTGTTCTGTCTTGAGTATGCTGGTCACATGATTTGCTTTAAACAATTGTGATCAATTAGTCAGCCTGACCTAAATCCAACATGGCTGCCAGTGGTGCAGAACATTCAGATTTTGAGATAAGTAAATATATATTAAACTTACTTTTCTTCTGAAAAAAAATAAATAAATACTGCTAACATTAATTGTGAACATTGTCTTAAGGTGCTGAAGGAGCACATGTTGTTCATGTTGTTATTTAGCACGTTTTGAAATGTATGTGACTCCTGAGACACGTTGCCTGTTTAGGGTATAAAAAAGGGATTAAACTAGCTCTATTCAAAATGCACTATTCAAACTTAAATAATTGTAATTCAAGAAGGCTTTGGAATATAGACCTAATTTTGTTCTTGTTTTAAAGAAAACAGTCAGCAGATTATTGCTGAAGTGAAAGCAGTTATGGAAGTTTAAACTTACAGTAAATCAAATATACTGTACTTAATATTTTTTTCTGTTTTATAAAATATGTATTTTACAAAATATTTTTACTATAAAATTACTACAAAGCCATATATCTAACCAAGTTGTGTTCCAAATTTGAAGTTGATATCACAAAAATTGAAGTTCCCATGAGATTTTGTTTAGGCATACCAAAAATAGCCACCGGATGACGTACATTCCATTGAACTTAATTGTATGCATTCTGCCATAACAAGCAGTGGTGGAAAGAGTACTGAAAAAACATACTCAAGTAAAAGCACCATTACATTCCAAAAAAATGTAGTGTGAGTAGAGTAAAAAGTACTTGTCCAAAAATCTACTTAAGTAAGAGTAAAAAGTAGCTTATTTAAAAGTACTCTTGAGTAGTGAGTACTGAGCTGCGGATTCTACCCCTTATAATAAACACTGCACTACAATTTATACATTTTAAAAAATTGCACATAGGCCTACTGTAATTCACATTATATTTTGTTTGTCAGAAAGATTGAAGAATATCTATCATCCATGTTTTTAAAATGCATCAAATCAGTACACTCATCACCATTTAAATCATATCATTTGGGGGGGGGGGGCATTTAAAATTAGGCGAAAGGCCACTGGGACTGAGCATGCTATTGTTGCACATAAAATATCAATATTCATAACTGTGCAAAGAATTCAAAAACCTTTAGAAACTCATATGATAGTTCAGCATCACACATCATGAGATGGGTTAAATAGAAAGATTAAAAAATACCCAATTTCTCTCCAAAACAGTACCAATATTAGTGTTTTGATAAATGAGAATCACTAATATTGTCAGATTACCTCACCTAATGCACTGAAAAAGGCTAAGATAGTGAGCTAACACTAATTACACACTTTAATTCCATGCTATTAAATATGTTACCATTTAAACGTAAATGCACATTGTTCTAGAAGGGTGGCATCATCCCTTACATTTTACACGGCTACATTTACTCACATTGTAATGCTGATAATATAATTTGTAAGGAAAATTGTGCATTAAATAGGGAAGTTATATCCAGGAACAAACACACACACACACACACACACACACACACACACACACACACACACGCGCACACACGCACACACGCACACAAATGCATGTCTCTTTGTAGTCTCGGCGAAGCTGTTTTATCAGCAGCATCTACACACAAAAAAAAACAAAAGTTGAACATGAAAAATGTTTTTGCGCAAGTGCACTTGCCAAAGGAAGACAGATTTTATAATGGATCAATCAAAAAATGTTGTTTATTAACGAGCTGTAGTCACGCACTGACCGAAATGCAGTTCAAGTTAACGCCATGGTTCATAGAGTGCACTGATTCTGAATCTGGCGGCATGGCGAGCGCGAGACGCGGTAGTGACGCGCTTCTCACTATAATGTGATTGTGAAGTAAATGGGAGCGGGAATTTACCGCATTATGAACTCGTCACGCAATACCCCCAACCTCAGACCAAATGTTAGGCCCTGTAGACAGGCCAGCCTATATAAGTATCATATTAAGCATAAATGTACCGTAGCATATTAGAGGAAGACGCTGATATCTGGATTGAATTGATGTGTGAAGAATGCACTTCCACAGCAGTCACGAGAAACAGCAGGAATAGGCGGTTCAAGTTTTCTATGCTTAATTTGATTTGATGATAGTCACGAGACCGATTACTCGATCCAATCACGTTGATGGATAAAAATAAAAGAAAATTAAAACAAGCATGTAACGAGTAACGACCACAAACAGAAGGAAAATAGCGGAGAAAAAGTACCGATACATCACTTAAAATGTACTCAAGTAAAAGTAAAATTACACAATTTTTAAACTACTCAAAAAAGTACAATTTCTGAAAAAAACTACTTAATTACAGTAACGTGAGTATTTGTAATTCGTTACTTCACACCCCTGATAACAAGTTAATACATTTCTGTCCAAATATCACTTCTGTCACAAAATATGGAACCTTGAGACTCAGACCTTTCTGACAATGTATTTTGTCAAGATTAGAAAAGGTTTTGATCATAAATTATGAAACATGACGATGCCCAAAAGGGGAGGGGCCGATAAAAGAAGTTAGAGTACCGTTTCTATGGTAATGCAACGTCCAATTTCAAAACGGGGTTCACAGGCTGAATCTTGAGTTCGCAAGCTTTCAAATGATATATTATTTGTCAACATTAGATCAGATGAAGTATGGGATATAATTGTTGTAAACATGCAGTGGCAGTAACAGTTAACAGATTAATGACTTGGTACTTTTTTATACCCTAATCAGGCAACGTGTACTGGGAGTTACTCATAAAATCCAAAACATATCAATTTTTTACAAGTACAGATGATGTAAAAAAATGACGTGAAATTATTTTTTGCTTAGCATTTTCCACTCTTGCCTATTAAAGGGTTAATATGCTTTAATACAAACCATGTCCAAATTCATAAGTAAACACCATTGCTGAGTATTTTCTCTTTAAAACTGCGGTGAACCAAAGACACGGTCTCAAAAACGTGGTTTAAAACGTGGTTTAAATCACTGGTGTTTCTGACGTCACAAACTACCTTGTAACCAATCACGCCAGTGCCGGCGGGCTTTAGCATGTATTATCAGCGAAGCCAGGTTATAACATGCATATTTTTCTGTTGATATAAAATATCGGGTACATTTTTATCAATATACCGGGTGTATTATGTATATTATGATGTTATGATGAACTATATGCGTTTCTCCACTGATGTTCTGAGTTGTACAGAGCGTTTCTGATGATGTTTAGAAGGCAGCTTTCTGACTCTGAGATGGCGAACGGAACATTAGCAACATTATTTGATAACATAGTCAAGCAAAAGCCTAATCATATAAATTACTGTTTATGTGTCCGACGTTATGAATAGCGATACCATTGTGCAGCGTTTACCTCAGTAAGTTGGCAGAGTGAATCTGTGAGCTGGTGTGAGTGAGTGGAGGCGGGGCTAATTAGCATATTCATGGTTCCCCATATACTATATGAAGCAAGGGTGTAGAGTTACATTCAAGATATTTTAAAGCATTTAGAATTTTTTTTCACAGGAAAAAAAAACTTTTAAATATGTCATTTTGGTGATCAAAATGAGTGCAAATCCAGTAAATGCCCCAATTTGCTCGTCGCACTATAAAAGATCATTTCTTGTTTCTTTAAAAAAATAGGTTGTCAACTTGGAATGTGAAATTGTATTAAGTGACCTGGATATTTGAGTTATCTCAACAAGTAAAAGTTAATCTAGCGCTAAATTTTAAGTTGTGATAGCTAATTGCAACAGTCTTGCAGGCTGTTAAGCAGATTTCTGTGGAGGATGCAGCAAGTTACTGCAATCTGCTGTACTTTACTCTGACTGTATACAGCGCCACTCTCATTCAGACACCTGAATCAGCTCTTTAAAATGCAGTGCACTTGACTTACTGCACATCTAGACTAAAGTGAATTTCAATACACATGCCTCTGAGATACTGCACACAATAGCTACGCAACTGTTTAGTGAATTGGTCCCTCTCCTCTGTGGTCTGTGGGAGATTACAGGCATAATAGGATAATTACACCTCAGTCAGTCTGTCATCGATGTGGTTTGTCACAGCTCTCGCTAGCTGTTAGTCTGACCACAGGCATTACACTGTCAGCTTTCATGTCTCATTGGATAGATTTGTTTGGTTTAATATTAGTTGCCAGAAATGTAAGCTTGAATGTTGATGGTGATGAGCAGTTAATGCATGTAAGTTTTCAATTAAGGACTATAGACTGTGTTAAAATAATTGATGCCCCCTCTTTTAACATGTTTTAGCATCAAAACTGGAGTCTACATTGTCAGTGTCTCATCAATTATGTCTCATCTTTTATAGCATTGTGCATATTGTAAGCGCCTTGGAGCATCCATCAAGTGCTGTGAGGAGGGGTGTGATCGCTCGTACCATTACCCCTGCGCGGGGGCCGCCGGCACCTTTCAGGACTTCAGGAGGCGCTCGGTCCTGTGCACAGAGCACATTGAGATGGCCGTCAGCAAATGTGAGCGCTGTCTTTATTACTATTAATTCATGCACTCTTGTAAAGCTACGCCTTGATGTAATATAAAAACATACTGTAATTTTCATTACATTCATTTTTCGGACAAAAACTCTCAAAATGATGTTAAAATTCCTGTTTTGTCGAGTGTCCTAGTAAGCACTGTCTTAAAAAAAGAGTCAGATCCGCGTCATGTGCATCAGGTCTTAAAGTGACAGCAGCCTAATGAACCTGCTGCTGCCTGTGTCATTAATGTTAATCAAAGAACATAATTTATAATCTATGCAGTGAAGACTGTGCAGTGTGCAGCCACAGAAAGAAAGAAAGAAAGGCAGGTAAAAATCAGAACCGGCCCAACTGGGCCAGTAGAAGAAAACCTTAGAGTTGAGCCCTGATATATTAAAGCCACAGCTAAATGTGACAATTATTTCAATTGGTTTATTTGAAGATTGTTTTAAGTTCCCTCAAATTAAAAGTTGTTATATTTTTTAAAGCCTATCAAATGTTAAATAATTATAACTAAATAATTATAAATTATACCATATCATATACCATAGTGCTTAGTAAAAAGATGCCATTAAACAAATGTTTAAAATATTCTGTCTTTAAGATGTTTCTACATTATTTTGGAGATTCAATGTGAAAGTATTACAACAACAAAAATCCATTAAAAACTTCATTTCAATCTCCAAAAAAAGATTCATTTGCGAAGATCTGTGATTAATTCGGGTTATTTCCCCCCGATTGACTGCACATTGAAATAAGTCTCTTATGCTTCAAGGCTGTATTTATTTGATAAATAATACAGTAAAAAACAGTAATATTGTGAAATATTTTTGTTACTATACTTTACAATGTAATTTACTCCTGTGATGGCAAAGCTGAATTTTCAGCATCATTACTCCAGTCTTCAGTGTCACATGATCCTTCAGAAATCATTCAAACATGCTGATTTAATGCTCAATAACTATTTCCTATTATTATCAGTGTTGAAAACAGTTGTTTAATGTTTTTGTGGAGACTGTGATAGATTTTTTTCAGGATTCTCTTATGCATAGAAAGTTTGGAACAACAGCATTTTGAAAATGCCTTTTGTGACATTATAAAAGTCTTTATCATCCCTTTTGATCAATTTAATCCATCCTTGCTGAATCAAAGCATTGATTTCTTAATACCAAACTTTTATTTTCCACAGTGTATGACTGGCCACATTTAATTTGATAATTTTTACAAGTTAATTTAGCTTTTTCGTTGCCAAAGAAATCTAATTTGTCTTAGCCTGAATATTCTAGATGTTTCTGTTGTTTTTAAAATCCCATAGAATCTCATTGGTGACCAGACAACATACAAAATCCTTTACAGTAGGAATGCACTATACCATGTTGGTTATCGGCCAATATTACATTGTTTTTATTAAACGTATCAGTCAATATTGGATATTTAATTGGATATGTAATATAATTAAATATTTAATTTAATTGTATAAGTGATTGGAAATTGTATTAGATTAGGTAAAGTGAGCAAAATGTGCAACATATAGTGCAAAATTAGACTAGAAGCTTGGATTTAGATGGTAAATAGGGTTCATATTTATTTCTTGTCTCTGTCTCAGATGAAGAGGAGTCGAACTGTATATTGTGCGACAGCCCCGGGGATCTCCTGGACCAGTTTTTTTGCACCAGCTGTGGGTTGCACTACCACGGCATGTGTCTGGACATCAGCGTCACTCCTCTGAAGAGGGCAGGCTGGCAGTGCCCCGAGTGTAAAGTCTGTCAGACATGCAAGTGAGTTGCAGCCAAGCTTTGCCTTTTATTCTCCCCAGCCTGCTCGGTTACTCATTCCTGTAGATTAATCCTCGATAGCTCATCTTTATTTGTTCATACATCCTTTGAGGTTGCAGTAGTTTGCTTTTCAGTGGAATAAACAGACACCTTCTCTTCTTGTCTTATATGGACTTCTTAATTTATAGTCCCTAATAAGACACATTCAATTATATGCTGTATAAAAATCTGATGGGTGACATAGGCTATGTCTATGTTAATCTGGAGAGTGGAGACATCTGAAAACTGTGTTTTTATTTCAACACTACCGTTTTCAGTCGTTTTGTAAAATGTAATAAAAGCTCACTGAGATAATACAGAAAGACCAGATGTAATAAAGTTCTCATGCTATTTTTCTGGCACAATCATTTTACTAGCAAAAAATATCCCACCACTTACTGGTACGTCCAGGTCACATTCAATCGCCATACTATTTATGGTTGAAAACGCAATTGCCCCCAAGTTTTGAAGTAGGATAACAATTGCGAGTGAATTTTTCTGTCATCTTTGCAGAAATGTAATATGAAGATTGTACAAAGTAACAATTATCTTAAGCAACATGCAAGTGATAAGCACCATAGTATAACCATAGATATCTATTGCTACAATATGCGTCACGTGACTAAAAATGTGTCACACATTACTCAGTCCACATTACAATGCAAAAACTGCGTTTTTAAATGTATCCATTTGGGAGAGCATCTTTAAAAAGCTTTTTTTGCAGGATAAAAAGGATGGAATGCCCAAAAAAGCGTTTTCAAATGTATTTGGATAAATGTAGACACAGCCATGGAGATTAATTAATTTAAGAATTATGGGCCATCAGTTGTACAGAATTGACTGTGAGCTTGTATTTTCAGGGAGCCCGGAGAAGACACTAAAATGCTAGTGTGCGATATGTGCGACAAAGGCTATCACACTTTCTGCATGCAGCCGGCTATGGACTCTATCCCCACCAATGGTTGGAGGTGTAAGGTATGGGTGGCTCTGGTAGACTTTGTTGTTGTCATGACAAGATATAGGTAATCATAACTGTGTGCTTTGTAGAACTGCCGGATGTGTGTTGAGTGTGGCACCCGGAGCAGTGAACAATGGCACCACAACAGCCTACTGTGCCAAAACTGTGGTGATCAACAGGACACTACCCTCCCCTGCTCATGTCCCAATGATGTAGATCCCGAAGCCCAGAAAGACCTGCTTTCTTGCCATCAGTGCAAAAGGTACTTTACTTTAAAGATATGTACTCTGGAACAGGATAGTTCAATATACCTTTAAGCCAATGGTGTCCAAACCTGCTCCTGGAGGGCCACTGTCCTGGAGTGTTTAGCTCCAAGTTTCTAGTGTGCCTAAGAAGACCTTGATTAGCCGGTTCAGGTATGTTTAATTGGGGTTGGAGCTAAACTCTGCAGAACAGCGACCCTCCAGGAGCAGGATTGGACACTCCTGCTTTTAGCAGATCCAAACATTTTCTATTTCTGGAACTTGATTTTGGATGCAATGAAAAGATGAATCATTGGCTCCCTCTTTTTTTTCCAGGTGGTTCCACCCAGAGTGTGAGCGACCAGGTGAAGGTCACGCAAATGCCCAGCCCAAAGAAGATCACATATGTTCCAGCTGTAGAAACGCCAGCTTTGAATCAGATCCTGTGCGCACGGATGCAGAAGGAAACCAGGCAGAGACTCAATCACATGTGGACGTTGAAGAAGACGCACCGCTAGTTCCATCAAACAACGATCCTGAGCCTGCCAAAGTTCAAGACGTAGAACCTCATCAGCCTGTCAGCGAGATGCCAAGTGAAGAGAAGCAAATGGATGAAAAACAAATGACGGGTGAGACCAACTTTAGTGTCTTGATGTAATGAGCATTAGTAAGGCTTGCAGTTATCATTCTCTTTCCTGCCACTTTGCTGTAGAGTTTACCTCCAACACATTTGCCTGGATGTTCCTAGTATTCCTGGAGGCATTGATTAGCTTATTCAGCTGTGATTAATTGGGTTTAGAGATAAGCTTTGCTGGATGGTGGCCCTCCAGGAGCAGGATTAGACACCTTAAACTATACAAGTCAAGTCTCAGGTTGCATGCTTAAACGGTCAAATACACACAGTCAAAAAAGGTTCCCGACCATGGTTCTCATCCGATAGTGTCAGTGCAGTCAGATCGATAACATTAGTGCCTAAATAGAATATTTCTAATACTCTTTTGATAGAGAACTGCCCCAGTGATAGCATTTGTACCATTTTTTTTTCCTTAGAATGTGTTGTTTAAATTTATAGATTGGCTACTTTATTACCTCTTTTTGAATGGCCCAACAAATCTAATTTATAGCCTTAGCATGAATCATTTAAATTAATCGTTTTTGTAAAGGGTTTCTATTGGCTTGGTTTCTGAGAAAATTTTTGTGGTTTTGGAATGGAATCTTTAAAGTTTTTATTCGATTTTAGTGTCTTATTGGCTTGGTGTTTGCTTTTTACCGTTCACTTACTTTCACAGTGGTCCAGTAACTGTGAGTTCAGCTGGGAGTCTTTGAAACTTGAGGACAGAGCTTGCTCTTTGAAGCACCCCAGTCCTTCAGGCCAGAAGTTGCTGAAGTGGAAGAGTAGACCAAAGCATCCCATAGGCCCACATGCCTCAGATCTGTCTGGATTAGTCTGGACTGGTCTTAAGGAAAGGGGTATTTGAAACTTGCCTGGGCCTACTTTGCCTGGGGAAGGCTTAGACTGTATGAAAGAATTGCTTATGTGATATTTTCTGCTTATGTGCTTTCAAATATCTGGATAAAGTCTATAGTGGTTCATTGAAATAGCTCATTATTTAAATAAAAAATGACAGTCATGTCATCACGTTCCAAACCCGTATGTCTTCCGTGGCACACAATTCAATTTTCCACCTAAATACTGAAGACTGTCTCACTTTACAGACCTGCAGGAAGTTTTACTTTCCTGCCAATCTCCTCCATGTGTAATATTCCATCACAGCTTTGCGTTTAACCAGCTTTTGGTGTGCGGTACATTAACACCCCGCTGTCACTGTACAAATGCTCAGCACAGTGTCAGTAACTCAATTCCTCAACCTTTAGGAGAGCAGCTGCCCACAGGCCTTTTACAGCATTATTCGTCCTGGTGCAAATCTCTAGATGTAGAGGTGAGAGATCTGGCCTCATCCCACGCTGGGTTTATGGTTATTCAGGGTGCCACAGGGCGGCCTGAACATGTGTGCCTGCATTATGCTGTGTGTTGTAGCAGTACTTTGAAATGGTGCAATAGTGGAAAAAATAATTCGGACAGGATGCGATATAAAGCATAAAGACTTGGTCCAAATCCAAGTTTGTTTTCACCCTGTGCCCAAGCAGGTCCCTTTAATGCATTATTTGGGTTAGAGCCGCAGTATGGTTCCTTCATCAGCCTCAGTGCCAGGATGAGGACTAGTGGCAGCTGTTTAACAATATATCTAGATAACTAATCAGGAGGAAGGGTTCCAGTTGCACCATGATATTAAAGTAATTGGCTTTTTTTTTTCTCTTAAACTTAAAATGCTACTTGCATTGCAGTTCATGTCAAATGAACAACAGAGCCCCTCAGACAGACCAAACTTTATAGTCAGGCTCTGTGTTTAGGGCCATATGAAATCCATTTTATTTCTTGCTAAACTCTGTTCTCCGTTTTATTTCTCATGCCCCTGTTTTCACAGACAAAGCCTAGTCCCAGACTAAAATGCATGTTTGAGCTGTTTTACCTGAAAATAACTTGCCATAACTTATGTGACGTATATGTCAGTACCATTGTTTTGTCTCAAGATGCACACCAATAATGTTTTTTTTCTAAGGGATGTCTGTAAAAAGCTACTTAAATGCCCTAATTGAACTAAGAATTTTAATTTAAAAATGTTTACTTTGAGAACATTTTACTATACAATTGTAATTTATTTCTGTTATAATTTCTTCAAGCTAAACCAAACTTTTATTTTGGTGGTTTGTTAGTTGCATCTTTTATCAATTGTTTATTATCGATATTGTGGATTTATTTTTGTTGAAATATTTTGATACCGATTTATCGGCCATCTACTTCATGAAGTCTATTTTTTATTTGTTTTTATTTTTTGCATTTTGAAATTTGTTACGTGGCCATAGGTGGTGGTGTGGATGATGCTGGATGAAGATGATACCTTTACCGCAACTAGCTTTTTAAAGACTTCAAGGCTTCTGCTTATTGGTCTTCGACCCTCGCATCGATTTTTAGAGCTTGTTTACAGCAGAGAGTTAACCTTGTTCACCTTTGTAGATGATGCCCATTCTCTTGATCTTTTACTCTCTCTCTCTCTCTCTCTCTCTCTCTCTCTCTCTCTCTCCATTACATTACATTGAATTACGTTACATGTCGTGATCTAGCAGTGTTCACCCATCAGAGAAAGTCCCCATATGTGCCTAATGGATTATGAATGAGAGACTTATAGCAGAATAAGAGGAGTCAGAAGCAAACCTTCCATGAAATAAACGTTACCGTTTATTTAGTAATTGTTACTAATTCATTACAATTTTAACAGCTTTCTTATTAAATGTCTTATTAAATGTAAAGACAAACTTAAAAGGTATGATGGATGAATGGTAAAGGCAATCTAAATGTAAAAATAGAGGAAATGAGCAATTAAATATCCAGTAATGTCTGATGCCAATAAATTAAAAACAGTCCTAAAATCAGTCATTAACCTATATGGTACCTATTGTGAATTTCTAACTCAAGAAAAAAAAATTATAACACCAAAAATACATGAAATGGCCCTTTAACTTGACATTGAATGAAATAGGTGTATAACCGTCGTCTATTACCCAGAACCGACTTCATCTGACATGACATAACCCATAAGTAGCAAGTATCACTTCTTCCCGTAATTAAAAGATGTGCTGAATTACCGAAAGCATGAGTAATTATTGTATGCCTGTATCTTCTCTCTATTATAGCAGTCACAGGTCCAGATCAGAATCATGATCTATCTCTGCTCTTCTGATTAGAAAGAAACCTGCCCTCTAATTACTTCAGATGGTGCTGCGCTAATGTCAGCTGCTCCGCACAAAAGTCATTTAGTCTTCTGTGATTATGTGATTTCTATAATGGCTGGTTATCTGTTCCTAGTGGAGATATGAGGTGATTGATCTGATAAGGCCCTCAGGATCAATGACCTAAAGTGCTTGAGGTGGAAATGTGTTGTTCCAGACATACATTGAACAGAAGAGAGCAATGTTATAGACAGTAAGAGGACAATAAAGCATGCTATAGTGTTGTCAGAGGCACAAATCAAACGTACAGCGTGTATATAAGGAGACACTGGATAAATTGTCCTAATGGGAGGCGAAGATTACGGTCAGTATTTGTGTACTGCTCAAAGCCATTGTACTCTCTTGAGCACAGTGTTTTCTGAAAAACACACATGCCATATGTGCCTGCATTCACACTTTCCCCTGCACTTTTCTATCCTGTTGAGTTGTTTTTCCAGTCCTTCAATTATTTCCACTAGTGCTTAGAGCAGTTTGTATTACATAACATAAGTCGGGACGCTGTATTGATCCCCCCCTCCCCCTCCTCTAGAAATTGGTGCAGACGCTAGTGGCGATTTAGCCAAGCCAGAGTCCAGCGAGACCGCACACCACAGCACAGAAAATGAAAGGACTTCAGGTACTTCATCTACTCTGTTTGCTTTCAGTGACACATACATATATTCAATACTATTGAAGATGTCCTTATCTTAACCATAACTAAGATCCTGTACATGTTAGTTGTTCGAAACAAGTGGTTGAGAATGAATTTGTTAAAATATTCAAAAATCCTTTGACAGTTAAATGAACATTTGACGATAACATCCGAAGACACTCGTCTTCCACAAGCAATTAACTAGTCATAACCATGAATTCTGAAATAAAATTTGAAGTCAGCATAAAACAGCGTTCACATCCCATTTTATTTATGTTATCTGACATATTCAGGGCAGGATATTCACAGAGAGAAAATGTAATGGACGGATGTGATTTTGTACATTGCGATTCGATTGTGAAAAGTGAAGGTGCGATATCAGAATGGTTGATAAATATACATTTTAGTAAAGATTATGAAAAAAAATGTTCTTCCTTTGTTTGGTTCAAGTAGTCTATAACAATAAATAAATTGCAAATAAGTATATAAACAATTACAAGTACATTTTAAATTGGAAAGAATAAGAAACGCTGTTTGACTTCTCTAGTTGTGTACTTCCCTGCTTTTCTTCCACTTTGGATAAACACATCTCCTGAATAAATACATGCACATTTAATTTAAGGTTGATTTAATTGAACATTAACATCATTTTTATTGCATGTATTTAAATGCATAACATTTTCTCTAATGCTGAATAGTTCACTTTGCTTTCACATGCCAACAAAATACATTTTATTGTATCTGACCAAATGTATAAGGTCGCCTTTTCTTTTGCTTTTTTACATTTTTTTACCATTTCTATTCGCCAGCTTACATTTACTAGACCATTTTTAATGATTTTGTAGTGTCTAATGTACAAATAATCCATTAACTCTCTCAATTAATATTTTATTTGAATCTGTCATTAAAGCTGCATTCATTGTATACCATTAGTTCTGCATCAGTACTATACCATAAATATGTCAGCTCTGAATCAAGCTTTAGTAAAATAAGCCCAAACAGCCTGCTTCTTAATATAATTATAACAATATGATCAGTATTGTTATAATAATAACATTATGGTTCAATTTTACCTTGTGACCCGCAGTGGAAAATCCCTGTGTATTTTTGTGAATCTTTGGAAGTTATTTTGAATGTTAATTTTGGAATGTTCCATGTTGCAGTTACATCTCCTCAAAAGACAAAAGATCCTGAAGATTCAGAGCTGCACGAGCAGAAACTGGATTCAGCTCCAGAGACGTCCACGGTCCAGCGGCTTGTGACGTCCATTGAAACAGAGGAGCTTCCAGAGACTTCAGCTACACTCACGGAAAACATTTCCAAAAGTGAAGATGACAGCAAGCCCTGCCTGGAGGAGCGGAAATCCAACCAATCACCCACCAAAGAGCCAACTCCAGCCTGTACTTCCCATGAGGAAAAACCCATGGAGGTTTCCTTCACAGAGGAACCTTCCTTAAAGGTGCATGGAGTTACTGTAGAGCCTGAGGTCAGTACTAATAAGACTGCGCCAGTAGTTCAGAGCCAGGAGGAAATGGATGTTACGTTGCGGCAGCACGACATCATTCCTGAGAGGCGCACGGAGGAAATGGGCATCTCTATGGATGTTGATCAGCGATGTTTGGCCAAGCTGAGCTCACTGGTGGAGGAGAGGACGTCTTTACAGCAACCTCCATGCAGGCAGCCTGAGGGGTTGCCCTCGGTTGGGCAGGGGGCGTCCCAGCTCCATGCCCTGGTCCAGGCTGTCTCAGGAGAAGCCATTAGCAATGTGCCTTCATCCACCTTCATACCATTCACTCCAAAAATCGGCATGGGCAAGCCGGCCATCTCTAAAAGAAAGTTTTCACCTGGAAGGCCCAGAGTCAAGCAGGTCAGTCATATACTTTATGATCAATTCATTATCTGCAGTTTTTTTTGTGTGTGTGTGTGTGTGTGTGTGTGTGTGTGTGTGTGTGTGTGTGTGTGTGTGTGTGTGTGTGTGTGTGTGTGTGTGTGTGTGTGTGTGTGTGTGTGTGTGTGTGTGTGTGTGTGTGTGTGTGTGTGTGTGTGTGTGTGTGTGTGTGTGTGTGTGTGTGTGTGTGTGTGTGTGTGTGGATAAATGAATAAGCATACGGTTCTGTTCAAACAGACAATTAAATTCAATGTTTTTGCCGTGTCCGATTCTGATTCGTTATTTGTGATCTCGGCAGCAAATTAATCCAAAGCCACATCTGCAACTTTATTTCTTGTAATTGTGAGTGTATATAATGTGACTTTATATCTTATGAAATGTTTAAATCTCATCATTTGATTGTATATCTCACAATTGCAAAAGTATTTTTCGTAGTTGCAACTCTCGTAACTGCAACGTTATTTCTCATAATTGCTATTATATACCTCGTACATGTGACGTATCTCACAATTGTGAATTTTTTCCTGTAATTGTGACCATATATCTTACAATTGTGACTTTATTTCATGATTGCAACATTATTCCTCGTTATTGCGACTATATTTCAGTATGACGTATCTCATAATTCCAGATTTTCCTGTAATTGAGACCATATATCTCACATTTGCGACTTCAGTTCTTATGATTGCAACTTTATTTCTCGTAATTGTGACCTTATATCTCACAATTATGACTTTATTTCATATGATTGCAGCATTATTTCTCGTAATTGAGACTTTATATCTCAGAATGACATTGTATCACAAAATTAAGATTTTTCCCTGTAATTGTGACCATATGTATATTTTACAATTGTGACTTTATTTCTCGTAATTCCAATATTATTTCTTGTAATTGCTAGTTTATCTCAATATGACATATCTCACAACTGCAAAGATGTTTCCTGTAATTGTTGACCGTATATCTCACATTTAGTTTATTTCTTTTAAGCGTGACTATTTCACAATATATCCCACAAGTGTGAAGTTAATTCACATAATTTTTGTGACATTGTTTCACAATTGCATATTTTTTCATAATTGTAAAATTTACATTTGAATGTAAAAGTTTAATTTTGTGCTGGAACACAAAAACAATAGGCAACTCATGGGAAAATGTGAACTTCCGTGGTTGGAAGCCTGATTATAGACAATATTACGTGTGATAAATTGAACATTTTATGAGATATGACACAGGCTTCAAATATCAATTCAAAGGGAATTATCTCAGCATCAGACTTCTCACATACATGTCATACTCAGCCATCAGATCATCATTCATGCATCACGTCCTGTTTATGATTGTGTTTTCTTGTTAACCAAACGCTCTACCTTCCTACGTATACTTCCTAACAAGGCAGCGTTTCTCGTGACAGACATGGAGAAAGATGCACCCAGAATGCTCCTCAGAGCAACTACATTTCAACAAGCGTATACACGCATTTGCATATTTGTTTAAAAACAGACGTGCTAATTTCACTTCAGGCAGCTTTATGTTTTAATTGAGCAAGTCTTAAGTCACAGCCATCATTGCGATTTCCGGATGATCGCTAAGTATTAATTAACTTTATAGCCACAAACTAATTAGAGGAATTAGGCGGCTGTAAGAGGCCTGCTCTTTGCACCCTTTGTGTGCTCGAGTCATGTGTTGTCGTTCTGGCATAATCACATGCGTTTGTAAACAAGACGGAGAGTGTCTCTGTTGTCATGGCAACAAAGATAGCACAGGCATTCTGATGCCAGGCCTCTATAACAGTGAAGGCCTGTTCGCAAGCAAAAGTGAAACGAATCGCAGACGAAAGGTCTATTGACAGCAAGAAAAGTGAAAGTCATTCCAGTGCTTTAATGCGAAATGCAACTCAACTTTATTCAAAGATATTAACTATTATAAATATTGTTAATTAAATATTAAATGTGTATATATGTGTGTATATATATATATATATATATATATACACACACACACACACACAATTAAATATTATTACATATAAATAATTCCTCTATGAGTTAAGAGTAATTAAATGCTCTATGAGTTAAGAGTAATTAAATCAAGAGTAAATTATGTAAATTAAGAGTAATTTCTAAGACAGTAATAAAATAAAAAAGTAGAAAATCACAAGCAATAAAGCAAACAAAGACAATAGAAAGATATACACTGTCTACCATTCAAAGAGTATAGGGTCAGTACATTTTTTTAAAGAAATTAATACTTTTATTTATTTATTTCATTATATATTATTTATTCAAAAGTGACAAGTCTTATTTGCACACAAATGCTGCATTTTTTTGATGAAAAATACTGTAAAAACTGTAATATTGTGAAACATTATGGAAATTTAAAATTTCTATTTTAATATATTTTCAATTTTAATTTATTCCTGTAATTAAAGCTGAATTTTCAGCATCATTACATAACAGTCTTAAGTGTCACATGATTCTAATTATTTGATAGTAGAAACATTTATTATCATTATCAATGCTGAAAAATATGTGGATTCCAGGAGTGAATAGAAAGTTCAAAACTGTAGCATTTATTTTTGTAACATTAAAAAAAAACATTTTTACTGACCCCAAACTTTTGAGGCACAAAGACTGTGTTTGGACACACTTGACCTTTAAATATTGTCTGTTAAGGCACTGATGACATTTAAAAAAACACGTGTCATCTTCCTAGAGCAGAGGATTCTGTTTCGCTGGTCGTTTCCATCATTTGCGCTTGCAGTCTTTCAGAAAACAGTCTTACCCTAGAAGCAAAACTTCTAATTAAAAGGACGTTTTTTTGTTTGCATGCTTGAGAGCAATTTAATCAAATTTTTTTTTTTCAGGAAATGCTTTGTCTCAAATGTCTTTTTTTTTTAGTTCATTCACAGTGTGTCACACTCTAATGTGTCACATTCTCTGTTAACCATGTCTGTTCGTACATGCATGTATCTGTATGTTTCTTTGCTGGCTGTATTTAAGTTGTTGCATGTTCTCGCCCACATCTCCTCCTCTTTCTCTTTAACCCACCCCATCTTCAGGGAGCATGGAGCGCCTCCCGCAGACCGAGCTCCCCCTCATGGTCCCTTGACCCGACTGAGGGCTGGGACGGGCCAAAGAGCAGGCAGCCCCACAGCATGGCCGCCTGGATAATCCGTGTGGTAAATACAGCTAAATATTACACAGACCCTCAGTTGGGAGTTCAGCCACAACTTTGCGACATGACGATACTAAATTGTTCTCATTATAGTCAGTCAATAAAGCTGTCTACACTGGAAATAGCCCATTCCACACACCTTCAGCTGATGGACTTCCCTCCTTTATTTATATCTACAGTTTTTGTTTGATTTCTTTATACCTTTTAGCTTTTAGTATAG
Organism: Meda fulgida; assembly: GCA_030578275.1. NCBI lineage: Eukaryota > Metazoa > Chordata > Actinopteri > Cypriniformes > Leuciscidae > Meda > Meda fulgida. The sequence goes on from CM060617.1 coordinate 25,651,870, forward strand.
TCTTTATAAATTAAATAATTCAAAATTACCAATTTTATATATAAATTATATACAACACACACTGGGATGAAAAGTTTGGAGTTTTTTAAATAAAAAAAACTTTGATGGATTTTTTCTTTTATACATTTTAGTATATATATACTTATACACACTGGGGTAAATTTTTTTTAATAATTAAGATTTTTAATGTTTTTCAATTATAAAAAAAAATCCCTTATTCATTTATTTATTTTACCAGTTTGATTTATTTTGATTTATTTTTCTTTTATACATTGCAATATTGTTTTATAAATAATAAAAAATACAAATGACCAATTTTATTATATAAATTATAAATAATAGTATACATTATATGTATAGAAATTACATTTGTTTATACTTATATATATTTTAATAATAGTATTTTATCATTGAATTAGTAACGTTACAGAGTTATACACACTCATACTCACTCACTCACTCACTCACTCTCTCACAAACACACACACACACACACACACACACACAGTACAGTTACAGACATATATAAAAATACAAATAAAATATATATATACACACACACACTCGGATGAAAAGTTTGGAATAATTAAGATTTTTTTATGTTTTTTAAATAACATTTTTTTTAAAAAAAACCGTTATAGTTATTTAACCATTTTACTGTGGCTGGAATCTAACATCAAGTTTATAGTGCCGTCAGAAATAAAAACTGCTGCCAGGTTTCATCTAAACCTGCTGATTGGTCTGTGCTTAGTGACGTGCCGCTTCAGCACTTCCAGTGCAGACAGTCTTGAGTTGATATGGATATATGAATATGAGAGTCGCTGCAGATTGAAAAGGTAGTCATAACAATGCTCATCTGGGAAAGATTTGATTTGGATTTTGACTAGACAAATTCTATGTTGCATCTTTCATGTCAGAAACAGCCGCAGCACTTTATGATTGTCACTAACATGGTCTGTGGCTAACCGATTTTTTTCCCAGCATGCACAGTGCTTTTCTTTCTGTGACCTGGCTTGACTTGGTCTAATGAATGAAAATGAGTTATGAATGTCTTCACGTTGTGAGCCGTAGCCCATGGGCTGTAGCAGATGTGCTGCGTGTTGAGGGGTCAGGGGCTTCGCAGTGGCCATGTTGGCTCTGGTAGGGGTCTCGCTGGCCTACAGGTCCATCTGTTCCTGAGCCGCTGGAGCCACACGGATAATCATCAGGGCACGGCGCCAGACCAGGTCCTATTATCATGTCTTGACGATGAGAGTGTTGGATAGTATTTGCCTCATGCGAAGGGTCACTTAAAAAAAATAGCATCTACTGTGAGATTATGATGGAGAGGAAGCAGGGAAATAGGAAGAACAAGAATAGGATTTAATGGAATGGAAACACTTACTTAAAAGCTCAATAGCATTTTTGAAGTGAAGATATTATAATATGTAAATATAATTGTATATGAATATGGTGGTAATTATATGCCTTTACTGGAGCGAGTGTTTTATTGAATATTCACAATATATTTGAAGCGATTTTTCTTGTGATGAAATGTAGCAAAAATTCATTAACCTCATTCATTAACTAAACATATGCACATATTTGTGCATAAAACTTTTTTTTATTTTTTATTCAGAATCATTCTAAGTACAAACTAACTGATGATTTATATAATGAGTAATACCGAGTAATATTAATTAACATGTACTATAGGGTTTGGTTTATAGTTAGTTGCATGTAATTATGCATAATTTACTGTAATTACTGCAAATACATGTAACAAGGACACTGTAAAAAAGGTGTTATCAAATATTATAGATGTATATAAATATTAAAATTAATATATTTTAAATGTATTTGAATATCTAAATAAACTTATTTTAAAACCGGACTATAACAATAAGGACATGATATTTCTGATCTCTTTTTAAATTTAAAGCATCTCTCTTTTTTTTCTAACCATATAATAATAATATAAATTATAATAAAATTATAACATCATATATATGTGTGTGTGTGTGTGTGTGTGTGTGTGTGTATAAACATTTTTTCTGTTACTATTTACATTACTACGAAATTTAATAAAAAATAAAAGTGAAAGTGAAATCTTGATATTGACACAAATCTCGAATATGATGCAACAGAAGCTGAAAAAGAATGAACCCGCATCGCATCGCCCTAATTCAGGGTAAAGCTACATCACAGGCCTGTGGCATTACTCTCCAGTACCATCACTGTACAATGGTACTCGCACAGTATTTTTTTGTAAAGTCAGGTAGAATAAAAGAGATGATGTAAAGACCCATTTAAAAAGCATCAAGTCTGAGTGGCAGAGGCAGAAGTTGAAAGAACGAGTGAAATTATGGTCCAGCGAGAAGAACAGTAGATGGGGGAGGGAAGGGAGGGAGTGTAATTCTTGGAAAGGATTTTCATTGTGACAGTCAGAATGGCAGCCCCTGAGGAAAGGAAACGTGCTGACAGCGTAATAGAAGTGAAATCGCTAGAATAACACGGCCGAGGCCTCTCAACAGCCTGATAGCCGTGTTGGCAGCTCCCTCAGATGCCATCTCACACACTGTGTCACAGTCTCTCCAAAATTGGTGTCATTATGGGGAATGTTGCTCCACTATGACAGCTATTAAATTGAAGGAGAGTCGTGTTTGGTTCTGGTTGGTTATTTGATCACAGTGCATTAAAGTTGAGCTTGTAGGCCATTCATTAAATATAAACACAAAAAGAGAAAAGAAAACTTTGGACATTTGTTTCCTGCTCGAGTTAAAATTGCTTCAGTCCTGTCAATGCAAAAGACCTAAATTACCAAGAGTGTTTGAAAAAGAGTCTTTGAAGTGGTATATAGAGAAATTAGATGAAGTTAGTCTTCCCCTTTGTTTGACCAACTTCGAGATGACAGGAAAAGTAGTTGAAGGCTACACCGTTTGGACCATTACATAATCTGCCTTTCTATTATCGCATATCAGACATGTTTGTTAATCTAGTCAAATCATTTAACAAAGTACTGAGTATATTTGGGGGGGGGGGGGGGGATAGCTATAGCAATACTGTCATATACTTGAAAGTTTTTTCTTTGCTTTGTAGAAATCCTCTTCAGAGTTCCCACCTTCATCCCACGCTCATGTCTTTAAAAATGCACTTTGGTTGTAAAAATGTATGCAAATTAATACAAAAATCATGGAAATTTCTATAGTCAATAGAATTTTTTTTGCACTTATGCTAAGCTGTAAAGTATAAAAAAGGTTTGGGGTCGGTAAGATTTTTAAAGTTTTTGAAAGAAGTCTCTTATGTTTATCAAGGCTGCATTTATTTAAGAAAAATATAGTAAACCAGTAATATTTTGAAATTGTATTACTGTTTTCTATTTTATTCTAATATGATGATTTGCTGCTCAAGAAACATTTATTAGTATTATTATCATCAATGTTGAATATTTTTGTGGAAACCATTATACATTTTTTTCCAGGATTTCTTTGATGAATTGAAATGTCAAAATGACAAAATGTACTTGAACTTTTTTTTTTTTTTGTACTTAACGGTCACTTTTGATCAGTTTAATACATCCTTGCTGAATAAGAGTATTCATTTCATAGATTTTTTGTTTTTTACTGACCCCAAACTTTTAAGCAGATTTTGTTAAATCCTTACCCAGTAATTACAAGATTGACCATGTGTATTCATAGAAAAGGGATTAGGATCTCTTTATTTAAAAACTATTTGTGATCTGTTGCAGAAATGTAAAATTTACCCATCACAAACAATAATGTTGTTATTACAGTGTATTTACATATGTATAATCACATGGAATTGACATTTTTTGTAATTTGTCACACTTATAAAGCTACTACTAGCTACAGGAAGCTCCCGGTGGGCAAAGTAGAAACCAATGCATAAACAAAATCCTTTAGCCCCATCTTCTCGATGAGAATCACTCTCTGCCAGCGAGGATGACCCTGATGGTATCTCTGTTATGTCACCAGGGCAGAGGATCTGGCTTCCCCGGCAGGAGGCGGCCCAGGGGTTCGGGTGTCACAGGCCGGGGAGGACGTGGCCGTGCCAGAATGAAAAATGGAGTCCCTCCAATCCCAATACCAGGAGTATGTCACATTAACTCTCTGCTAACACATTTGTTAATTCTGATATGTGGATGTATAACTATAGCGTGACTGTTTTTCCATTTATTTGCATGGTATGTTTGTATCTCTGCAGGTCAACATCATGGAACCAATGTGCATATTCAAGGAAGAGGAGGAAAGCGCCATGCACAGCACAGTGGTGATTTTCTCTAGTACAGACACGTTCACACTGAAACAGGTAAAAGTGAATGTTTCTGAGCAGTCGGTGCTGCTTACAGCCGTATATGTGGAGTCTGCTGCTCTCTTACAGTGGTATGTGTCTGTGTTTGTGTTCTTTTCCTTAGGATATGTGTGTGGTGTGTGGAAGTTTTGGACAGGGTGTGGAGGGTCGACTCCTGGCCTGTGCTCAGTGTGGACAGTGTTACCACCCTTTCTGTGTTAACATAAAGGTGAGCACTTTTCAGCACCAGAACAACAGTTCACTTTATAGGATGAGGCCATTATATCCTTCCCTTTTTCTAAATGTGTTTGAGGTGATTATTGTAGCGTTAATTATGACTGGACAAACAAAACAAAACAAAAAAAAAACGTATTAACCTTATTACTGGACCTGGTAAGAAAATTAAATAATGGAAAATATTACTGAAATTACTTACCTGAAATGACGTAAGGAGACATATATAGTAGTGTTGTCACGATACTGGAATTTCCATGTTCGATACGATACCTTGAAAAATATCGATATTTGATACCACAGGGGTAAACTGCTGCACCATACAGATCATGTTATTTTTAAAACATTTAGGTAATTTTATTGTAATAGCTTACACATAGCACAGAATAGCTTTATTTATTTGTACAAAAACAGTCAAGTAAACAGTCAGTAATAAAATATTAACAAATAAACACAAATTGCAAATGATTGCACAAATAAATACAATAGAATAAAGGGACAAATGAAAACTAAAGTTACAAAAGTTATTCAGTCAAGAGCAGAGAGTGATTTTCTTTGTATTTTGTTCTTTGATTAACATGACAGCAGCAGGGATATTAGATTGCTGTCTTTTTAAGAGCCTATGCAACACATCAATATACTGTTTCACAACATGTGCGTTCCAAAACTGACTGTATTTTACTGAATACTCTGCAAGACAGGCATTTTGACATTTACTGTATTTGACCATTTAAGCGCAATAAGCACATTGCATAACACTTGCATGAATATGTTTATTCAGCAAGGATGCATTGAATTGAGAGTAAAGAAATGTATTATGTTACAAAAGATGTATATTTCAAAGTTATTTTGAACTTTATTCATCAAAGAATCCTAAAAAAAGCAATGTTTCCACAAAAATATTAAGCAGCACAACATTGATAGTATTAAGAAATGTTTATTGAGCATCAAATCATCATATTAGAATGATTTCTAAAGGATCATGTGACACTGAAGACTAATGTAGTGATGCTAAAAATTCAGCTTTCTTTTTTTTCTGTGAAATTAATTGAATTAAAACCATACTAAAAACTACTGTTCTTTTGTTTTTTGGAAAGTTCTTTGGAAAGTCTTCATATGCATGGCTCCTCATGTTAAATGAAATGTTTTGGTTGTCAGATCACTAAGGTGGTGTTGAGTAAAGGCTGGCGGTGTTTGGAGTGTACCGTGTGCGAGGCGTGTGGTCAGGCCAGCGACCCGGGACGTCTGCTGCTCTGTGACGATTGTGACATCAGCTACCACACCTACTGCTTAGACCCGCCCCTGCAGAATGTGCCCAATGGGAGCTGGAAATGCAAATGGTATTCCACATTGTTTCACAATTTACACTTTTCTCTTTAAAATACATATTTAAATTAATAAAATGGAGAAAAAAAATTATAATTTTGACATAGGTTTAGAAAAAAAATGTATCATACTTCAACTGTGCTTTGAAAACTTGCTAGTTACAATGGAGGACCTTTTATTAAAAATTTTCTTTATAAGGCTTATTATTGAGAATTATTTTACTTGTCATGTATTGCTGTGAGCAGTTATTAGGGTGGTAAAATTGGTGGAGCCGTGTGGTGTGTGATTGATGTCATTGTGCCTCCCACAGGTGTGTGTCCTGTACGCAGTGCGGCGCCACGTCTGCGGGTCTGAGGTGCGAGTGGCAGAATAATTACACTCAGTGTGCCCCTTGCGCCAGCCTGGCATCATGCCCACTCTGCCAGCAGGACTACAATGAGGAGGAGATCATCTTGCAGTGCCGCCAGTGTGACAGGTGAGCTGCGGTCCAGCACTCTGGGTCTGGGCTGTGCCTGAACCTGCTGGTGTGCTTGGCTTCCTTTCAACTCAGCAAATCGCTGCCATCGAACATTATAAAACCTGTTTATATGCAGTTGCTCCAATGTTCTGGGTGGTTGCTTACTGGCCCAAGTGAAAAGCGGTCCAATGATTTTCTGAACTCGTATCCCTCCTTCAACATAAATCAATGGGATTTTTACCCGTTTTTGCACAATACAATTGTAAGTCCTAATAGTAGAAGATAATGAAATGTAGAAAAGTAATAGCACGGCTCTCCTCATCACTGATATCCGTAGCACAAACACGCTGTCCCTGTGTCTGCAGGTGGATGCATGCCTCGTGTCAGGGGATCTGCTCGGAGGAGGAGGTGGAGAAGATCGCAGAGACCAACTTTGACTGCAGTCTGTGCCAAGGCCAGACCCCTCTCTCTCCTGGTACACATAAGCACTGCTTTAGAACAGTCTGTTTTACATTTTATAACTTTTTTTTTTCCCGGTTGACATTCTGTATTTGTGTGTTCATTACACACAGCGCCTGGAACGCCGGCCAAGTCCAGTTTGGATTTTGTCGAGTCGGTTCTCATACCACAGAGATTCACAAAAGCAAGAGATCCTGGTAAAGTTGATGTCATTTTTCTAAAACGTTCATTTTTCTAACAGAATATAAAAACGTCAGATTATAATAATTAAAAGTAATGGAATTTCAATTAAACTTTACAACAAGGTTCAATTAGTTAACTACATTAGTTAACATGAACTAACAAAGAAAAATCTTAGTCTTAATCTTAGGTAATGTTAATTTCAACATTTACTAATACATTATTAAAATCAAAAGATATATCTGTTATGTAAGGGATAATGTACATCCAGCCGGTTGTGATCAGGACCCTGACGCAAAGCATGATCAGGACCCCACTTATTACACGGCTACATAAACTTGCCACACAGTAAATAATTAGACATTAAATATTGATCCGAGTCAAAATATTTTATTAGCTCTTTAAACGTAAAGCTTCCATGGAGAGAGCTTTTGCTAGCAAGCGGCAAGTTCAAACTAGACGGCATTTAAGGGATACGGTATACAGTCATACCATTTATCACACGGTATTTCACAGATATTGATTTGAGATGAAACTGTTTTAAAATTGTACCTGTTTGTTATCTTATAATCCATTACAAATAGTTTTTTATGAAACAAGAGAGCGAGTCTGTGATACCGGATGATATAAATAAATAACTGTACACAAATTATTGATTTGAGTTTTAATATTTTATTAGCTCAACTAACACAAAACTTTCACGCAGAGAAAACGTTCCTTGCAAAAGAAAATCGCTGGCTTTAGTGACAGTTACACGGATGAGCCTGTGTTATCGTTTTTTTTACCGGTTGTTATCAGAATCAAGTATTCCACAGAGCCGCGTAATAATTGTATTTAACGGACCTGAACTAACATGAATGAACAATGAAGAGTTGTATTTGTTAACTAATGTTAACAAAAGGAATTGCTTCTTGTTATTTAAAGCAATAACAAATGTTAACTAATGGAACCTAGTGTTGCTGAAATTTAAATGTTTCTGGTTATGCTTTGCTATGAAATATTTCATCAACTAGATATTGTTCTTTGCTAAATGTTCTCCATAGTGATGCCCAATTTGAGAGTGAATTGTTCTTGTTGAATTGTTTCCAATGAGATTCCTTAATGTTTCTGCTCCACAGACCTGTCGAGGACGTACACCCAGGACGGTGTTTGTCTCACTGAGTCTGGTCTGTCCCAGCTACAAAGTCTCGCCAATGCAGCCTCTCGTCGGAGACGCTCCAAACCCAAACTCAAACTGAAGATCATAAACCAGAACAGTGTGGCCGTGCTGCAGACTCCTCCAGACCCACAGACTGAACTCTCCAGAGATAACATTGACGACATCAAAAGTACTGCTTCCTACATCTCGACCGTTTTTCAATAGTTTCATATCCATGGATGATAAGCGAAATAATATGGGTTCACAACCGTTCACAAATTATTTTTTTAAAATAGTTTATACATTCAAATCTTGATGTCAGTTTTAAAATAAAAGGGCCATGCATATTATTAATATATTATTTCTATCATCTTTTAAATGTTTTGGTGAGTTCATGGCAAAGCATTGTGGAATTATCCATAAAAGAACCAGGTGATTGTGCCTCCAATTGTGAGGAAAATTAGGTGTGGTAAAAGGTAACATCTACAATTTAAAGCAGCCTTCACATGGGGAGTGCACCCGTGATACCATAAAACTAGTTATCTAGCCAGGCAGCTCATTAAAGTGATTTAAAATGTTATTTTTTAACACAAATGGACTGCAGTTTGCTCAACATGTTGCGTAAAACATATTAAAGTGTCTCGTATTCAGTTACTCAGATACTTTTCTCGCAGAGCTTACCTGTGTGTGATTCCTGACAGCTTTGTGTATTTGTTTGCCTGTGTGTGTTTTGCAGCAGAAGTGGAGATGGTGGATGGTGAGGGGAAGTCCGATTCAAGTCCTGAAAGAGAGGCCACAGCAGAAGATGACACTAAAGACACAGATGCCTGCAAGAAGAGAAAGAGGAAGCCCTACCGCCCAGGTGAGAGACTTGATGATTCACGATTCCATCTTCTGCCGATTCGCAGCAATTCACTCATTTCAAAAATCCGTTTTCTAAAGCGTTACATATCTTTAACTTCGCTGTGCTACTTAAATTTATTGACACGTAGAGTGTTATTAATCACAGTACGCAAAAGAAAAAAAAACAGAAAATCACTCTGACTGAATCACTTTTGTATCTTCATTATGAATCAATTTATATTTAACAGTGAAGACTCGATCAATTTATATTCCATACAGTGAAGACTGTACTGTGTCTTATTTTTACATTTGATTATTCAATTTCTGTAGTATTTCATGTAAGACATGTTAAATAAACCTAGGAAAAACAATACATTTCAAGGTTTACAGTTATTTCAGTAAGATTTTTTCTAACTAGTCTATGCATATATCGAATCGAAATTTGATTCAAAATGCTGATAATTTCAGTAGAGGTGATGAAGCACTTAATTTGAAATGTTAACTAATATTGAGGAGTTTCTGCTTTTACTCAGGTATTGGAGGTTTCATGGTCAGACAGAGGAACCGGATGGGTCCAGGCAGAACCAAACCTGCCTTGGTCAGGAAGGACTCCACGGGTTCTGAGACCCTGCAAGGCAAAGACGAGGGTTTGTATCATTCAACACTTTCAGTAAGATGACTTGCTGGTAGCTCATGTTGGATCTAAAATCAATCTTCAGTCTTCATTATTTTTGAATGCATCAACTGCTGTCAAATGCCCACAACCACTGCATTAGTGCATTATGCTGGATTGGGCTCATCCTGATCGCCATGTATTTGACACCTCTAATCTAGACTGATCTATTGATTAATATAGATAAAAGTTATTATTACAACAAAAATATAGTGCGTTGATGTAGATGCTTTGTAGATGTAAAACTCATCTGCATAATTTTTGGATTATATAGGTTTTGGATGTAAAGAATGAATATGGTTTCTCTTTTCTGTCCTGATAGGCTGGGGTGACCAAGCGCCTGACACTCCAATTGATGAAAAACCTCCTTTGTCTGATTTTCACGAAAATCCTGAGGTTAAAATACGGAAACGCTATAGGAAAAAGAAGACCAAACTGGAGGAGGCTTTCCCCACTTACCTGCAGGTAATGGATTTTGTCAGCTATTTTTTTATTATTATTTAGTCTTGTGTCAAATATACGTTTTAGTTTTTATCATATTTAGTCAACTTTGTCCTTATTAGGCCTTATTTCAATTAGGACATTTAAGTAGCTTTTATAAAAGTGCCTTAGAAATAAACATTACTGGTGTGCATCTTGAGACAAAACAATGGTACTGATATATTTTAAGATTTGTCAGTGCAAGTTGTTTTCAGTTAAAACAACTCAAACATGCATTTTATTCTGGGACTAGGCTTAAGCCTTGTCTGTGAAACGGGGGATAGTACATGTATGGGCATTTTAGTCTAGTTTTAGTCCATTTTGTCACATTCTCATCGTGCTGCATAATGGTTAAACTGATAATATTGATTGTTTTACTCAAAATTATAATTGCAATGATTGTTGTCATTTGAGAATTTTATCTTTACATTTCATCAGAATTATTGCATTTTCACCTATAATCACAAATCAAGAAAATCTCAACTCATACGCATCGTTTCATCGTTTCATCATTTCATCATTTAAATTAACACTCGCTGTCAACATTATGAAAACTAGTAAAACAAGGAACTTTAACAAAAATTTAACAGTTAAATTCCAATTTACATTAATGGTTTTCTATTTAAACAACCGTAAATTCAGCAACCACAATCACAAACAATATAGTCGAGATCTATGTATGGATTTATTACAGTTCATCACTGGGAATGTTTGATTGCATATTTAGTCACAGTAAATAGCTCAAGCGGCTCATGACAGAACACCGACTGGCTAAATTACACTTTCGTTTAAGCAGAATATGGCTCATTCAGTGTAAGTTTGTTTTTCGCCCTGTTTTTCATCCACCAGTCAAAAGTCATAAGTCACATCTACTTAGAAAAGCTATAGCACATCTCTTCAAAACATACCACATGATATGAGATCATTTCTAAGCCACAGTCCTCACGAATCAATAGAAACTTTTCAGCAGATGCTCCCTTTATCTCAAATAAATTCCAGGGATGTCACTGGGCAACTGTTACAGATGCACTGGGAGATGCCACAGCTTTTAGTAGACTTTAGAGCACTCTGCTGGGTGAACTGGGAGCTTGTCTAGCCGAGTTTGACATGTGGACTCTTAGGGAGATGATGTAATTTATCCTGTTGTTAGTCTCAAACTGATGTTTGAAAGCTACAACAAATCAATTTTTTTGAAAAAAAATTCCTTTTGCACTCACCTGCATACTTTATTTATGAAATTTATGTCAGGAAGCATAACGGGGGATGGTATGATAAAAAATGTAGGCCTATATCATAGTATGAATCATTTTAGATCATGGTCAAACTGTAAACCACAATACAGTATTTTCTTCTAAATATGTAACAGAAAATGTATTGGTAAATTAATTATGTGGAAAGCGTATTTTGGGATAATCCTGTGCATCACACTAAGGATGCGTCAAATTGATCAAAAGTGGCAGTAAAGACATTTGTAATGTTACAAAATTTACTTTACCTTCTATTTATAAAAGAATCCTTTCACAAAAATAAAAAGCAACACAAATGTTTTCAACATTGATTGTAATAAGAAGAAATGTATCTTGAGCATCAAATCATCATATTAGAGTGATTTCTGAGGGATCATGTGACACTGAAGACTGGAGTAATGATGCTGAAAATTCAGCTTTGACTTCACAGGATTACATTTTAAAATACATTAAAATAGAAAAGAGTTTTTTTTTTTCACACTATAGTTTTCACTGTATTTTTGTATTTCAAATAAATGCAACCTGGGTGAACATAAGAGACTTCTTTCAAAAAAATGTTTACAAAATGTTACCGACCCCAAACGCTTGACCAGTTGTGTAAATACTAATGAAAGGCACATCATCTTGTCAGATCATTTCCTCTTTCTATCTTAATGATGATGGTTGCAAACAAAAAGAAGGCCTACTATGACATAGCCTATAGTTTTTCGGGACGTTTCGTCACCCTAACACGGATAGCTGCACAAATGTATTTACCACTGTATAAAAGATCCAGCAAAATTTAGACCGTCACACGTTGTATTACGCCATCATGTCGACCAGCTCAAGAAACCAAGAACGGATGAGATAGGAATGACGTAATTGGATGGTTGAGCTAATGCTAGCTGTTCACGCTAGCTCCTGCATCAACACTGAGAAAATCCACCCTAAAGGTGCTTCTCAGAAGAGCCATTTCAAATCAATTATTGAAAATGGAGGCTTTTAATGTCAGAGACAGGCAGGTTCCTGAGAGCTGGAGGCTGTCAGGTCAGCTGAACTGAAATGACAGAACAGGCGGTTACGGCCGATACAGCACGCATGTTGTTTTCATGCTTGTTCCTGTTATTGCCGTGCAGACGTGCAGCGGCTTGTGTCTTCGTAGATTGTGCGTCCTGTGGGACTGCGCTGGAGTGGTACGAGACGGGATGAAACATGAGCTCATTTGAGGGGCTCCCATAACGTAACAGTCAGTGCAGTGTAACGGCATACGAGAGCCAGACAGTCAGCTCAAACAAACAGAGCCATCTGGAAAATATCCTCTTTACCCAGAAAACATACTCTATCAACAATGCTTTCATTACAAATGATAACGGCACAATGTGATTCAAGTACTCCTCTTCAGAAGATTTGCTCTGAATGTCATGATCATCCGAAGTGCAATAATGCTGTCTTTGACATGAGCGATGTTGTGTTTTCCGAAAATATGACATTTAGAAAATAAATCATGCAAGTACTTAAAATATATACATATATATATTTAAAATGTTAACAATTGTCAAAGTCTTCTATGCTCACAAAGGCTGCATTCATTTGTTCAGAAGTACAATAAAAACAGCAATATTGTGAAATAGTGTTACAATTTAAAATAACTGTTTTCTATTTGAATCTATTTTTAAAATGTCATTTATTCCTTTGATGGAACATCTGAGTTTTCAGCATCATTACTCAATGTCTTTAATTATTAATTTGATTACTCTCTTTTGATTAATGTAGTGCATCCTTCATGAATAAAATTATTAATTTATTGTAATTAAAGCCAAAAACAGTTCACATGAATCAGTCTGGATGATTCATTAGCAAATTGCTCTGAATTTGAATGTTTAAAAAAAAAAAAAAGGTCATATTGACCAAAAAATCCACTTGTTTGATTAACATAAGTAGGTCATGGGTAATTAACATTTTACTTTTTGAAATATTCTGTAGTATAATGGATTACTGACTTGTTGCATTTTTTTGTATATCCCTTTTGTTATCATTAAATTGTATTATATGCAGTATCTGCATTTTATGAGTCATGAGATGCCCTCTAGATATTGGCATCAACATTCAACATTAAAAAACCCATAATGGTTGACCACCAGTCTGAACAGTTATTGCTCATATTTTTTTTAAACCCATATCATCTTTACTAGATGGACAAATCAGTCACCATGCACATTTTATACTGAAGTACTCTCACTCCAGTCTCTTCTCTTACAGGAGGCCTTTTTTGGGAAAGACCTGCTGGACAAGAGCAAACAGAGCAGACAAGAAACCACACGGCTGCTAGAAGATGACCGAGACAGGAAACAGCTCACGGCCAATCAGATGAAGCCATTGTCAAACGCATCACTCAGTGCGTCAGCGGCACCGCTGCCCAGTAAAGCAGTAGCAGCACGTACGTTTCTCACAGCTACTGCTGCAATCACACACACACACACACACACACACATGCGGCCTGTTACAGCCTTTTTGTCTCTTTCTGTTTGTGTCTTTTTTCCATTTGACATTCAAACCCAGTCTGATTTATAAATATATTTCCGTTGAAGTCAATAGGAAGTTTAAATAGACCCCATTTACTTTATTTACACACATTGCTGGAATGGGTGTCGGCGGGTGTCACTGGGTGTCACTCCACAATTCAAATGGTTTGAGAGTCCAATTTCATGTTGACTTTAAATTTGTCTAAACAATTTAGACCACTTTCCTGGAGTACAAAAGTCAGGGTTATGTCTATGTCTGTTTAGATCGTAATTTGGTTTCGTTTTCCCTGCTCCCGTTTTGCCCTGCGTTCCTTGGTCATTCGTTTTTCTGATTAATCCTTAGTTTCTTTTCCTGTAAATTAACTCTCCCTGGGTATTTAAGTTTCCTTAGTTCTTTGTCCGGTATAGTCTATGGTTTAACGTAGTTGTGTTCTCCTAAGCTTGTCCCTGGATTTATTATTAAAGGCTGTTTATTTCTCTGAATCTCCTGCGTCGTGCGCTTCGTACCACACACGTGATTACAAACATTAGGCCCTTATAATTACTTTCCTGCTTTATCCGCATCCACAGAAAACTCTGTGGAGCCTCTAGTGGACCTCTCCGAAGAGCTGAAATCAGACACAGAGCTGCTGGGAATGTTTTCTGATAACATTGGAAAGCAAACAGAGGAGCCCGGTAGGCCATTATGACTGTCTCTAAACATATGAGAAGAAATGACAGCACATGTTTGCTGTTCTGATGAGCCCCTTCAATGGGGTCCAGCTCTCTGACTCTAATATTGTCAGTCTCTGGGAATCTGCTTTGAAATGGGAACTTCATACATTCATAATGTTCTCGTAATCTTAAAAACCCTGTGATATAAAGGCATGTGCTTAGATGACAGATATAAAGTATGCCTGTTAATGAATGTACATACAAAAGTTTTGTTTTTTTGGGTTGTCAAACGTAGCACGTTGGCACATGCAATCTATTTAGCAGCGTTAATTATTTTTGACGCCGTTAGCACATTGACGCATAACTCTTTTAATTTTTTCTGTGTAATTTATAAACATCTCCCTTTATCACACGCATACAAGAAAGCGCAGTATATATTTCTCAGTAAATGGAGAAAAGCTATGTGTTTCATTTATTTATAAATCAAACCCAAATGGGGCGTTTAACAAAATTCATTTGCATTGTATGTTGGAACTTGATTATTATAAACAAGGTAAACACTGTCATTCATAGAAATGTTAATGCGAACAGGTCAGCAGCAAAAACAACTGTACAGGTGTAGGATTTTGTTCATAAAGTGTGTATAAAATAGTTTTATTCCATGATTGCACATTTGCAATTTCTGTACGTATTTCCCATGAGTTTAGTGCGGTTTGAGAAATATAGATTTTATTATTTGTGACTCTACAGCAGAATTACACCTCTAATGTCTTATAGTGTACAATCAGATGTTCATATCACATAATAAACTTTGTTTGAAATATATAATAACATGTTTAATATCTAAATATTTAATAACCTATAAGATATTGTCTTTTCATTTTGTTTATTTTCTTGGCATTTCCATATTTCATTCTTAGCTCATTTTAATTTACATTGTGTATGAATCATCTGCAGAATCTTTATTTTTCTCTTCACTTGTGTTTGGTTTGGGTCTTTGTAGGTCTTGATTTTTACCCTTTCCAAGTTGAGTACTCTCCTTCACCATTTGGTAAGAGCTCATGATCATGTTTTTTGATTATTTTCTTTTTCTTCTATTCTCTCACACCCTTTTGCTTGGCTTTTATTGGCACATTTCTGTTACTGTTTGATTGTTGACACATCACTCACAATGTTTACTGCACCTGAATCCAACCATTATGAATCTGCAGTCTATTTAGTTTCACTAAGTAAAACTTCCCATAATGGACAGCAGCAATCCAGTGCTAGATTAACAGAATGTGGTCAAGGACACTTCTCTTATACCCGCACGGAACTGAGATGTTCTATAGACCGGCATTTCAGAAAACCGAAGGCACTGATGAATGGCCTTCTTCCCATGAACAACAGTCAGAGCCTGTTTCTTTCTGAATGTATAAGTGAAGAATAGATGCTCTGTTCCTCTGAGATCCACTGAGTCCTTGGTTTGATGAAAAGGAACCAACCCAGTAATTTGTGAAAGATGTTGAGCTATCATCCCTGCTGTAAAATAGCCTTGGAGGATGAGGCGGCCTGACCTCCCTCAGAGCTCACAGTTATATTTCTAGTTGAATTATGTGCAGCACTAAGTTGTTTATTCAGTTTTGTCCATGTCAGATATGACGGCAGATAACAAGATCCACAACCTGCTCCTGTCCAGTTTTGCTTATTAGTTTTAATTCAGTGCTAGAGGGATAGTTTACCTAAAAAGTTCTGTCATCACCTACTCACTCTCGCGTATTGTCATTCCAAACCTGTAGAACTTTCTTATAGAGAACACAAAATATATTTTTGAAAAATGCTTAAATTGTTTTTGTTTGTAAAATGAAATTCAATGGGATCCAAAATAACATTGGACCCCACTGACTTTTGTTAAATGGAAGAAAAGAATACAACATGAGGATGAGTAAATTAAAAAAAAAATATTTTGGGGTAAACTGTTCCTTCACTTTTTGAAGATCGACCATGACAAACCCAATTTCAGGGCATCAGGGTCCAGTGGCATGTTTTGTTTGTTGAGATTAGCGTGACAAGATTGGTGTGCTTTTCTGTATATGTGTTTGTATAGGTCTGGACGTTGCTCCTTTAACAGAAGATGCATCTGCCTCATCTCAATCTCATCTAGGCCGAACTTACCCACGTCAGGTGCCCGAGGAGCCACTGGATGGCATCCTAAGCCCTGAACTGGACAAGATGGTCACTGATGGTCTGTATATAGCAAATGTATGCATTGTTGAATAGCAATATGTGTTCCTGGCACATCTAAATGTAAACACTGAATCTTTCTGCCATACAGAATCAATACTCAGCAGACTCTACAAAATACCAGGTAGGTTATATACTCAGAGCACCAACTGCCAGAGAGCATGTTAATTCATTGTGTTGTTAATAACAGACTTGTTTCCTTGCAGAGCTTGGTGGGAAGGATGTGGAGGATCTCTTCTCAGCTGTCCTGAGTCCCAGCACCAGCCAACCTCCTCAGATGCATCAACAGATCCAGGGAGCTCAAACCCTGCATGGTCCCCCAGGCCATGGTTTACATCCCTCCCAACCAAACTCAGGTTTGTTGTAGGAAAAGAATCAATGTTATGCTTGAGTGATATGGTTGAGACTGACAGTAATGCTTGTCTATGTAATTTAAAGGTGATGCGTGTCATCTTTTCCATGTTAAAACATTCCTATATTGATTTGAATTTGCACAGACAACTATAAATGTGACATTCATAAGTTGACTTCTAAAAGAGTATGACAAAAAAAAATATTATTTGAGTATCCCCAGCAGGGATGCGTTTCCCATAAGCATCGTTAGCTAACTGTGGTCGCAAGTTCCATCGTTTCCAACAAAGTTTCAGTGATTCCCCAATCCATGGTTCCATTGAATATTCACAAACAGCATTGTAAAGTTTTTTGTTTGGAACTACTGCTCTCAACGTGTGTTTAGACGCATAGTTTTTTTTGTGGTAGATAAGGTGGACTTACGTATATCATGCTCTTGAGCAAAATAAGCAAGCAAACGTGCAGTACAATCTTTATTGTTCATTTCACATACAGTATATATATACAAATGACATTCTACATCTTTTAGTTTGTCAAGAGAATAAAAGCACCGTTTTTGAAGAGCTTTGCAACAGTTATTGTTTTTGTAATTCGTTGGGGATGGTAATTGTGCAAAAATCACACATTTCACCTTTACCAGAATGATCTGGGTTTTGTACCAACTCAGTCGATGGTGTCTGTGGAATTTTGTATAATCCCTCAAGTGCATTACTGTAAACACGTTTTTTTTCTGAAGATTTTCATTCTCAGGTGAACCAAACTGACACATTATGTTGTGATAAATCTTGAAGGCCAGGCATTGTTTTATGCACTGTTGGTCAGTTGTATTGATATATTTTTGTACAGGAATGCCTTCACGAATGCCAGTGATGAATGGTTTGATAGAACCCAAACAGGAGTTTTCACAGTCCTCGATTGGTCTTGGAACAGGGCCTGATATGGCTCGAAATATCCCCTCAATGCAGCGCATGCCTTTCTCAGACAATCTTAGGTCAGTTATGAGATGAGTATATTTGTTTCAGACAAATGCACACCCACACATATCTAAATTGCAGTAACATGTTCTTGTTCAGTAGGTAAAAATATTGTGGCCTAGTTAGATAAAATCAATATTTTAGATGACTGTTATTATATCCTCTGTGAAGGGACAGGAAGTTCAACCTGATAGCACAGGAGACTGCTGGTCCATGGTCTGCTACAGGGTCATCTTCTGCATCTGCTCCAGCCGCTGCCTCGGAGGTGGAAGGAGACTCCATGTCCACTGCACAGAAAAGCACTCTGAAGTGGGAGAAAGAGGAAATGCTCGGAGAACTTGCAACTGTTGCACCTGTCCTGTATACTAATGTCAACTTCCCAAACCTCAAGGAGGAATATCCAGGTCTGCGAAGATAATTTAAAGTGATCGGTCAAATGCAGCTTTGAAAATCAATAAAATACTGTGATACAATAAACATGAATTTCCATTAGCAGCCCATTTTACTATATTTAATATGTAATCTGATATATTATATATTAAAGTAAATAAGATCTATTTTAATTTACATGTTGACCTTAAATGACACCATCTCTTCTTAATGTCTCTCATTGTTATTCTTTTAATAGATAATTTTATGTTTATGTTATAACCTTCCAGATTGGTCAACACGAGTAAAACAAATCGCAAAACTGTGGAGAAAAGCAAGTTCACAGGACCGGGCTCCATATGTGGTAAGTTGCACAGTATCAGCTGTAATACAACGAGGACATCATCATCACATTATTATGCTATGACAAAATGTTTTTGTGTTTTGGGAAGCTGGTTTGTTGGTGAACCATCACATGCTGTGTTTTGAATGCTGGTGTGCTGGCTTGTCGACTAGCTTCACCTGCTAAATTTGGCTGGTTAATAACATGGCTATGATGGTCTACCCACTAAAGCAGCATCACACCACCACTAAACAGCATAAACCAGCTTGGAATTTATTTCAGCAGGGTATAGGGACACTTTAGTGTTGCTCAAAGTCAAAAGAATACATTGGGCCCAAAGAGCTCATTACAGTCTGAGAGATAAATAAAAAAATAAAAAAGATATGATTAAAGGGAACATTACCTTGACATGAAGGAGTCTAGGCCGACTTAAAATAATGATGAAAAAGCTTTTAGACAATTAATCTTAAAAGCATGTAATTTTAGCAAATGTATGCAACCATTGATTTTCAATGGTCTTTCTTTGATATCAAACCTGCACGACTACTCTACCATTCACAGCAAAAGGCCAGAGATAACAGGGCAGCCCTACGCATTAACAAGGTCCAAATGTCCAACGAGACCATTAAGCGGCAGCCGACCCAGCCCCAGCAGCCTTTAGAAGAATTTGATCCTGCTATTCCACCACTGGACCCAGAGTTACTGTTCAAAGATCCACTGAAGCACAAGGAATCAGAACATGAACAAGAATGGAAGTTTAGACAGGTAAGTCTTATATAGGTATGTTTTTGGAAAATGGCTAAATGACAGTTTGTAAACTGTTATCTCAACAAACTAAACATACCACTGGACCCTGATGTCCTGAAATTGGGTTTGTCCATGGTAGCTCTTCCAAAATTCAAGGAATAGTTTACCCAAAAATAAAAATTTACTCACCCTCATATTGCTCCAAATCTCTATACCTGTTCCTTTTGTGGACCACAAAATAATATATATACGTATTTTAAACTGTTTGCTACACATTTTTCAGCTGCATTTTGAGCTACAGTTTTTAATGTTGTTGAAATGTTTGCAGAAGCGACCTTCAAAATAAACTCTACTAAAGCATTTATTTCAGAGAGCAGAAAAGTATATGAACATTTTTTGAAATGTCACGCTCTTCAAGCTTCACACATCTCAAGATCTCCTCAGAACTTCAAATGAATTACATCCGTGTTCTCTTTTGCCTAGAAATAAATAAACTGATCAAATGACATAAAAAATATAGGCTGCACGATTATGGGTCAAAAATCATAATCACAAATATTAATGATCAATGTTGAAATCACGATTATTTAACACAATTATTGGTGGGCGATATGATCAATGGTTATTTCATGATATGAGTAATTTTAGTAAATCAGTAAAATTTCTACATTTTTGATAGGCTACTTCAGCAAAACCTAATAGTAGGTTAACTAATGTATCTAAGTAAAAGGCCCTCAAAATAGTTACTTAAGACAAATAAACTCTCAATAAAACAATAAGAACAAAGAAACTAGTTAAAAACAAAATGGCAGTGTTCAAATAAATACAACCGAACAAAAATACAAATTAAATAAACAGTGCTTTAAGTTTTTCATGAAGATGTACTTACAGTAGTATTCGGCACAATAATCCTAATCCTGAAATCAATTTCGATTAATGGCACAGCCCTAATATAGATTTATATAGTTGTTTTGAACTCTAAAATAAAAATTGTATTAACTCTTAAGTACTTAATTAATTCTCACTAATTACTATTCCATGATTTTTATTATTACTGTGCTGCATTGTGTATTTTAAATGAAGCATACATTTTACATTTTCTTACTATTTAATCATTAGAATATATATATTTTCGCTTATTGTTGCAGCAAATGAGACAGAAAAGTAAGCAGCAAGCTAAGATTGAAGCTACACAGAAACTGGAGCAGGTGAAGAATGAACAACTTCAACAGCAGCAGCAACAACTCCCATCAATCAGCCAATCTGAGGAAGACTCTTCCAGTGGCCTGAAGAGTCCTGTCTCTGTGCATTCTAACAATGAGAACATGTCTCCCAAGCAGCTCAGTTCAAAGAATGGGGTTTCAAAGTCACAGCTGCCTGGCACGCCTACATCATGTTCCCCTGATGATGTATTTTTGCGCCCTCATCCTCCACCCCCCTCTTCGGGATCTCAGCCTCAATCTCCTCAGATGTTCTCCCCAAGCTCCTCTGGCTCTAGACCATCCTCACCCTGGGATCCCTACACCAAAATGGTAGGCACACCCAGACCACCACCAACTGGGCAGGGAACTCCACGCCGTAACTCGGAATCAGGGAAATCTCCCAGGGGTCTTTCGGAGCCAATTGGCTCTCCAACAGCCATTTGTAATGATCCCTATGCCAAGCCCCCAGACACTCCAAGGCCAGCAGGAGCTACAGATCCTTTTCTCAAGCCTATGTGCCCTCCTAGAGCAAATCAAACTTTGGAAGGAAGACATCTTGTTGGCTCCCCAGGCCATGATCCTTTCTCTAGGGTGTCTGTGAGAAAGGAAGCCTACCAGAGGATGCCTCAAGGCAGGATGATACTCTCAGACCCTTATGCGCGTCCTTTACTCACTCCTATCCCAGGCAGCAATGAATCGGGGTCCGTCCAGGTCTTTAAAACCCCTATGCCACCTCCTCAGGCTCAGGAACAATATGCAGGTATGCATGCACGGAGAGTAAGTGGGGATCCTTTTGAAAGATCAATGATGCCCCCTCGTTCCTCTGAGGGATTCTCTCAAAATCAACATAATGATCCTTATGCACAGCCTCCCCTCACTCCACGTCCTGCAGTAAGTGACGGCTATGCAAATCAGAGGGTTTCACGGCAGCCCCAAACCCTCCCATTTCCTCAGTCTGGACCAATTGCACGCCAGCCTTCCTGTAATCCATATGCTCGAGCACCCTCTACTCCTCGGCCAGACTATTCTCAGTGTGATCCCTATGGACAACAACCTGTCACACCAAGACCTTTGAGTGACCCTTTTGCCCAATCTCCGTTTTCTAACCCCTATGCCAGAATGCCAGGCACACCTAGACCACATGACCCTGAACCCTACACTCAGCAGCCTGCATCTCGCCATCCAGTCATGATGAATCAACCCTCTCAGCAGCAGACTCTAAACCCCTTAATGTCCCCTATGTCAATGGACCCTTACGCACAACCCCCTGGGACTCCACGCTCAGGAATAGCAGACCGGTTCCCCAAGTCTCCAAGTCACCAAAGGAATGCTGATCCTTTCAGTCAATCACCTGTACTGCCACGCTTAGTAGGGCCTGATCATCATGCACAGTCAATGGGAAGGTCCCAGCTATTAACTAATGATTCATGTGCACATCTAACACAAACATCTCACCCTGGAGGTGTCGGACAGGGATTGGGACCTGGGCCCATGTCCAATCAAGATCCATTCTCCCCTCCTCAAGTGCTGATGCAAGACACATTTGCCAGTCCAACAAAACATGGACCTCAGACCCTCAAACATCTAGGTATAACAGATGATACCAGATCTCAGCAGCTATCCAGTCAACCTAATCAGACTCCCATCCATGACCCCTTTGAGCAGGCCGCCATAATTCCCCATTCTCAGTGTGGAGAAAATAAGGAGCAACAAGGATTATTACAGAGTATCAGCTCCCACACCATGGGGCAGCCCAGCACCGGAGTTCAAACAGTACCACTTGCTGAAGCTGAGGAAAGACTCAGACAGGTGTTGTTTTATTTTATTGCTACTGTATTTAAGATGGTTTTATTTCTAATGAAGTGCATTATATCAGTTACAATGTATAATTTGTACAACACCAATTAACACATACCATTAATTTGTTCACAGCGTCAGCGTATTCGAGAGCTAATTCTCAAACAGCAACAGCAGAAAAGTGCCATACGTCAAGACAAGGGTGTACAGGATCATCCACTGTCCATGCCTCCAGGAACCCCTCAACACTGGAGTCAGGAGTCTACAGGCCAACAGAATGAAATTTTTAATCGCCCACCACCACCATATCCTGGTCCAGGAGCTGTAAGACCCCCTCAGAGATTTCATGGGCCATACCCAGGGGATCAGCAGGGGCATTTCCCTGAAGGCCATTTTCCTGGACCACAGTTTCCTGGGGATGCAGACTCAAATATAAGGCAGCTTGGGCCAAGGTAGGTGAATTTGCATACTACCAAACTTGTAGCACTTTGCATTAATGAAGGAGCTACATTTTTTCAAAAATGCAAAAATGGTAATCTTCTTTTGTTGATTTTAGGATGCCCCTCACTTCTAGTGTGCAAGGTCCTATGGGAGCTCCAAGACCTCATCAGATGCAGGACTCAATAATTGAAGCTCATCCACTGATGAGAAGATCCATGTCTATGGACTTGGGAAAATCAATAGGTGGCAGCCCTTTAGTAACCTCACATTTGCCACCTCGTGGCATGCACATGCAACAGCATAACATTATGGGGGCTTTCATAGAACTGAGACACAGAGCACCAGATAACAGACTGCGGCTTCCCTTTGGACCACCCGTTATGCAGGGAAATCGAATGGAATCACCCTCACACCAACGACCCCCAGGTTTCTTGGTGGGTCAAGAAATGGGATTCCCCTTCAATCAGGTTCCAAAGACAATTAACACAACAATGAATCAGTCTCAGGTAACTGTTACACAGATGCAGGCATCTCTGAGCTTGGGGAATTTACAGCAGGCCAATATTCCGCTGAGAGCTGGACATCCACAAATCCCCCTGACAAGGTCTATTAGCCAACCTGCCTCCAATGAGAATCTCAGTGCTCCCTTACTCACAAATATTGCTACATCTGCTGTACAAAATGATGAGGTCCCTTTATCCTCAAATGAAGTATCCGAGGAGAAAATTGATTCTGATGAATCTGCTGTGAAGGACCTTGAAGATGTTGAGGTGAAGGACCTTGTTGATGCCGATTTAGAGAACCTAAATCTTGACCCAGACGATGGAAAGGACTTGGATCTTGAAACAAATGACCTGCATCTTGATGACTTCTTAACATCTGGTAAATTTGATATTATTGCTTATGCTGATGCTGATTTAGATCTTAGTGAGGACCTGGATCTCAGTGATCCTATGGAAGACCACCCTGAGACGTCTGATGTTCAGAAGACCAAAGCTGAGAAAAAGACTGAAAGTTTTGATGAAGCATCCTCATCATCATGTTCTACAAGTGGCGAAATGGTGGACAAAACTGCCCAGTCTCAAGGTCACATCAGTAAAGACGTTCCTCAGGATCAGGTGTTGGTTTCTCTGAAAACAGAGGATAGCAAAAATGGAATTAAAGACTGCTTGTCCCAAAACACTTCTTGTAAGAATCAAATAAATGATAGCGCTGCCATTAATCAAGCGGGCTTTGAAAGTGATATTGATGCCAGTTTACAGGTTTCAAAGACTGGAATTCACCCTGATGCCACTCCAGTGCTTTCAAGTATGCTGGTCAATATACAACCAGAAGGTGAATCACTAAAGCAGGAACACTGTGGTCAGTCAGCGGCACAAAGCAACCCTCCAAATCAAGAAGCTACAATATCACTCAGTAGTTCTATGCTGGGGCAAGGAAACTTCTCAGTGCAGGGGATGGATTCTGGCCTCAGTATTGGCCAATCGTTGGTGTCCTCTCATGGCGAAAGTGAATTAGAAGTCCCGGGCTCCATTCAGGAACAGCAACAAAGCCATATTTTCGGTATGGATCAAAAAGATGATGTACTCTCAGGGGAACAACACAGTATTCTTACACAACAGGCAATGTTGTCACAGCAAGGTCTTCTGAACAGACCACTGCTTCTGGAGGAGCAGCCACTTCTTCTCCAAGATCTCCTGGATCAGGAAAGACAGGAGCAACAACAGCAGAAGCAAATGCAAGCAATGATAAGACAACGTTCCAGTGACTCATTCTTCCCCAACATAGGTAAGGTTTAGATAATATAAAACAATGTACTTTTGTTCTTCCTTGATGCCTCAAGATTAGGCCTTTCTCTGTTTTACATGTAGTAAACAGCTGGACAAAAACTGAAAAGATAAGAAACTCATTGGACAACATTTGACTGTTTCATTGTACACATAGAACTACTTGCTTACAAACTGCTAAATTCAGTTTTGAACTGCTGCTTGGCTGTAAATTTGGTCTGTTGGTAATTACATTTATAATTTTGAGTAAATGGCATTCAAGTAAATTGCATTTTTCATGTCATTATATGAAACTAAAATAACACAAAGTGTCAGTGTTATTCCAGCTCAATTTTCTAGACCTGATGTTTACTGTGAAATGCATTTTTGTGATTTACATCATAAACCTTATAAAATCAAATTTCTTAAAGAAAACAAAATTAGTTATGTAATTAAAGAAATATTCCGGCAGCATCCTGTTGTGCATTTCCACAGAAAATAATTTTAACTCGTTTTTATACATTTACACTTTTTTTTTTTTTTTTTTTTTAAATAAGCTTATTAACAGAAATGCACTTATAATTAAAGTATATGGGATTGCCCCATAAACTTTAATTTGATTGTAACACTTTTCTGCCTGTTTTTACAAACTGAGGTCTAAAATTATTGTCGGTGATAATTAGTAGCATGCTTCAGATGCAGTCAATAAAGTTTTATTCTATTTAACTTCTATTTAACCCAAAATAATAATTTAAAACGCATTCTGTATATTTCTATAACAAGCTAAATAATTTACTGTATATATTTGTATTTATATTTTGTAAGAAACATATTTTGGCTATATACATGTACATAATTTACATAAATGTGCATACTTTTTTCAATGATTTATTCAGATTTTGATGCTATCACTGACCCCATAATGAAGGCAAAGATGGTTGCATTGAAAGGAATTAATAAAATGATGGTTCAGAACAACATGGGAATGACTTCAATGGTCGTGAACAAGTGAGTTAATAGTCGTGTTTGTTTAACTGAAATATTATTTGATTTATTTCAGTGTTTATGTGCATGTGCACTAATGGCTCATCCATTATTCCTCTTTTCACAAAATCCCAATTAGTGTCCAGACAGGGCAGGCGCTACCTGGCCCTGATGAAGTTGTATCTCCGATGCAGTTGGCTGGACAGGTGAGACTCTTTGCAGATTAGAATGTCTGGTCTACACATCCTCCATCCCTTTTGTGTTTGCTTATAAATTTTTTTGGCTAATTTGATTTTCCTTTAGAAACAAATAAGAGTGTAATATTCTCAGCTGTAGTTTCAATGCATTTCTCATCATTTCTTCCTTAATGCATAAAAGGTGTCCAGATCAATTCCATAATAATTGTATAATTTTGTCATAAATCTCACATTTAGGATGGCAAAGTTGCTCCTCAAATGGCACTACCCAATCCCCCAAATTTTGGAACAGGATTTGCTCGTAAGTTTTTAATAATTATTAATATCATTATACAGTCCATATTGTTTATCTTCGAGTTATAGTGCAAACATTCTGAATATGAATATATTTAATGTGTAATGTAATTCCAGATTAAGCATTTACTGAACATAATTAAATGTTATTTTACCTTTAATCACAAAAATGTACTGGTTTAAACCAGTAATTAATAATTCCAACCTTTCCCCCATTTAGATGACACACAGAAGGTTCAGTATGAGGACTGGCTCAGGGAAACCCAGCAGCTGCTTCAGATGCAGCAGAAATATTTGGAGGAGCAGATTGGGGCCCACAGAAAGTCAAAAAAGGCTCTGTCAGCCAAGCAGAGAACTGCCAAGAAAGCAGGACGGGAGTTTCCTGAAGAGGACGCAGAGCAGCTGAAACATGTGACAGAGCAGCAGGGGGTTGTGCAGAAACAGCTGGAACAGGTAAAGCACACACATTATATCAATCATCCATGGTTTTATCTTCATGAGCTGATTTAAAGGTGTCTCTGGCCTCTCTTTCTGAAAACTAAACCAATTAAAAACTTTTCAGTTCATAAGATAATCCCAAAAAGCATTGAAAAGTACATTTAAAACACATTTCATGATTATCCTTTTACAGAGAACTATTCACTTTGTCATTTGATTTAAAGTCCCCATGAGTTCAAAATTGACCATACTTTGTTTGCCTAAATTGATCGTTTTGTGGTGAACAATTCATGCATGCAAGTCAATCCACACAAAAAAAAATTGGCTTCGTAATCTTTAATCAAAATCTGAAAATTCCCCTCCCCTTTGCATTGGAGGACCTTCCCTGATGAAGTAGGTTTGACGGTTTTGGTGTCTGCTTAACATTCGTAACCACGCCCCTCCAACTGACAGTAGACAAGCTGCCTGTGTGTTTGCGAGCATTGACAGCGTGTGAAAGGAGAGATGGCGAGGAGGTGCATTTTTGGTTGTGGCACTCACGGAACACTTTTCCCATTCCCTAAAATTCCCTCGTTATGGTCCAGATGGCTCGATTTTTTACATTTCGAGGAAGGAGGGATAACAGAGAGGTCACGGATGTGCTCGAAGCACTTCACGCGTTAAGATCTGCCTCCATTTATGAATAAAACACCTACTTTTCTAGATCCAATCAGGTGCTAGTTGGAAAAAAGCCACGCCCACTATTTCGCCTCATTTAGTATTCCGTTTCTCTCGGAAATACGTCACAACACTGGAGAAAAGTTGTTTGCAACTTCCGGTTCAAGGGGACTTTAAGGCCCGTTCACAACAGGAACAATATCTATGAAGACAACAATCGTGATAAATATATTAGCACCCTAGCTAATGCATGATAACCTGCCAATTTAAATGTTCAAGCTTTTTAAAGTAAGGTGGATTCTGATTAGCTGTCAATGTTTTTATCATTCATCAGATGTTCTGAAAAAAAATTCTGGAAGTGTGTCAAACAACGTGTGTCAAAATTGTTATAGTGGTTGTGTGGACTTTTATCATTTATATCTTATCATATACCCTATTATCATAGAATTAGAACAATTATTAAAACTTTATAGTTATAGTCCTTGGTGTGAACAGGCCTTTAGTAGTTTTTCAGAATGTTTTAACAAGTGAATACAAATTCCTTGAATCCTTAAGTATTTGTATGACTATTTCTCTTTGTAATATTGAAATAAAGAATTTTAATTAAGATTTTTTTGCAGTTATCAAGGACAGAACATGTTCCAAAAAAAATTAATAATTTAAATCTGTGGTTGATCTATGGTCTTTATAATTTGAAAAAGTAATATTCTATGAAAAAAAAAACATTTTAGAAATACTATTACATTTACAAACAATGAATGTCTAATGAAGAGTAGCAGTATTATTTCTAATATGCAGTTGTTGACGTTATATTAGTTTAGATGTCATGTCATTATCTAGCTACAATACTTTATATCATACATTGTCTTTCTGATATATTGTGGTGAATCCTTGAAACGAGGACATATTCTTAAGTCTTCCATTCCAGTTCTTTCAAATTTCACTCAAACTTTGTGACATTTTCTTGTAAGTTCAAGGACATTTTGGAATGAGTGGGACAAGTACATGTTGTAAATGTTTCAGTCCAATTTTGATTTTTCTCTGCTTTTTCTAGATTCGCAAGCAGCAGAAGGAGCATGCAGAGCTGATAGAGGAGTACAGAGTTAAACAGCAGCAACAGGGCGGCATGCAACCCCCAGTGATGCCTGGAATGCCACCAATGCAACCTCATGCTGGCATGATGCCAGTTGGGCCCCCCATGAACCAACCTATGATGGGTCCCATGATGCCCATTCAGCTTCACCCTGGTCAACCAGATGCAGCTAATGTGTCCAACACAGCAGGCTGGCATCCTGGTGCACCTGTTCCTAGTGGAGGACCTCAAATGCCAGGAGTAATGCCCGCTCAAGTAGTGCAAGCACAGCCTCCACAGCCGACAGTGGCTAGGCCCAGTCAGGGGCAGGCAGGTGGCGAGTCTCCTCACGTGAATTTCGATGATACCAACCCATTTAGTGAAAGTTTCCAGGAGCGTGAGCGCAAAGAAAGACTACGGGAGCAGCAGGAGAGGCAAAGAGTTCAGCTCATGAAGGAGGTGGAAAGGCAGCGTGTGAAACACTGCATGGAGCAACAGCAGGTTCCTAACTGCCAAGATGGTACCATGAGGGCCCTGTCCCAGATGCCCTTTTACAACCAGGACCTACCGCAGGACTTCATGCAGCCACCCAGAATGCAGCAGCAGATGCAAGGGCCACCATTTCCACAGCAACAAGGCATGCAACCAGGGTACATTGGAGGACCTTCCAGACCAATGATGGGTAACGGTCCATTCCCTCAGGAAATGGGACCGGGATTTGTTTCTGAGAACCTAGCACCCCATGGGCCTAACTTTGTCCAGGCACAAGCTAGACCTCAGAGATACCCTGGGCCAAATATGATGCCTCAAAATGCAGCTCAAGGGCATCCATTTCCAATGGATGGACCCACGCCCTTGCCTCCAAACTTTCCAGTTCCCGGTCCATCACTTATCCAGCTGTACTCCAACATCATCCCGGAGGAGAAGGGTAAGAAGAAAAGGAACCGCAAGAAGAAGAAAGATGATGATTGTGAGTCACTGAGAGCTCCTTCTACACCTCACTCTGACCTGACAGCCCCATTAACACCCTGCGTGTCAGATACGTCATCCACACCGACAAGGAACCCAATGGTCTTCGGCGACCATGAGTTCTGCGAGATGTCCCAACCTGGATCGTCTACACCAGGCTCCATGAGCAGCCAGCCGCACTCTGAGCTGGAGCGCCAGCTCTCTGAAGGCAGCTGTGGGGGAGGGCCAGAGATGACCATGAGCCATCAGGAGATGCATGACAGAATCCTCTCCAACATCAAATTGGAGAAGGTGGAGGCGAGTGACTGTCATGGACATAAGGGAATGGAAATGGAAATAGGAATAGGCATGGTCAAGGTAGAAGGAGAGAGGGAAGGAATGATGCTTCATCATGCGAATCAAAGTCAAGCCAACAGCTTGAAAGGAGAAGCTGGGAATGAACTCCTCAAACACCTCCTGAAGAATAAGAGGACTCCACCTCACCAGAGGTCTGAAGACAGTCTGAGGTCCGAGGAAGAGGGATCCACGGACAGCAAAGCATTTCTGCGACAGTGCTCCATGGATAGCACTGGGGTGAGTGATTGAGGATGCTTAATTTTCATTTGAAAACATGACACATGTAAATACATGACTGTGTTATTTTCCCTTCCCCACAGACATTCTCAGATTCAAACCACCCTGATTTCCCTGGACCATTACTTCCAGAGGACAAGAAGAAACAGAGGAACAAGAGGGCACCCAAGAGTGGAGACAGACCTGCCCCCCGCTGTAAAAAGAGGAAGAAAGAGGAGGATGAGAGTCAAGCAGTGTATTCCTCGACTGAGACCGTAATGACCCAATTAAAACAGGTGAGATGCAAAATCCTTTATCTTTTCAGTCTAGTTGAGTCGTATTTACTTCCTCTTTTTTGACTAATTTTATACTGGTTATCATTAAGCATTTTTAGCAATGTGATGGTGGAATTTTCATCAGCATCATTACCAGTCTTCAGTGTCACGTGATCCTTCAGAAATCATTCTATTAAGCAACTTTCGTCTTATTATCAATTTTTAGGAGTTGTGCTACTTAATATTTTTTGTGGAAACCATGATTTTTTTTTTAATATACTTCTTTGATGAATAGTAATTTCAAAAGAACATCTCTTTGAAACTGAAGTATTTTGTAACATTATAAATGTCTTTACTGTCACTTGTTCAATTTAATGTGACCTTGCTGAAAAAAACGTGTGTTTTAAGGACATCTAGATATTTATTTGTGGGGGGACTAAATGCTAATTAAAAAGTAGTTTTTTGCAGTAACTTAAACTTGTTTTATTGCTGAAACATTTCTTTAGTTATGCACAGTGGTCTGATTTATATGTGTAGGTCATAACAATTTTGTCATGCAGTTTGAAAATGAGTCTAGCATGTTTGGCAGACATGATTACAGAGAGGCTGTGCCAAATTAACTCATGACAAAAGGAAGATGGTGCTGTGAAACATTTTGAACGCTTATCACATGAAAGAAAGTCACTGGTGTAGACAATGAGCTCTATGATTGAGGAATCTAAGGCCATTACAGCAGTTTTGCCCCTGACTTTTGAAAATAAAGATTTTTCAATCTAAATTAATTTGTTTGGTCATTGCATGTGTATTTTTGTAGCTATGACAATTATTACAAATTTAATAAAATAAAATAAAATCAGGAATCAATACTTTTATTTAAAAAGTACGCATGATATTTAGAAATGACAGTAAAGACTGTTTTTAACATTGATAATAATCAGAAATGTTTATTGAAAATATATTGGAACAGAAAACTTACATTTGCTGTTTTTACTGTATTTTTGATCAAATATTTTACAAATTCTAAGTGTTTTTTTATCTTTTATTATAATAAATGCTCATCATTTAAGAAGTTGTCACGTTTCTGACAGGTTTCTTACATTTACATTGGACCTCAGTAGCACAGGTTTCTTTCTTTTTGTCTTTTTTTTTTTTTTTACTTTTTTTTAAACTTGACCTTTATCTCACATTTCCCATATGTCGCTCTTTTTGTCTCATTGTTTCTTTGCAGCAGCAGCTCTCTCTCTTGCCCTTAATGGAGCCTCTGGTGGGGGTGAACTTTGCCCATTTCATGCCCTATGGGGGCGGACAGCTGGATGGAGAGAGCCGTCTCTCGGGCACATTTGGAAGCGCCTCATTGGACGGTGTCTCAGACTATTACTCCCAACTGATTTACAAGGTAATTAAGAATAGCTAATAAAATACTCCATGACTGTACATTTGCTACTGAAGCATCAAGCGATTACTTTTATCACTTACATCAAGTCTCGTAATATCAGCAGTAAACTTCACTTAGATTTCATTTATGAGATGTGCAGATGGTCACTCATATTTGTATCTCTCTACAGCAGAATAACCTGAGCAACCCGCCCACCCCTCCTGCCTCCCTGCCCCCGACACCTCCTCCAGTGGCACGGCAGAAGTTGCTCAATGGCTTTGCCACAACAGAAGAGCTTGTCAGCAAAGGTGGTGTCATTGTTGGACATGATGGTGAGTGGCAACTTTGAACTTGATGTTGATAGTGATCATTTTAACTAGATATGGACAGGCCAATGAACTGTTTACTCTTCACTACAGAGAATAGGTTTGGCCAATGCTTTTTTAGCATTAATCACATGTTTATATTTTGTTGGTTTTTGGTCAAAATTGAGTCTACCAAAAAACGCAGACATTTAGAAACGTAGCAGTTTATAGTAATAGCCAAAAACAAAGATAAGTTTAGATCACAAAACATAATATTTCTAATGCACAATGGGAGCTAATAAAAATACACTACTGACGCTGGTTGTTTTTTGGGGGGGGGGGGTTTGTTTCAACAGTCACCAAAGGGTTGCTTTCTCGACCGCTGCAGTTTAAGGCTGAGGAGGAGCTGCTGGCTCGAGCACTGGCTCAGGGGCCCAAAACTGTGAATGTGCCGGCCTCTCTTCCCACCCCACCTCATAACAACCAGGAAGAGCTCAGGTCAGTACACGGATACCAAGAACTGGGATTACAGTTAGTCTAGCACAGTGCATGTAGCAAGTTTTTTTAACAAATAGAAAAAATAGATTAAATAGAAATAAAAAGTGTTAATGAAAAA
The DNA here is from genome assembly GCA_030578275.1 of Meda fulgida. Lineage (NCBI taxonomy): Eukaryota > Metazoa > Chordata > Actinopteri > Cypriniformes > Leuciscidae > Meda > Meda fulgida. The sequence goes on from CM060617.1 coordinate 25,684,299, forward strand.
GATGCCTATTTAGCCATTTCTTGAAAATGGCTAAGGACTCAGTAGCTCGGGTTGAGTTAGGTAGGTCATTCCACCAGCTTGGAACAGTCAAGGTAAAGGTCTGTGAAAGTGATTTTGTGCCTCTTTGGGATGGCACCACAAGGTGCTGTTCACTTGCAGAACGTACGCTTCTGAAGGGCACATAGGTCTGAAGTAGTGAGTTTAGGTATAGATGTGCAGAGTCACTGGTTGTTCTGTAGGCAAACATCAGTGCCTTGAATTTGATGCCAGCGGCTATGGGCAAGGTTGAGTTGAAGGTGATGGTCCTTCATCCAGCAAGAAATGTCTGTTAGGCAGGCAGAGATGCGAGCAGCTACCCCCGGATCCTCTGGCCGCAATGAGAGGGACAGTTGTGTCATCGTTTCTGAATGGCTGGTGACATCATGTAGATGGAGAGGAGAAGTGGTCCAAGCACTGAGCCCTGAGGCACCCCAGTAGCTAGATGATACAACTTGAATACCTCACCCTCCAAGATACCCTGAAGGACCTACCTGAGAAATAAGACTTGAACCAATGGGAGTGCGGTTCCTGAGATGCCCATTTTCATTAGGGTTGACAGGAGAATCTTTTAAAACTTTTAAACCATAGTGTAAATAACTCCTATTTAAACCTATCTAACTAAACAACAAGTCCTAGGGTTGATTCCTCAGTTAGGGGACGTTTTCTGTCCTCTAGGATGATTTTATAGATAATTATTCGACTTTTAAATGAATTAAAAAAAATACTTTTAATTAAAGGCAGTGTTGAAAGTTGACATTTCTTTATTTTTGGCTTGTCTTTTACCCAGACCTTTTAACTTCCCTCTATAATATATTTAGTGTTATATATCAGTAAAATTGTATCATTATCATTACACCAAAATCCACTTGAAGGTTGATCAAGGCCTTGATCAGGTCTTTATTGCAGAGCAAATGTTTTAACACAGATGAAAACTTTTTTTAAGGAGTTTTATTTTCCAAAGCTACCAAAAGTGTGTAAAGGTAATGGTGAACAGTACTTTCTACACATTAAGTATATTTTCAGTTTCTGAGTTAAAATGTAACCAATCTATTTCTCTCGTACACACAGGGGACAGGAGCACTGTGAAGACAGAGACACACCAGACAGCTTTGTCCCATCTTCTTCCCCAGAGAGTGTCGTTGGCATGGAAATCAGTCGTTATCCTGATCTCTCATTGGTCAAGGAGGAACCTCCGTCTCCAGCCCTGTCTCCAGTAATTCCAATGTTTCCTGTCTTTAGGGGCAAAGGTAACTAGCTCATTCCCTTTTGTGCCTACAATTACATTATAAATGTTCTGGGTGCTGCTGAGTGACCACAGGGGATTTGATTGATTAAGCCATTTTTATTTATTCCTTTTATTTTCAAGGCTCAGAGGTCAGGTTACGAGAGGTCAAGACGGAGCCTTCATCAGTGTTCTTCAGCTCTCCATTTGGATCGGTGCAAAATGGTTCCAATGCTGGGCTGGTGTCCATCGCCATCACACTGAAGCCAGCTGCGGCTGAGGTGAGAAACAGTGTTGGTTTACCAGAGAAATCTGTTTCTGCAGAGGTACCTGCAGAATTTGTTTCGATAAACAGCACAAGAACAGCACATAAAAAACAACACAGTACAACAAAACATGGAATAACAAGTACAACAATTTCCATACTGCAGAATGGGTGCAAAGATGATTTGACAGATAATTTAAATTCACAGAACAAGAAGTCAGTGGGATTGTAGTGGGTACAAATGGTATAAGTAACTAGATTTTTACATTTTCTGAAGAAAATGTGAGTTGTTTTTGCCATTGAAAAAACTTGCTGCCTCAACTCATAAGTATGTGTACTAAGAATAGTGTTGCTTGCATCTGCTAACACATATCTATACAGCTCTCATTCCTCACTATGTGGTTTCCTTTGCTCTTTCAGAACATAACTGACGTTGTCGCAGCCATTGCTGACCTGATCCGTGTGAAGATCCCCAGCAGCTATGAGGTCAGCAGTGGCCCGGGCTCTATGGGGTCCATCAAGACTTCTGTGGATGCGCAACGTCTAGCCTCCGCACTTCACGAGCCGAATGGACCACGGGCCACACGGCAAGCGCCTTACCACCTGCAGCTACAGCACAACCATAACAAAGGTGAGAAATGCCTGCTTATCCATATTTTGGTCTTATGTCATAATTACCTCTTTGTGTCACATGATCGTTCAGAAATCATTCTACAATGACTGTGATCTAACAATTAGATCAGGATCTAATTGTTTATACATCAGTTGCTAAATGTGTAGTATTATGTCTGTGTCTGGCTCAGCTACTGACGTAAAATCACTATTGATTTTGTGAACGATTGGGGAAGCTACTTAAACACAGTAGTGATCTTGGCCTGAACTATCCTATTGAAGTCTGCTCATCTGTGTCAGATACTCACTTAATGAATGTACTGAATCAGATTAAAAGCCTCAGTACAAGATTACATCTCATTCATCACAGGGAAATGATACTGCTCTCTATTATCGTTGTGTAATTGCTGTTTTTTACACTAATCAGAGCTGGTATGAGGAACTTTTTCTTTTTTTTTTTTTTTTTTTTGACAACTGTGGATCTCTTTCAGGTGTTGTTGGTGGCAGAGAGCAGTATAAGAAGGGACAGGGCAGCCCAGGACAGAGGCAACAATGGTGTCAACAATGTAAAGTGGTAGTCCTGGGCAATGGCGTGAGGAAAATGACCAAAGATGGGCAAGGCAAAGCACAGGTAGGAATATGTGTTTTTAGTTTGCTCTTGATGTATTCAAAAAGGCATTTGCAACCCATTTTATTTTAAAAAAATTTGACATATTTCCATGTGAAATTTAAAGTGTGACTTAATTTGATTGATTGGACTATTGTGGACGTTCTATGTCAGAATGAGGCCAGACTAAGCCTGAATAGTTATTTTGCTATTGGTTAACATTAAGCAATAGAATGAATGGCCTTGATGACATCAGCAGAAAAGTTGTTTCAGAGGCGAAGAAAGTTACATCATTATATCGTCTCATCCTCTGATTTCTCCCAGGAGTCCCAGTTATGTTCTGATGGGGGTTTGGTGTTCTGCAGTCATAGTTGTCTCATTCTGCACTCATCATCGACTCAGTCCAATGGGAACACTGACACCAAGGTTTGTTTTCTCAGTCATAATCCATATGCAAACAGCTTTGAGACTGAGCATGGCTGATTTTATTTAACTGATGAATTCCTCTTGATTACGCATGATGAATGTCATGCATATGTTTCATGTTTCTGTATTGTATTTCCAGACATCTGTTGCTCTACTTTCTGAAAGTGCTTTGAAACAGAGTCCTTCTAAAGTCCAGCACCAGTATAGCAACAACATGTCCTCTCTGGATGTCCACTGCCTGGCCCAACTCCAGCACAAGCCATCCCCTCCCTCTCCAAACCTTCACGCGTTTTTTAACCCAGCTGGTCAAGCGATCAAGACAGAATCCAAACCTAAAAGCATATCGGAGAGCCATCTTAAAGTGACGGTTAAGCTGAAACCGTGTTCAGAGGGCCACGGGGAAGACAAACCGTGGCATCATGGCAAACGGTGGAAAGGCCTGCGCTGGCGAAAATGGACAATACACATTGCAGTACCAAAAGTTGCCACCCAAGAGTCGGAAGTTGAGGAGTTCTTGCAGCAGCTCAACTCATCTCTGCGGCCGTGCTCAACCACCCGTGACTGGCGCCGCTGCTGTTTTTGCCAACAGATTGGCGATGGGATGACGGATGGCCCCGCCAGGCTGCTCAACTTGGACTTGGACACCTGGGTGCACCTCAACTGTGCCCTTTGGTCCTCTGAAGTCTATGAGACTCAAGCCGGCGCCCTGATCAATGTGGAACTGGCGCGTCAGCGTGGTCAAACGGTGGTTTGTGCGTTTTGCCAGCGCTTAGGCGCCACTAGTGGCTGCCATCGGTTGCGTTGCCTCAACATCTACCACTTCACCTGCGCCCTGCAGGCTGGCTGTACGTTTTTTAAGGATAAGACGATGCTGTGCCACCAGCACCGGCCACGGGGAGCCGGCGCTGCAGCCGGCTTGCACTTAGAACATCAGCTGCGCTGCTTCTCTGTGTTCCGCCGTGTCTTCGTACAGCGCGATGAACTACGACAGTTAGCGTCGGCCGTGCAGCAGCCTGAGCGCGGACATACTTTCCGTGTGGGGAGTTTCCTTTTCCATGCAATGGGTCAGCTGCCACCTGCCCTGCTGCCCACCTTCCACTCGTCTACGGCCATCTATCCACCAGGCTATGAGGCAAGCCGTCTCTACTGGAGCATGCGGCACGGTCAGAAGCGCTGCCGGTACGTCTGCTCTGTTGAAGAACATGAGGGGCGTCCCGAATTCAGCATCCGTGTGATTGAGCAGGGCTATGAGGATCTGGTGCTAACAGACACCACTGCTAAAGGTACATCTGCCACAGTCTCTATCACAAATACTGATATAATAGCAGACAGGGTTCCCGCGGGTACTGTATGGACATACAGTATTTGGGCAGGTTTTAAATAACATCTTCAAAAGTCCTACATTTGATTTAAAAAACTCGAAATGACAAACATTCAACCTAAAACAACAGTTAAAATAGCAAAACCAAAAGAATAACAAGACATAAAATCCCATTGAAACAGCAGCTTTCATGTTCAGCTGGGGTGTAAAAAAAAACACAAACTTGCAAGCGATGCCTTTTGTCTCCAAACCAATTCATGTTTTGCCCACAATCTGCTGCCAATTCAAAGTCCACTTAAATAGAACCAAATCAAAGCACTTTCATTTAGTGTAAAAAGAGCCCATTCTTTGTGCATTCACATTGTAACTGAACTGACAAGTGGACTTCCCAATCACCCTTAGACCACCAAAAAAAAAAAAAAAGAGAATGCTATTATGAGCCCCACATGTGCTCTGAATGTGTAGTAGAGGACAAACCAAAGCTGCCCCAATATCCCTAGGGACCTCATATTTATTTAAACAATTTCAGTTGCAGCTTTTTGAGGTTCAATAATTGCACTATGCCATATCATAATTTAAATTTCAATGCGATTAATTAAAACCACATTCAAAACCAGTTTAAAATAATCTCATCAGTCCTACTGCCTGACAGATAGCAGTGTGATGTTTTTTATTCACTTGTGTGCTCATTCTCATGTGTTCTAGGAGTCTGGGACAAGGTTCTTGGGCCCGTGGCTGAAAGGAGGGCTGAGACGGGCATGCTGAGACTCTTCCCTGTCTATCTGAAGGGAGAGGACCTGTTTGGGCTTACTATCTCTGCAGTTACCCGCATCGCGGAATCGGTATTTACAATAATTACAACCTTAATATAACTCGCTGCATATTTTAAAGTGAAATGCCCAGTTATGTATAGTTTGTTACCATGCGCTTAATTTGTGAAATGTCACTGTTGTAGCTGCCGGGAGTGGAGGCGTGCTCAAGGTATCGATTCCGTTATGGACGTAATCCCATGTTGGTGCTTCCACTGTCGATCAATCCATCGGGCAGCGCTCGTTCTGAGTTGCAGACGTTCCCCCATCATGAGAGGTCAGTATTTTGATAAATTATGGTGTGATCACATTAATGAAATTGTGCGTGCAAGAACAGGTTCATTGTCCATTGTCATTAGCGTCGAGATGTATGACGCACAGCTCACACAGAAATCACTTTCAAGCCAAGCAGCTTTCCGTTTGATCAGTGCGGTGAATTTGCCTGACCAATTTGCCTGGCCAGCAGCCATATCACCCTGTAGCCCAAGACTGGTTGGCCACTGAAGCTAAGAAGGGCTGAGCCTGGTTATTACCTGGATGGGAGACCTCCTGAGAAAATCAGGTTGCTGCCGGAAGAGGTGTTAGTGAGGCCAGAAGGGGGCACTCACCCTGTGATCTGTGTGGGTCTTAATGCCCCGGTATAGTGACGGGGACACTCTACTGTCAAAAAGCACCGTCCTTCGGATGAGACATTACACCGAGGTCCTGACTCTCTGTGGTCATTAAAAATCTCAGGATGTCCTTCGAAAAAAAGAGCAGGGGTGTAACCCAGGCATCCTGGCCAAATTTGCCCCTTGGCCTCTGTCCATCATGGCCTCCTAATCATCCCTATATATATATGACAGAATTTTCGTTTATGGATGAACTAACCCTCTAAATGTGACCGCACCTTTACATTTTGCGTTTGTTGGAAGAGCAGTATTAATGAAAGGCTGTTTTCTTTCCCTGTTTCTGCCATGTTCTCTTATACACTCCGACAAACTCGTATATACTCACAAAGGTTAAAGATCCTCTCCGTGTGGGCCAGAACATCTCGCTGCATTCAGAACTCCTCCATGACGGAGAGTGGATCATCTCACAGCAAACACTTTGTGCACTCCAAGTCATCTCAGTACCGCCGGCTGACCAGCGACTGGAGGACTAATGTGTATCTGGCACACTCCCGCATCCAGGTGAGTCCGTTCACTGACCCGTCTGATGCATGTTTGAAAAAGCTGGCTGAAATTTCCAGGTTCATCTGATCCTTTGAAAATGTAAAGTTTTAAAGGGATTCAGATGGACCTCGCTGTATTGAACTCGAGGAAGCCTTAAAATACTCAGTGTGCCTTGAGTGACTACAGTTGCTGTTGTTCCTCTAAGAGCATCTTAATGAAAAATGTCTCTTTTAAGCTTGTGTTATTGGCATTCCTCCCTCTGGCACGGTTGTGTGGTCATCTAAAAGAGCCACAGCTGATCCAGTGTCTCGTCTAGTTCCCTGCCAAGCTTTTTAAAACCACACATGCATACAAACAGATAAATCACTGAGTCATATCTGATGTCTCATTCAGTCATGTACAAACCTGTGTATGCTAATCGAAGCAGTGTAGAATGGGATGTACATGGGTCAGTGTCTCAACTATGTCCAGGTCATATTTTCTCCACAAAAAAAGAAAGAAATGTGATTATATTTTGCATATGAAAGTGAAGGAATTATGGAGGTGATTCTCATTACATTTAGATTCTCATTACTGTATATTTGTAAGATACAATACAATAAATATTTTTACAGTACTGTACAAACATTTATTTTATTGTACCTTAAAAATACTGTACTACAATCATTTTGAAATTACTACTACTATGATGATAAATAATTTGGTAATACTTTACAATAAGGTTTCATTTATTAACATTAATTTCATTTAACTAACATGAACTAACCATGAGCAAGAAATTTGTTACTGTATTTGTTAATCTTAGTTAATAAAAACACAGCTGTTCATGTTACTTCAGAGTGCATGAACTAATGTAAAAAAAAATCAACTTTTGATTTTAAAAATGTATTAGTAAATGTTGAAATTAACTTTAAAGTTGTAGTGTGTGATTTTTAGCAGCATCTAGTGGTGAATTTGTGAATTGCAACCAATAGACGTTACGCTGAGCGACAGGAAAAGATGCCGTCGTCTGAGACAGCAGAGAGTAGCTAGTTAAGCAATGATGTTTCTTTACAAAGATAAATTAAGAAATTATGTTTACTTTATTATTCAGTAAAACGATATGTTATTGCGAATATTATTGTTACTTGTTCATCATTGTGTCAGTGTTTTATTCACTGACTTAAGCTAGCTTCCTTGCACGAAGAACAACATAGTGACGAAACGCTTTAGTCCATCTAGGGCTACTGTAGAAAAATGTCTGTGCATTTCAATGTAAGGGAACCCGTGGTGTATGTAGATAGAAATGACTCGTTCTAAGATCACAAAAACATAACGGTTCTTTACGTAAGGTCTTTATACACCACTGAAAACATAGTTATGTATATGATATTGCATTTCTGTCAACAGATCCTCCTAAATATTACACAATGCACCTTTAAGTAAGATTAACAAATGCTGTAGATGTATTGTTCATTATTAGTTCATGTTAACTAATGAAACCTTATTGTAAAGTGTTACCAATCATTTAAATTATATTTTCCTGCATTAAATTAAAGACAATAATGCAGGAAATGAGCTTAATAGTCATAAAACATAATGTCATAATGCAACAAAAAAAATCTTAATGGTTTTAAACAACCTTTTAATCATCATGTCCATTTAAAAATATAACTGCTGAATTGATTTATTCAATTATACATTGAGAAAACAGGGACAATCATTTTCATGGAAATAAAATTGTATCCAGAAATGAACTAAACTTGACAAAACTCCCTTTTCAATTTATAAAAAATTATATACAAATAATGTACTTTTTTTTATCAAAAAAAAAAAAAGATTTCTGTTAGGGTGTGGGTTTTGGTTAGGTTTATACTATTGATAATTAGCTGTTCAAAAACAATACAAGTGTATTGAATGTCCCAAGTAAACATGCATGGAATAGCTTGATTAAATGCTATTCTAATGCAAATACTCATGCTCATAAGTGAGCTAAACCTGACAAAAACTTATTTTGGGGATGTCCTCATATGTAAAAAACAGTATAAAAATGTATAAATTGTAAAAATATTTTTGGTTAAATTATAGTATTTGCAGCTGTATATAAACATTCCCCAGTGTGTGTGTGTGTGTGCGTGGTGTGTGTGTGTGCGTGGTGTGTGTGTGTGCGTGGTGTGTTTGTGTTTGTGTGTGTGTGTGTGTGTGTGTGTGTGTGGGTGTGTGTGGGTGTGTGTGTGTGCGCGCGAGCGCGTGAGCGAGTGATCTTGTAGCCTTGGGTGAGGATGCATGTCTAATGCGTCTTGTGTCTGCAGGGTCTTGGGCTGTTTGCAGCACGTGACATTGAGAAGCAGACCATGGTGATTGAATACATGGGGGATATTCTGCGCACTGAGGTGGCCATGAGGAAAGAGCTGCTGTACAAGGCTAAGGTAAAGCTCGCTCAACCAATGAGGGAATAGTGCTGGGAATAATGTTACCTTGACATGCTGTCTAAATGCGTTTGTCTAAATCTGTGTGGATTTCTCCCACAGAACCGCCCAGCATACATGTTCCGCATCAGCAGCGACCGAGTTATCGACGCAACCCACTCTGGAAGCCCTGCAAGGTACAAAAATGAACTTGTCGTGTCATATCAGCTTTCAGATGTGTACATTACTTGATGATGCGTTATGGGCATTGTCAAACCTGACATATTACTGTCATTTTTACTGTCACATTTTGCACAATTTAGAACACCTGTGAATGTTTAATATTGCTGTTTTAGGATTACTGTTTGTAGCACTAATATTCAAAGTTTGGGGGATTTTTAAAGAAGCCTCTTATGCTCGCTAAAGCTGCATTTATTTAATCAAAAATACAGTAAAAACTGTAAAATTTTGAAATATTACTTCCTTCAGGAATACGCTGATTTGATGCTCAAGAAACAATTGTACTGAATCAGAACAAGCGTATAAACTTAGTGTGTCATTGCTTTTCTCTGAAATTTGAATCACAGTTTTGCCTAGTGAATGACAGTGTTTGACAAAAATTGCTGTTGGAAAGTTCAAAGCGTGCTCTTGGATGCAAGAAGAAATGAAGTTATAATTCATTTTAATTGGATGTTTCCCTTAGATACATCAATCATTCATGCTCTCCAAATTGTGTGGCTGAGGTTGTTACGTTTGAGCGGGGCTACAAGATTATCATCAGTGCCGCCCGCAGGATTGAGAGGGGAGAAGAGGTAAGACTGTAACAGTGTGTCATTTATTTTCATGCACCTAAATAAACGGCACAAACATGCCCAAAAAATTGCTTTGCAATGCAATGCAGTTCTGGTAGACTGTGAAGTAGGGCTGCACAATTAATCGAATTTTAATCACAATCACGATTTTGGCTTCCCACGATCAAATTCGCCTGATGAGTGATATTTCAAATGCGTCATGCGTCACAGAACGCTCTATTTTTTCAAAGCCAATCTAGCGCTCCTTAAACCACTGTCTGATCACGTGCCTCCATGAGCCACAGTGCGCGAGAGAGACCGAGTGTGTTTGCGCGCGAGCGACAGAGCACGAGAGAGGCCGAGTGTGTCTGCGCGCGAGCAACAGAGCACGAGAGAGGCCGAGTGTGTCTGCGCGCGAGAGAGACCGAGTGTGTCTGCGCGCGAGCGAGACCGAGTGTGTCTGCGCGCGAGAGAGACTGAGTGTGTCTGCGCGCGAGCGACAGGGCACGGGAGAGACCGAGTGTGTCTGCGCACGAGCAAAAGAGCACGAGAGAGACCGAGTGTGTCTGCGCGTGAGCGACAGAGCACGAGAGAGACTGAGTGTGTCTGTGAGCGAGAGAGACTGAGTGTGTCTGCGCGTGAGCGACAGACCACGAGAGAGACCGAGTGTGTCTGCGTCCGAGAGAGACGGAGTGTGTCTGCCCATGAGCGACAGAGCGCGAGAGAGACCGAGTGTGTCTACGCGCGAGCGACAGAGCACGAGAGAGACCGAGTGTGTCTGCGCGCGAGCGACAGACCACGAGAGAGACCGAGTGTGTCTGCGTCCGAGAGAGACGGAGTGTGTCTGCGCACGAGCGACAGAGCGCGAGAGAGACCGAGTGTGTCTACGCGCGAGCGACAGAGCACGAGAGAGACCAAGTGTGTCTGCGCGCGAGCGACAGACCACGAGAGAGACCGAGTGTGTCTGCGTCCGAGAGAGACGGAGTGTGTCTGCGCACGAGCGACAGAGCGCGAGAGAGACCGAGTGTGTCTACGCGCGAGCGACAGAGCACGAGAGAGACTGAGTGTGTCTGCGCGCGAGCGAAAGGGCACGAGAGAGACCGAGTGTGTCTGTACGCGAGAGAGACCGAGTGTGTCTGCGCGCGAGAGAGACCGAGTGTGTCAGCGCGCGAGCGACAGGGCACAAGAGAGACCGAGTGTGTCTGTGTGCGAGCGACAGGGCACGAGAGAGACCGAGTGTGTCTGCGCGTGAGAGAGACCGAGTGTGTCTGTGCGCGAGCGACAGGGCACGAGAGAGACCGAGTGTTTCTGCATCCGAGAGAGACGGAGTGTGTCTGCGCACAAGCCACCGAGCGCGAGAGAGGCCGAGTGTGTCTTCGCGCGAGCGACAGGGCACGGGAGAGACCGAGTCTGTCTGCGTGTGAGAGAGACCGAGTGTGTCTGCGCACGAGCGACAGAGCACAAGAGAGGCCGAGTGTGTCTGTGTGCGAGCGACAGAGCACAAGAGAGACCGAGTGTGTCTGTGTGCGAGCGACAGGGCACGAGAGAGACCGAGTGTGTCTGCGCGCGAGAGAGACCAAGTGTGTCTGTGCGCGAGCGACAGAGCACAAGAGAGACTTGAGTGTGTCTGCGCACGAGCGACAGAGCACGAGAGAGACCGAGTGTGTCTGCACGCGAGAGAGACCGAGTGTGTCTGCGCGCGAGAGAGACCGAGTGTGTCTGTGCGCGAGCGACAGAGCACAAGAGAGACTTGAGTGTGTCTGCGCACGAGCGACAGAGCACGAGAGAGGCCGAGTGTGTCTTCGCGCAAGCGACAGGGCACGGGAGAGACCGAGTGTGTCTTCGCGCGAGCGACAGAGCGCGAGAGAGACCGAGTGTGTCTGCGCACGAGCAAAAGAGCACGAGAGAGACTGAGTGTGTCTGTGCGCGAGAGAGACTGAGTGTGTCTGCGCGCGAGCGACAGAGCACGAGAGAGACCGAGTGTGTCTGCGCGCGAGAGAGACCGAGTGTGTCTGCGCGCGAAAGAGACCGAGTGTGTCTGTGCGCGAGCGACAGGGCACGAGAGAGACCGAGTGTGTCTGCGCACAAGCCACCGAGCGCGAGAGAGGCCGAGTGTGTCTTCGCGCGAGCGACAGGGCACGGGAGAGACCGAGTCTGTCTGCGTGTGAGAGAGACCGAGTGTGTCTGCGCACGAGCGACAGAGCACAAGAGAGGCCGAGTGTGTCTGTGTGCGAGCGACAGAGCACAAGAGAGACCGAGTGTGTCTGTGTGCGAGCGACAGGGCACGAGAGAGACCGAGTGTGTCTGCGCGCGAGAGAGACCAAGTGTGTCTGTGCGCGAGCGACAGAGCACAAGAGAGACTTGAGTGTGTCTGCGCACGAGCGACAGAGCACGAGAGAGACCGAGTGTGTCTGCGCGCGAGAGAGACCGAGTGTGTCTGCGCGCGAGAGAGACCGAGTGTGTCTGTGCGCGAGCGACAGAGCACAAGAGAGACTTGAGTGTGTCTGCGCACGAGCGACAGAGCACGAGAGAGGCCGAGTGTGTCTTCGCGCAAGCGACAGAGCGCGAGAGAGACCGAGTGTGTCTGCGCACGAGCAAAAGAGCACGAGAGAGACCGAGTGTGTCTGCGCACGAGCAAAAGAGCACGAGAGAGACCGAGTATGTCTGCGCACGAGCAACAGAGCACGAGAGAGACCGAGTATGTCTGCGCGTGAGTGACAGAGCACGAGAGAGACTGAGTATGTCTGCGCGTGAGTGACAGAGCACGAGAGAGACCGAGTGTGTCTGCGCACGAGCAAAAGAGCACGAGAGAGACCGAGTATGTCTGCGCACGAGCAACAGAGCACGAGAGAGACCGAGTATGTCTGCGCGTGAGTGACAGAGCACGAGAGAGACTGAGTGTGTCTGTGCGCGAGAGAGACCGAGTGTGTCTGCGCGCGAGCGACAGAGCGCGAGAGAGACCGAGTGTGTGCATTAGTAAATTGCATTAGTAAATTGGTACATAGTACTACATAGTAATATATAATTACTATATAAGAGGCATGGAAGTTCGATTAATGGACTCCAATAATCAGTAGGCTTCTACAAACGTCTTGTTTTGAATTATTGTTTAATAAATAGAAATATTCCGAGCACATAAACTTTCATATGAAGGATTAAATACGATTCAATTTATGCAAGATTTCACAACTAATCACTGACACTGTACCACAACCAGGTTTTAAGTTTCTTAAGCATCAAATAACAATTTGATCCATTAATCGAACTTCCATAGTGCATAGTTCTGCCTTGAAATTTTCTCATTTGATTACATTCTGTTATGGAAAGTTTATTTTTTTATTGATTGTATATTTTGAGTTTAATTCACATCCATTATGCAGGTGCAATGCAAGTTTATATTTTGCTTCCTAAAATATATTTACACAATGTAAAAATAGTGCCCTGTTGAAGTTTTGCTACATGTTCTTTATTGTTTTCTTTTCTTTTTATTTATTTTTTAAGGAGATGCACTGAATTTTGGTGAATAAAGAGGACCTTTTTTATTTTGATGCACATATTTGTACATTAGCAGGAATGTAGCACAATATGGATATGAAAGCAGTTATAATTAGCGTATGTGACAAAATTAAATAATCGTGATAATCATGATCTCAATATTGATAAAAAATAATCGTAATTATCATTTTGTCCATAATCGTGCAGCCCTACTGTGAAGGATGCAGCAGACCATTATTGCAATCTGGCATACTTTTTAGGGGTACCAAATCGGTTATCGGCTGATATTATAGATTTTTTCATTTACGTCTATCGACCGATATTGGATATTTAATTGTCCATGCTCATTTCCACTATTTGACATTTGGATTTCCTTTACAGTCATCTGACGCTCACTTAAAGGTACACTATGTAAAGTCTAGGTTACTAATGTAATTCCTGAAGGAGGAAACGCAAACGTTACGTCAGAACTGAACTGATCAATTGGGATCCAAATTCGTCAGTTCAGTTCTGACGAAATGTCGAACGTGACTGACTGATAGGGAACTTTTGGCCCTCTAACTGTTAAAAAACAAAACTGCATGTATTTTGCAAAAGAACATTGTTTAGATTGTGCTTCGGCTCTGTGTGACTGGATTAATATGGTTATCATACTTCATAAACCATTCACTACTAGAGTTAAGAGATATAACCAGTTTAGATGGAAAAGATATCAAGCGGACTAGCTGAAGATTCATTAGAGACTTCATTCAGACACCTGAAACGACCCTTTAAAAGTCAGAAAGTGCTCTCGACTATGTTCCCGGTTATAATGCTCTCCACAATCATGTGATTTTTAGAGTGTCTATCTGTCTATATGGACTATCTGCAGAGCTTAATATGAATTGAGATTTGAACCACATTTGAATGATTTTGTTGCAGCTCTGCTATGATTACAAGCTCACCCCGGTTGAAGATCAGAGCAAGATCACGTGTCACTGTGGAGCCGCCAACTGCCGCAAGTGGATAAACTGAACAACTCTGAGGTGCCAATTTACCAGAGGAGACACACAAAACAAGGAAACAGCCAATCCTGGAAGTTGTTTTAGCGGGCGATCATTTTTAAAACGTGCAAAACTAAGAGGAAAACACAACGCTGGAATACAGCATTGTGTGAGAGCCATTCGTATCATTTTCTTGACTTGAAAGGAAAAGGTTCCGTTATGTGCATGTGCCATGAGTCTGTGTGTGTGTGTGTGTGTGTGTGTGTGTGTGCGTGCGTGCGTGTGTGTTTGCCAGCTCGAATGCGTGTGCGTCACACGGGGCAGATTTCACCAGCGAATGAGGACGGAGAATGAGCGAGAGCACTGTGCCGGGTATGCCTTATAGGTCGATGGAGAGGGCAGGCCCATCTGTATGACGTGATCTGTTCCGTAGAAATCAATGTAGAACATCACTGAATGGAGAATGTACGGAATTGACTTCCGCAAAGGGAAAAACATGTTGCACTAAAAAAAAAGAAAACGAAAAAAACAAAGAAATAGAAAATGAACTCACGAAAAAAAAACTAAAAAATACTTGATTCCATGAGTCAGTTTTATCCTAGATATCTCTCATTGTTTAGTGTAAGAAAATAAAGGTGTTTTGTATTTATTACTGTGTGAGTGAATGAATGGGCCTATTTTTAAAAGCGGTTTTATGCCGATAAAAAGGATGCCCGACTGCGATTCTTGCACGCAGTTTGAGATTCTGTTACATCTGTAAATACCGTGTAAATATAGAGAAATATCAGAATGATTGACCAAATACGACCTTATTCACTACCTTATTCATATCGATATTCAGATATTTTAGATGTGCTTGTTCTGTTTTGTTTTTCTTTTTTCTTTCCGGAATTATTTAACAAAGACACATCACGATACCACGTGTACACGTGTAATTACGAAACTGTACAGAATTACAAAGGTGATTTCACAAGAAAAGTATTTTCTCTGTGCTTAGGATGTGGTATTTGTAGTGACTTTGTGGTTTATTCATTATTGCTGACCATTTCGTTGGTTTTCATTTCATTTTATTCCATTTTATGTTACGGATAGCAGCGACACGGAATTCAAAACGAGAGACATTTTAGTAAATCAGGTGGGATTGTAGATGTAGGGATAACTGTGAAATGAACTTTAAACCTCACAACCCGATTATGAGATCACACGCGTATGTATCCTGAACAGGCACAAGTAGATCATGCTCATTTTTTATATAAAGGCTGTCGTATGGATTTTATAAACATGCAGCGTCGTAAGAGACGTCGTCGTCGGACTCTTTGTGTGTAATCGGTGGGAGGAAGGGTCAGCGTCACTCTCTGAAAAATGTGTACATACGAAAAACATATGCTTGTATTAGTTTTATTGATTGAAGTGAAGCATCTGTTAAGAGAGCGCTATTCATTTTGTAGCCAAAAACTGTTTTTCACACTTCACATGCCTTGTTATTTCAATTTGGGAGTTTCTGTGTGCACAATTTCACGTGGAAAAATGGACAGTTTAGACTTTGTATTGTACTGGGCATGAATTTTTTCAAAAGAGTCCGTTGTATATATTTTTTCTCAAATGAACAGCTGTAACAAAATTGTTTCATGGATATTTTCCTTGTCTTGTAAAATACATCAATTTCCTAGTGTTTTTTTTTCTTTTGCTCTGTATAGTAGTTAAATTGTTTTGGAAACTTAAGCTTTTTTGAAGTACACAGAGCGATATAGGGTTTGGTATTTGAGGAATTGAATTTACATTTACAAAAAAATAATAAAATATTTTACATCATTAATTGATGCACAACTTATTTTTTCTGTGAATGTGTTGCAGTTTTATTGAGATGCTATTATATTTTTGATCAATATTTAAAACATTTTTTATTATTGTTTTGTGTTTTCGTTTTCATTTTAAAGTTTGTGTTTTTGTCATTTTATGTCTATAGTTTTATTAATTATTATTTCAGTTTTAATTATTTTAGTACATCAACTTAAACTAAATGAAAACGAGAAATTTTGCAATTAGCTGAAATAAAGAAACATGTAGGCCTAAGTGTTTTTTTTTTTTTTTTACTTTTTAATTTATTTCAGTTCAAATTTATTTTATATTAAGTGACCGTTTTTTGTGATGTGATGTGTGTTGATATTTTTGGAGGTATGCAAGATTTAATAACATTTAAAAAAAAATCAGCCTTCAGCTATTTTATTCTGTGCATTAAAGGCATTTTCGCACCTAACGGCACAAATAAGATTTGAAATGAAAACAATGGAGCTTTTGACAGCGGGGGACAATCATTCGCCTAACAACAGATCTTCATTTTCTTATTTTCATGTTCCATGTTATAGTCTTTAACACTGTTCTCACTTTTTTTTGTTATTATATGCTACTTGATTATTGTTTTAATTAGTACACCCCAATACAAAGGTCAGTTTTTAGTTTGAATTTTTTTTCTTCTTTTTTCATTATATATTCTGCTATAGCCCAGCTTAGTGTGGCTAGGAACTGCCGATTTAGACAGGAAGACAGTCTGAACGACATGTAAAATGAATGAATGACAATATAAAAAATATATATTTCGGCCTAAATTTAAGATTTATGTATTTGAATTGCATAATATTTCCATCCATTTGGATTACACAGTTTTTAAACTAATAAACTTAATGTTATTTACATTTGTCAGTTATACATAAATTAATCAAGTCCCTTCTTCAAGCTGTGTGCGCGCGCGCGTACGTCCGTCCATTTGACCGTAACAGTGGTTTGCAAAGCAATCTGTAGTCAGTTGTTAACGCTGTCCAAAAAAATATTCTTCCAATTTATCTACATTTCAAACCCCAGGCAATTTATTCATAATTAGGAAGTTGTCCCACCAATTTCATTTTGAGAGCTGATTAAACTGGAACAATGCGCGATGCTGACCAGAATAAAGCAGGCTGTTTGGCCAATGCTTGAAATGATGAAAACCAAAACCTTTGACCCAAACATACATCATGCTGTATGGTGGAAGCATTGGTTTCAGGCTGCTTCTCTGCCTCAAAGAAAGGCCATCTCATCTGAGGATCAGACAAACTCAAATTGTTATACCGTATTCGAGGAGAAAGATGTAGGCTAATGGTGTTTGGGGTTTCCCCGGGGAAAACAGGAAACCCTTTTATTTTTTTATACAATCGTTAATGGTAATCTTATTTGTAATGTGGATGATGTGGATTTACAACATTTACAACACATAGGTTACAAACTGAGGCAATTAGCTCAATTAAAGTGCTTCATGTTTAACTTGAGGTTGACGTCCCTGCAAATAATAAAGGATTATACTTCTGCTTTCCTTAATTAAGACAAAGCCTCACTGGGTTACTATGTGGAATCATTAATAAAAGGCGCCACCTGTTGGTAAACAGAAAATAAAATGAGAGTTTGAGAAATTAGAAAAACAACTGCAATGAAGGAGGAAAGAAAATATAAAACATAACTGGGCCAAGTAATACAGTTATGGTAACACTGTGGCCAATAAAAAACCTGAAAAGTGCAACAGCTGACTTTAAATATCCATAAGATTGTATGATGTCTAACTGTTTTTGTCACAATCACTTGTTATTTTGTTAATAGGCTATTATTAAAATTTTTGCGGAAGTTGTTATACCCTGTGTGAGCAAAGCCAGTAAGTTTTAGTTCAATACAATTACATTAACTAGCATTTTCGGGGAATATAAAATCCTCTCCGGGTCAAAATGACCCGAACACAATGCAGGGGTTTCAGGTATGACCAATTATATTCATTTAAAATTCAAATCAGCACGATGATGTTGCATGGCTTTCCTGAAAGAGAACACACTGCTTAGGGACCCTATGAATCAGAACATGACTTGCGTTTATGAATAGGATTGAGAGAGAGAGAGAGAGAGAGAGAGAGAGAGAGAGAGAGAGAGAGAGAGAGAGAGAGAGAGAGAGGAAGAGAAGAAACTTGAGCCTGTTTACACTCAATTTTACACGACTGCCTCCAGAATATCAAATGAACTACACATCAACACAGCCACGGTGCTCTGAAGGGCAATATGACAGTGATGAACTAGAAGAAATGATCATTCTGTGGCATATGAAATATAAGAGTCATTGTCCGAGTGCACTAAATTCAGTTTGCTCTACATTTGGATCCATAATGAAGATCGAACTGACTGATCAATCTAGAATATCCTCAGACATGAAAACAATGCAGAAATGTAATAATTATCAAACTGATTTTAGCACATATAAAGTGTGATGTTTTAAAGCAATTTTTGTGTTGCAAATCTAAACAATCCCTTCAACTCACAATACTGTATCTGCTTCCGGGTATTAAACCTGGCAGAGAATCCATAATGATACAGAAGTCATTAGGTCTGCTGATTGCTCTACAGAGTCCTATTACAGCCAAGCGATATGAGTCCATTTTGCAGGACCAGCTGCACCCCATATTCAAACACTGTTCCATGATGATCCCGTATTCCAGGATGATAATGTCTTCACACACACTGCTACACAAATACAAACACCAGGACGAAATCAGACACCTCTGAAGGCCTCCCGAATCACCAGATCTAAACATGAATAAATCTGAGGAAGCGCTGAGATGTCCAGCCTCTATGTAGCTATTCAAATTCAAGTTTATGTAAAATACTAAAAGCACTGAGTGTTTTGTTTTTTTAAGCACTGAGTGTTTTACTGCAAAATTGCCTTTTAATGTCGTTATTATGCATGTACTCCATAGATCTATAGAACTACTACTGAGTCTCACCACAAAACAAAATAAGTTAACATAATCTAATAATATCTTGTTTACCATTCAAGCAAACAAAACAAAAAAGAAAAAAAACTTTATTTTAGTTTAGTTATAAGTAGAAAGCTCTTTGATAAAATGGCCCCAAAAGGTATTCGGCTGTTTAAGTCTTTAAAATGCATGCTTTTTTTTTATTTCCTTTCCATATCTTTTGGTGTTTCACAAAGAAAATGTGTTAGATAGATGATGAAACAAAAGATATACTGAGTGATGTAGGCTATAATTTGTTTGCAAAATAAGACAATTTTAGGGTCTCTGTGGGAATAAGTGCTCCTATCAAACAGCTTTTACATGTATTAAGACCACTAATATTTTCGCTAAGAATGGAAGTGGAATGTGGGTAATATGTTGCTTGCACACATTCAATACTGAATAAAATTGTTGATTTAGGGTACAATACAGTAGCGCCCCCTAGAGACTGTATTATTCAACTCCACTGACTGTTCTATAAAATGTTGAATTGTTCATATTTGAAGACCAGATTTGGTATCTATTAATTAAGGGTAAGTGGAGCATGTGAACTACTTTGTCACAACTACTTGCACAACATAAATCAAATACATTTAATAACAAATGTGAAACGCTTATTGAATTTTGTCCTATTATCTTTGCCTTGACATGAAAAGTAAGACTGGTTTATGGATATGGGTCTGGCTAGAGAATAATTTGGTTTCAGTCAGGCTTCAGTTCTACTAAACTATGGCAACATTTAACATTAAATCCTTAAAATGTACTAGTATCTATTTTCATGCTAGTACTTTTTTTGTAGACAGTAGTGTAGGCTACTTTTTTTTATTTTTTAGCGTAGCTATTTCCGGTGCTCCTGATGGCCAGTATACCTGCTAGTAAATGTAGTAGGCTATCTAATAAATAAGTACCAATTTAATAGGCACTAGTAGGCTAGTAGTGTAGCCTACTCTATTTAATAGGTAGCTATCTAGACAATGAGTAGCCTACCAGGCAGTATCTAATAATTAAGAAATAATAAGTAGTAGTATTTTTTAAAAAGGTAGCCTACACACACCTAAAGAATAAGCACTAGTAGCTAATGAAAAGTACTAGTATGGAATAGATAGCCTATCTAAAAAAAAAAAAAAAAAGTAGGCTATAGCTTGAAAATAAAGTAGCTATAAGGATTAAATGTTAAAATGGCTTGCCATAAATAAACAGTCTGCTTGCAAATAGTAGGCTACATGTGTCTTCAAGATGTCTGTTAAAGATCACTTCATCTGGAAAGCATCTGCTGTTTACGAAATATAAGGCATCTTGAAGATGTCAGTTTTACATTCATTCTCTAAACGTTTATCTGACATCTGACAGGAAACCTCTTATAGACGGATTGCAGATGAGCAAACACTCTAAACTGACAGATTTTGCATAGCTCTAAGATTGGGTGTGCGATAACGACGTTTTTTCTTTCCTTTATTTTGATTCTTTATAATATAGGCTAGGCCTAATATAAAAATAGGCTACACATACGCTTGAATTAATACGAGTGGTCTTTGTAAAGATTTAATAATTTGGGCATATGAATAGGCTAGCTATTTGAATGAATGTATGAAAGCTGTCAGTGGAACTCCGTCAGCTGACACCAGTTTCACACTCGCTCAGGCAGATGAACTTCTGAGATAAAGTCTAATTGAGGTAAATAAAACTCTCTTCTTTGTAGTAGTGTATTCTGCTACGACTTTACAGCACTTCACCATGCAGTGGCGAATCGCCTGCTCGGTGCGGGAATCGAACCCATGACAGAAGCGGAGTTGAATGCGGATGTTTTCCACGGCTCGCTGACACTGATAACGAACTGGAGTGTCGGGATGTGCTCGTTTTAAGTAAGACAAGCTTCTGCTAAATCTCCACATTACGGACGACGACTATAGGCTAATCGGTAAACTGGAGTGAATCAATTCGCGAGAGGAGAGCGTTTCCACCTTCATATTTAGAGAAGAATAAACTGCAGAAAAATGGGAAGTACAGTGATGGACTCCAAGAAAAAGGATTGTACTAAGAAATCCTCAAAGAAAAAGCGATCTCTGCACCTAAACATGCCAGTGAGTTAATTTTCGCATGCACCTTTAGCCTATACTCCGCTTCATTTGTCGACAATACCGCGTGAGTGTTGCGTAGGCGCCTGGAACTGTCTTTAAAGTAGGCTAACTGTTACACTGTGATCTCATTGTTCACATTTAAACGTTCTGATGCAATTTTGGAATGCTAGATGTTCTTTTTTCAGAACGTCTTTATGTTATGTTGTCTAATAAGTTTTTGCAAATTAAGCTAACATTTCAGTCGATGCGTTTTGAGTTGCTTTATTAGGATACTCCTGCGATATTTATCTAATTACAATCGTGCGAAAAGTATATCTTTTTTTTTCAGTATGAAATCAGTTCTGCTTGAGCTATTCAGAGCTGTCAAAACAAGGGTTGCAAGGAACCTCCCCCGCCCCGATGCGAACTAGTGTCGCAAACTTGAACGCGTGTTGAACAGGCCTACTACGTTTGTTTGCGTACGACAACAAAACAGAGCGCACGCGCTAGTGTATTGCTAACGTTTTCAAGAGTATTGCCCGAAATATAGGCTACGTTTGAAATATTACTGTACATGGGTTGGTACGTCATGCTCCATGAGCCTGGCTGTTTAGAAAGCTGAAAGAGGAAGTGAGGAGGGAAACACTAAGAGAGCCGTGACTCATCATAGCGTTACATGCAGAAAATGCTCTCTCTCTCTCTCTCTCTCTCTCTCTCTCTCTCTCTCTCTCTCTCTCTCTCTCTCTCTGAGATTATGATAAAAAAAGATATTCTGTATTTCTTGGAGATATTAAGTACGTTTAGAGATATTAAGTAAGTGTAGGCCTACTACTGATGCCATGGCACCTTGCGTTTTTTATCCAAGTGATTTCTCATGGCATGCTTTGTAGATCCCTCTCAGGTTTCACAGGGGTGCAACATGCATCCAGACTGTCTATTGGCTGACAATATTATTTTCAGGCAAAATTTCAAGTTTGAATCTTTATTTACTGCTACTCATCGTCCATACATGATTATTTTTCCCTGGAACATTACAAGAATTTTTAAAGAATATTCTCACAGCTCTTTTCCAAGATTTTTCTTAGTGATTACATTAGAGGAATCCAGCTAAGTAGACCTATGTTATGCTTGGTCATGACGCATGAGAGAATCAATGGCCTTTTGGCTTCAATTATCTCAAACCATTTTTAAGTGAATTCAAACAAATAGCTCATTCAAAGCTGTAGTATAGCTACAGAAAACTTTAGGATATAATACAGAAGTTCTATGGACTAGTTTTATGGGCATTTTATTGGACCTAATAGCAGTGAACTTTCGATAATGACAAAGAGCTGTGTAAAAATTCCTCCCTTTAAAGTTGTGATGAATCACAAGTAGCGACAGATCTTTTCT
This sequence comes from Meda fulgida, assembly GCA_030578275.1. Taxonomy (NCBI): domain Eukaryota; kingdom Metazoa; phylum Chordata; class Actinopteri; order Cypriniformes; family Leuciscidae; genus Meda; species Meda fulgida. The sequence continues at coordinate 25,706,663 of CM060617.1, forward strand.
TCTGTGTTGTGACGTATTTCAAACAGAAAATTGTTTAATGGATTTAAGATGTGGATATTGTTGTCAAAAGTGGAGGCAGATTAACCTCATTTTCAAAAATGAAACATCCGCGTATGCATTTAAGAAATATATAGGGTGGAATTCCAGTTCATGACAACTTTAAGCTTGTCCTTTTTTGTTTCACAGAATAAATTACAGCACACAGGTTTGGTACAACATGCGCAGGAGTAAATACTGATTGAGGTGATTTGTGAACGAATTGTTCCTCTAAAATGACCTACTCTTCAGCTGTTTTTTTTTGTTTGTTTTTTTGCTGTGTATCTGAACCTGTGTACAGTCGTGCTCAGAATTACTGGTACCCCTGGTAAATATGATGAAAAATGGCTGTAAAAATAATTATGCATCGTTTATCCTTTTGATATTTCATTCAAAAAATTGGCAAAAATCTTTCATTGAAGTAAAATAATTGAAAGTGGAGGGGAAATCACATTATGAAATAAATGTTTTTCTCCAAAACAAGTTTGCCACAATTATTGGTACCCCTAGAATTGTTTACGAGTAAAATATCTCTGAAGTATATTCCCATTCATTTTTACCTTTTTTTTGCACACCAGGGTGACTAGGAACATGAAATTGTCCAGCCATGACTTCTTGTTTTACAGGAGTTTAAATATGAGGAAACACAAAGGCCAAATTCCCTTAATCATCCATTACAATGAGTAAAACCAAAGAATATAGTTCTGATGTGCATCAAAAGATTGTTGAGCATCACAAAATAGAAAGTGGCTGTAAGAAAATAGCTAAAGCATTGAAAATCCCCATTTTGACCATTAGGGCAATAATTAAGCACTTCCAATCAACTAAAGATGTTACAAATCTGCCAGGAAGTGGACGTGTGTCTATATTGTCTTAATGCATGGTGAGGCGGAAAGTTTGAGTGGCCAAAGACTCTCCAAAGATCACAGATGGAGAATTGCAGAGATTAGTTGAGTCTTGGGTTCAGAAAGCCTATTAAAAAAAAAATTAAACAACCCCTACATCACCACATGTTGTTTGGGAGGTTTTCAAGAAAAATCCTCCTTGCTCATCCAAAAACAAACCCCAGCAAATTCAGTTGTCAGACATGACTGGACCTTCAAACAGCACAGGGTTCTGTGGTCAGATGAAACTAAAAAATAGCTTTTTGGCACCAAACATGCAAGATGGGTTTGGTGCACACAAGGATAAAAAGTACCCCATGTGTACAATTTAATATACCATTTTTAATGTTGTGGTCATATTTTTCTGCTGGAGGTCCTGGACTTCTTGTTCAGATACATGCATGACATCGTGGATTCTATCAAATACCAACAGATAAAAAATCTAAACCTGACAGCCTCTGCTAGAAATCGTATAATGGGCCGTGGTTGGATCTTCCATCAGGACAACGATCCAAAACAAACATCAAAATCAACACAAAAATGTGTTAAGTAGCACAAAATGAAGCTTCTGGCATGACCGTCCCAGACCTGATGAGTGGAGTGAACTGAAGAGAAGAAGCACCAACATGGATCTGGGAATCTGACGGATCTGGAGAGATTCTGTAAGAATGGTCTCTGATCTCTTGTCAGGTGTTCTCCAAACTCATCAGGCATCATAGGATAAAACTCAGAGCTGTTATCTTGGCAAAAGGAGATTGCAAAAAGTATTTAATAAAAGGGTACCAATAATTGTGGCCAACGTGTTTTGGAGATAAACATTTATTTCATGATGTGATTTCCCCCCCACTTTCTATTCTTTTACTTCAATGAAAGTTTAGATTTTTGCCAATATTTTGAATGAAAGATCAAAAGGATAAATGATGCAGATTTATTTTTTCCAGCCATTTTTTATCATATTTACCAGGGGTACCAGTAATTCTGAGCACGACTGTATCTGAACACTGCAAAAAACATTCCTCTTCCAGTGCTGCAGAATGGCTAAAGTTTCTCATTAGAAATAATACCCATTATGCTTAACTAAAGTCTCTCTCTTGTAAATATCATTTCATGTAGGTCTTACATGTTTGTTTGTGGTCCATAAAGCAAAGTTCTTCTTTTGGCGCCTTCCAAAGCTATCAAATGATAATATGAACAAAAAAAGCTTTCCTGCTCTTACAGTTTATCTACAGTTTCATGTTTAGTTTCGGTTCAGGAAAAATAGTTTTAAACACGCTTTTCCGATAGATTAGCATGCTGATCATTTATTTTTCTAGAAACAACTCGTTTTTTAATTATCTTCCTGTACCTGTACTGTAGCCTAAAGATCACTTCATGTTTTTAAATCATGAAAAGTCCTTTTGGGAAAAACAAACTGTAGCTCTTTTGTTTGTTTGTTTTTACAATAATGACCACTGCTTTAATTTCCATTTATTCATCTGCCTCTATATTCATAACATCTCTGTCCATATGAGAGGTGTGTCCTGGCTCCGCTCATAAAGGACTCTCTGTTCAAATGCTGCAGTTTGGGAGGGGGTTGGAAATTAAGAAATAGAAAATCTTGGCCTTAAGACAAAACTATAAAATCCCTGGCACCCGAAAAAAGATATTAGTAACTGTGCTCATTACTGAATAACCTTGAGTAGAACGCTTCAGACATAGTCTGAAATGTAATATTTTGGTATTGTCAGGCGTATTTTGACTATGATTGTTACAGTGGTATGTAGCGTTTGGTAGTTCTGGTCATTGTCTGCGAAGACAAAATTCCTACCTGTCAGCGGTTGCTATGTTTATTTGTGGTGCTTGTTAAACAACTTGTTGAGGATGGCAAGCAATAGCAACCATCTTTGCACCATGTCAAAAAAAATGGATTAGTAGAGCAGTTCATCATTTGGTGCAATAGTGTTCTGCTATTCCAGTATAGTCATTATGTAAATATAATACACACCTTTCATAGTTGACATGTTAAGCACTGCAGTAAAGGAAGTAGTTTATCAATGCAATGTCAGAAAGTGAAATGTAGGTACTTTAGCATAACAATATAGTTACAATAGTTGATCATTTTTATTTTTAAAATGTCAGTATGCATTAAGAGCTTTGGTCTGGACCTTATAAGAGTCCGATACACTAGTTGGTTAAACTAGTTGGACAGGAGTAGCAAGTATTGTGAACTGATAATGAATTGAATAAATTGAGCATGTAAATGCATCATCGGGTGCTTTTATTCAACGTAGCCTTGGCAACTTTTGGCAAGTTGGAGGACCTGAGGTAAACAAAGGGTGTAGTGTAACTCACTGCTGAGTCAAGGTTATTAACTGTTGGGGAAAGTTACTTTTAAAAGTAATGCATTACAATATTGCGTGACTACCTAAAAAACGAACTGTGTCACTTTTTATTAATGCTTTTCGTCACTTTTTCTCATCTGGGCTGGGCTGGGCTTGCGTGTTTGTTTTTTAATAACAAAACATATTTGGCAAATGTGCATGCCCTTTCACACCAAAAGTTGAAATGAATAAGTCTCAGGCTGAAGGATTGCGCTCAAACTCAAACAAACATTCAAACAAACCTTTCAGCTGTGCTGCCATTATGGATCGCAGAAGAATAGGATGCAGGAGAAAAAAGTCCAACACTCAAGTAATAAAAACAAAAGAATGGAACACAAATGTCATCATTTTTGCTTATTTTTATGGTTGAATTGGATCATAGAGGTCAGCAGCAAAGATATTGGTTAATAAAGTGAGATTAAATACATAAAGTATATTTGTGTTATTTAGCATGTTTAATCATTGCTGGTTTGCGTGATATTCAGAGTTTGCATTTCACTGTTTTATTAATTTTGAGGAATACATTTCTGCAAGTGAGATGAGTAAATGCATGCTTACATTTAGTCTAAAAGTACATGTTTACATAACACACACACACACCCAACCACACACACACACACACACACACACCTCTGCATCTTTCTCCTGATATCTCTCAACATGCGGACAGGAGAGATTTCAGTCAATAAATGGGAAATCAAAGTAAGTTGTATATTTGAAAAAGTAACAGATATTTTCTTGTAAATGTAAAAGTAATGCATTACTTTAGTTACTTTAAAAAGTAAAAAAGTAATCTGATTATGTTACTCACGTTACTTGTAATACGTTACCCCCAACCACGCTTATTTCAGCCAAATACTTAGCTTAGTTACTTTAGTACTTTTATATACTATTGTGAATTTGAATGATTGTTGCTTTTTGTATCCAAAACTATTTGCATTTAGTTTCTCTCAGTTTTCAGAGTTACCCTACTTTTACTAAATCATTCTTGGTATGAATGCAGCACATATTTTAGTGCCATAATACAGTTAAAGTTTTGTAACATTGTTTGAAACGCATTGGGTCATTCTTTTGTGGAAGTGAAACGTCTAAAAACCAATTGTGTTTGAGCTGCGCTTTGTTCAGAGTCTACTCTTTTAAGAATGTTGAATAAATGTTGAACAGTTGCCTAAAACATGTCTAAACTTTGACATGACCCCCCCCCCCCCCCACAGTGAGGTTTTTTTCAAGCCCAACAAAAAGGCATCGTGCTATAAAACCAATGTTTGATCCTGTTACCAGTCTGCCTTCATTGAATAAAAGATTACAGAGTCCATTTTGTCTTTCTTTATGAGAATAAGAAATGTCTGGCAGAGCAACGTATGCTTGCCGAGCGTCTCACTTACACAGTGATAAATTATATCTTAAATAACTGTTTAATCCTAATTTTGTGCATTATTTAACATCATCTGCTTAAAAAAGAATGAGGGTAACGATTGCAAAATCACATTGATTCAGTTAAGCTTCAGTAGTTGTTTCTTCATTCACTATTTTCTGAAGTCATTGATTTAAAATACTTTTTTCTCTTTAAAAGACCATGTTTTGAGTCATATGGTTTGGCTTTTATCGTTAACTCTGATGTTTTGTCTTTTAACAGGATTTGAGCACATGTCCATCCTCTCTTATGGACGGAGAGACTGACAGATCAGATAAAGATGAAATACAAAAGGTAAAATACAAAAATTGGCAATATTTTACTGGTTTTTGTCCATGTAGAGCGTTCCAAATCATTAATTTCAGCATGCTGCCTTACTGTATGTAAAGCTGCTGTATGTAGAGAGCAAAACTAGGTCACTAGGTTTTGAAACAGAGCCTTTGCATGTGCGATTTGAAGGAATTATATTTGGATTGTTACATAATGAGTTATATTACACATAAATATTACTGACTTGTCCAAACATATACTTTGTTGGTAAAAAAAAAATAATATTGTGCCCATACTAGTTTTGTTGTTAGATTTGCATAGAGCGGTTGGGAAACGTTAGGGAAACTTTCTTTTCACATGCTGTTCTTTCAATTTCATACTCAACAATTGAAATGCTGTCTCTACGTCTACGGCTATGGATGATGATTTTGCACAGTGAGGGAAAAAACTATGCCAGCACTTAAATGTGCCAGAATTACTAAGTGAAGTATATAAATGACAGTATTTGTGATAGGTCAGAGTGAAATGGTCATGCCATGCACAAGTAGTTCTGCATTATTTAGCACCATATTACAGCTAACTCTAATGGCTTTTATATTTATTTACCTTGTTGATATAATACGTGTCTAATTGTAAACTAACTGTGCCAAATATACAGTGTCTATAAAAATGATTCATCCCTCCTTGGACGTTTTCACGTTTTATTATTTTAATTACAGCATCTAATATTTATATCTCACCCACTCAGAGCTAAGCTTGAAGGTGACGCCTACCCTTCCCCTTGTAATCAAAGGCCAAGCAAAGCTGGGCCAATGAAAACAGCCTGTGAAGCAACCGCAGCCTAGTGAATGGGCACATTAGCAAATAAACAATCTAAGTGTTTGCCAAAGAGTTGAAGGTCAGTACTTTGAAATACTAACTATTTAGGGCACTAGATGCACTGCTGGCTTAACTTGAAACTGATTGTTCATTGTGCAATGAGGTTTGAGAAAACATGCTTGCTTTCAGGTTGCCTTTGTGGACTAAGATCAGCCACACAGAACAGCTAAACTTTGAAATAGTTAATATACTGATATTTGAATTTTTTTTGTTTGTTTTTATTTTACTTTCTTAATTCTCACAAAATTGTAAATGTGTATAAATACTGAAATGCAAATAAATCATTTTGTGAGAAAAATTCAGTCAGTATTAACTATTTCAAAGTTTAGCTGTTCTATGTGGCTGATCACACAAACGCAACCATATACTATACGGATACTTGATATAAAAATAAAATTTCGATTCCTCTTATTGATTCCTTTGTGTCCATTTAAATATGATGTATTTTTGTTACCATGTAATGCATATACTATACGAAGTATAGTATAGTTAATTTATTAGTTATACTTTGGCAACCTAACAAATCTTTTATAAAGTTGCCAAAGGATAGTTAATAAATTAATCTATAGTTAATAATAAATCAGTACACTTAATATTACAAGATTGGTTTGAAGCCTTAAAATTGACTTGAAGCCTTGAGGTAACTACACAATCTCTTTTCCAATTCTTGTTAAAAATATTTCTCCTTCAGTGTGTGTTGTGCAATGTTTTGGCTTTGTCTTGCTATTTTCAAGTAGTAGCCTATGCTTATGTCGTGACATTCTCATCCTGTTTCACCCTGGTATCACATCAATGCATTGAAGCACTTCATTCTTGCTTCAACTTCATGGCAAAGCTCTCTGTTCCTGCCTGATTCAAAAGTTTGAACTTCAAAACTACTAGGCAGATACAGCTGATGTTTCAGGAGATTCCATATCGATTATCCGTTATTGAGCTGGAGATACCATGTTATACACAAAATGAATTGTGGAATGTTGCACTCAATTGTCACGGCTTTACTTACGTAGCAGAAGTGGAGGGAGGGGGGAAGTATAATATAAGTATAAGTGTACAGTGTATAGTGTGTCAATTGGGACATAACTACAATCTATTTTCTCTTATAACTTCAATAACTATAAAAGTTAATTTAATGAAAATATTTTCTTTTGTCCCACAGGGTGACAGAAGTGACTCAGCTAGCCCATGTTTGAGGTTTCCTGCCAGTCAGCCCTGTACCCCAGTTTCAGCCCCCATTTTTCCCAGGGCCAGTCCAGGATCTCCTAAAACCATCTTCCCACGTCCACTATCTTCTCACCTGGACTCACCTCCCAAATCTCCCCACCGTCTCAGTTTCAGTGGTATCTTCCGCTCCTCGTCCAGCTCAGCTCCTGCCAGCATCAAGCTCTTCTCCAGATCTAGAAAAAGTGAGACACAAGTCTACTCATTTAATATTTTCAATTGATTTGAACCCATATTCTTTTCAATTAATAAAAAATACTGCATATTCCAGGCTTTGTGATTAATGAAATGGTTAATGTAGTATAATATCCTGGCCCTGTTTTTAGGTTGTTTTATTAATTAGCTGATGAACCTGAGCCAATTATATTCTATTATATTATTCAAAATTATTGCACAGTCATACTGTTGTCGCTACCTTACAGTGGTTTTGTGTCTTAGCTGTTAATTTTGTATCTTGTGTTGTGTATTTTAAGATGACAAGAATGCTATATTGAGTAGGGTTGGATTTTAACGATTCTGATTCCAAATCTGCTTATCGATTCTTATTCCTAATTTCGATCCCAAGAAGGTAAAAAAAAAACTTAGATATCATTCACATTTATTCTAAGTCTTATTGCAAAACATTTCATTGTGGCTAAATACTGTACCATGAACAAAAATCAACAGGCTAAAGAACACTTACAAAAGGATTAAAAAATACCATAGCAAAAACAACTAGCCAAACTAATATCAATTTCAAGCATTATTAAAGGCAAGTAAGCACTCAGTAATTAAAAGAGAACAAATAAACAAATAAGCAATCGCACAAATAAATACAATATACTGTTACACATGCGTTTCCCTCCTCAGGGAACGAGGGTTACATACGTAACCGAGACGTTCCCTTTCGTTCAGTCACTGCGAGTTACTTCAGAAATGGGGGTCCCAATCTAATCACGCCACAGCGGCTGTCTTCCAGTGCCATTCGCAAGACCGAGCTTCCTGTCGTGAGACTAGCACGGATGAAGGGCTAGGCTTAACGCAGGAATACCAAGGTACACTGGGTGGCATATTCCAGGAGAAATATGTAACACAGCGCCTACCCGTAGGGAGGACTTGGAATACAGATATGACCCGAGTGCGGGATGCATATGGAAACTCAGAGGTATCCAGCCCGCAGGGTGGAATGTTTCAACCTTGAGGCAAGGGAAAGACACGTGCTCGGAGGAGACTTACCATCTCCTCAGGGTAGAACTCCGTAGAACTCAGGGTCTCCAGTGAGACAACCTTTGCTTGGAGAGAGCTTTTCCCTTCAGCTTCCCACAGACAAAGAGCTGGTCTGAGGTCCTGAATCACTGAATTCTGTCTACGTAAGCACGGAGGGCGCATACTGGATAGAGTCTGGGTCTGCCTCTTCCGAGGGCGGCGCTTGCAGGTTCACCACCTGATCCTTGAAAGGAGTGGTGGGAACCTTGGGCACGTATCTAGACCGGGTTCTCAGGATCACGTGAGAGTTAGAAGCTTCTTGCTCCTCCCTGCAAGAAGGCTCACTGGGGGAAACACAAACTTGCGTAGGCCAGCTGTGCGCTAGTGAATCCATGCCGAGGGTCCCCTCGGTCAGGAAATAATACCTGTGCCTCACAGAACTGTTCCCAAATCAGCTGAACCGACTGCATGGAGTCTCCATTCCCCAGGAAGTGACTGAAACCGTGAGAGCTCTTCCGGGATGTGAATAGCTCGAAGCGACCTTAGATGCTTCAGACTGCATAGGAGGAGATGGCGGGCGAGTTGCGACATACGGCGGGAACGTAGACCACCCTGTCGATGTACGCTACTGTCGCCGTGTTGACTGAGCGGACTAGTACGTGTTGGTCCTTGAGCAATGCCCGGAAGTGGTGCAGAGCCAACCGTACTGCCAGCAATTGACATGCCAAAGGTGCTGGGGTCCTGTCCAGGAGCCCGTGGTAGCATGTCCATTGCACATGGCACCGCAGCCCGTGGTGGAGACATCTGTTGATACAACAACATGCCCGTAGAAAGGAGAGGTTCGTCCACGGGGTTGAAGGTCTGAAGGCAGGCCAACTTTGACGGGTAAGTCGGAGCGTGCCTGGTTGCCATGCCCATCTCGGGACTCGATGGCGAAGCCAGTGCTGAATCGGTCTCATATGAAGCAGTTCAAGCGGCGTGGCAGCGCCATATGCCACAGGAGCCTCTGAAATAACTTCAGTGGAACCACACTCTTGCCCTCGATTTGTCTCAGGCAAGTCAGCAGTGACTGTGTGCGCCCGCTCGTAAGCTCCACGTACATGGCGACCGAGTCGATTTCCATACCGAGAAAAGAGATGGGGGTGTGACTGAACGAAAGGGAACTCAGTTCAGTATTGCAGAGTATTCAGTATTACAGGTGGCTTTCTGTGCACACGTTTTGGATGTGTGTGCAGCACAGAAAACAGCGCGCGGGTCTCTTGTGCCCAGATGGTTTAAAATCATATTTAAATGGGCACAAAGGAATCAATAAGAGGAATCGAAATTTTATTTTTATATCAAGTATCCGATTCCTGACCGATTTTCAATTCCCAACCCTAGTATTGACCAATCAGTATCCAGGACCAGAACTATCCATTTTATAAATACACTATTTAATAATCTATTTTATTTATATTTTATATAGATTCTTTTTACCCTCATAAAACATATCAAATTATGGCCATCAGGAGTTGAAGCACTGTATGAAGTATTTAGGTCGCAAGTGAGAGTAAATGTATTCATGTAAGTGATCTGATGCTCACTGCAGTCTCAGCTGTCTCTATGAGCATATCAAAGCATGCTGTAGATCAAGACCAAAACAGGTTACACTTTATTTCGATGGTCCACTTTAGACATTCTACTAACTTAGAGTTGTAAGTTCTAGTAACTTTGCAACTTCATGTCAACTGCCAGTCATTAGAGTATTAGTGGACTGTCAGCTTAATATCTGCTAATATGTTATTTTAATGCTCTCCAACCATTCTACTCATAAGTAACTTTGCAACTACATGTCAAATTATTCTACTAACCTGAACCCTAACCTAACAGTCTACTAATACTCTAATTAGAGTTAGTTGACAATCATGTAGTAGACAAGTTAGTTAGTAGAATGTCCCAAGTGGACTATCAAAATAAAGTGTAACCCAAAAACAAAACTAGCATGGTAAGAATTTAAACAGCAACTTCCTCAGTTAGTCGGTTTTCTCTGTATACTGATCACAGACCTGTTTTGCAACTCTTCTTTTGTTATAATGGTGTGGAAGCAATCAGTGATGCATCAGTGTCAATGGGGAATTTTAACAAGAGTTTGACTTCCTGTTGAGCTGCTTTCTAAAACATCCGAACAGGAAGTGGTTAGATCAAGATTTGGGTTTTCTAGCCTTTGATTTTTGAGCACATGCTATTAGGCCAAATTGTGCAGATCGAATATGCCCATTAAGCAGTTTCTTAGATAACAGGAAACAGACATGGGCCCACATTACTGTTTCTCAAGTCAGAGTTATGTCGTGGCCTGGAAATGACTTTTCACAGTATTAAAGGCCAGTCTCAGGCCCACAGTCCATTTGCTGACTTCATGTTGATAGTCTAGCTATGCTATGCAAGGGTAATTCTTGGAAGAACCAAGTTATCAATATTGTTATACATTTACAATTCCTAAAACATTCTTATTTAAAGCAACTTCTTTGGGCTTGTTACTCTGAGTAAAGTGCATGTCAGTATCAAGAGGAAATGAATATAGATTTTTTCACTTGGTCCATGGCTTTCTTTAGAAATTTTCATTTAATACCATTCTTCATTAGTTCTTATTTCCTATTTCTTAATGATGTTAGATTGTTGGCCACAAATATGTTTTTGATGTTTTTAATAAGGCAAAAAGGAAAGACATTACAAAGTGATAGGATTGAAGTGATAGGTATAGAACTATACCCCAAAATGAAAATTGTCATCATTTCCCCACTCTCATTTCTTTCTATACTTGACTGACTTTCTTCTGTGGAACACAAAAGATGATATTGTAAAGATGATTTTATTTTTTTGGAAATCTGTTGGAAATGGAAAATAAAATTCAGTTGTTTGAACCCCAACATTCTTCAAAATATCTTTTGTGTTCAGCAGAAGAAAGAAAGTCAGATTCGGAGGGACTCGTTATTTAAGTTATGTAACTAACATCTACAACACAAGTGGTGTAAGTGATTTCTGAGAAACAGTCAACAAATCAAATGCTTTAACATTAATAGTGTGGCAGAAAAAACACAGCACCTTCTCAGTCTGGCTTCAAGTATTTGTTCCAAAAATCTGCTGACAGTGAATATGTGCACAATGATTTTCTTCCATGATCTCTGTGTGTTAATACAAATAAAAATACCCTACTAAATCACTGATAATAGGTCTGTAATAGATAATGTATTTTGTAATGTGGTTTATGCTATTGATCTACTCTAGCATTCTCTACTCTACATTTGAAACATGAGCTAGTTATACTTTTATTAAATTAGATAGCCATATGTTCGTTAGCCAAGGACCGACAAATCTCCCTCTCTGTTTTTTGAAGGTTTTAGTTTGAGAATCCTCCCACAGCTCTAATAATGAAGGAAAATGACTGGATTGTTTTTTTAATGATAGCTTTGTCTTTCAGTAGCAGTATTTAAAAGCTTTTAAATTGCTGTACAATATCAGATCTCATCTCATTTTCAGTATATTGATATAATGATAACACTAAAGAAGTATGCAACTAAAATGTTATAGTAAATACAATATATAAATGTGATATTCTCATGGCAAGAGCCAATATTAGGTACATTTTCACATAAGCACCTGCTCTTAAGAGTCTGAAGCATGTTTTCTCAAAAACAAAATAACTGCGAGGAGTTGAGAATGTGAACTCATAAGTTGTTAATCACAGCTGAAAAAAACAGACATAGCTGATCTTCAGAGAAACTCCTTTATCTCTAAACTGCAGCCATAATTTCTAGTTGAAATGTGTTCAAGACATAAAAAGATTTTCTTAAGAAATATGGTGGTGAGTGAATTTACGCACTCAAAAAAAAAAAGAGCAGTGAGTCATTCTACCCTGTCCCTGATAGTATGAAGAGGTTTGTTTGCATCTCAGTGAGAAGAATATTCCATAAATGTGTCCAGCGTTAGAGATGGGAGTGGGAAGACTGAGTGCCTGTTACTACGTTCCAAACTGAATCTAAATGAATACACCTAAAAAATTCTGGGTGCTGGCCATGTTTCCAAATTGTTCTTCAATAAGAGGACTCTTCTGAAGCCTGTTCCCTTTGCCTCAGGGTCACAGGAACGCCTCCATTGACGAAAAGCTTTTAGAGCAATTTTTAAATTGCAAGTTCAGTTTTAAGAGCTCTTTTTTATGGGCTCATGCTGATGATTGTGGTGGCACATTGAGGCTTTATGAATACATGTCTTTGTGCACTTTATTTTAATAATATGAAACCTGAGCATTTACATGAACTAAAATCCCAATTCATCTGTTTGACATCCTCCACTTCTGTTAAATCATACAACAGTACATACTGCACTTATATATTGTAAGGGTTGCCTACAGTGGTTCAGGCTGCTGGACTGCCAAATGACTAAAGAAACGTTATCAGCAAGATGTTAGAAAACTTATCGGTTACCTAACGTAACCTCGGTTCTCTCTAGAAGAGGGAACGCGTATTGCGTAAGTTAGCTTATACTACGGGATTTTTTTATTTACGGGGAAAGATTCATCTTTTCGAGATATTGAAGCCAAAAATTATCCTTAATTTTGTATTTATTGTCAACGCAGTGCAGCAGCTAGCAGACCTAGAGCAGGCTGTCTAGCGTGCTCATTGGCTACCCTGCGGCAACTGCAGTAGCCTACGAGTGAGCCTGTGAGCCGGACATGACGTCACGTCCAATGAAGGGCGCTCGCGCCCTGATCGCGTCTCAGCCCGCCAGAATGGGCGTGGCCTAGCGTATATAAGCAGGGCTCAGAGGCTGCTTCCCTGGTTTTCATCGACTGAAGCAAAAGTCGCTCGTGGCGCAAGCACGGCAGGTTACATAATACTCGTTCCCTCTTCTAGAGAGAACTGAGGTTACGTTTGGTAACCGATACGTTCTCTTACGAGAGGTTCTCTCGTATTGCGTAAGTTAGCTTACGCTACGGGAACCCTTTGTCAATGCCGTGCGCGCCAAGCATGCACTCATGAGTCCCAGGGAATCCCGGGGAACCCAAACAAGCAGGAAGTAAAGGCGGCCAGCAATGCGGGCCAACAGATGTACATAAGCACTCACAGGGGATACGGAGCAGCGACGCCGGTCCGAATTAGCATACAGCATGTTAACCCAAAAAGTGCAGCTCAACCAGGAGAGCTAATAACACATGAGAGTAGCCTGCGCACGATCAGATTTGGACAGGACATGCACCTCACTTACACTGACAAAAGTCTAGCCTGCAGGGCGGGTGGACGGGGAAGCACAGCCAGCCGCCACACATACGTATGTCATGAATAGAAATTCCGCTGGACGATGCCCATGACGAGGCCATGCCTCTAGTGGAATGAGCCCTGATGCCCAAAGGGCACTGCAGACCTTTCGACGCATAAGCAGCTGCTATAGCGTCCACTATCCATCTGGACAGGCTTTGTTTCGATGCGGCGGGACCTTTAGTGCGCCCACCAAATGAAACAAAGAGCTGCTCCGAGCGTCTGAACAGTGCAGAGCGCGTAACGTAAACCCTCAGCGCCCTGACCGGGCAGAGGAGATTAACATCACTCTCGCTATCGGATGCTGGCAGAGCCGATAGGGAAATAACCTGCGCTCTGAAAGGAGTGTCGATCACTTTAGGCCTTTAGATCACATAACCATGTCTAGGTTTGAGTATAACTTTAGAGTCATTTGGTCCAAACTCAAGACACGCAGCGCCGACAGACAGCGCGTGCAAGTCTCCCACACGCTTGACTGATGACAAAGCAATCAGAAAAATGTTTTTTTAGTGACAGATACTTTGGATCCACAGAACTTAACGGTTCAAAGGGATATGCTTTCAGGGCCTCTAAGACCAAAGAAAGATCCCACACAGGAACCGACGGGGGGCGCGGGGGGTTCATCCTCCTAGCTCCTCTAAGGAAGCGGATGATGAGCTCGTTCCTTCCTAGTGACCGGCCGCGCGTTATTTCTGCGAACGCTGCGACGGCAGCCACACAGACTTTAAGCGTGGAAGGGGACCTCCCTTTTTCCAACAGCTCTTGAAGGAAGCTAAGCAGCCGCGATACCCCACCCGTACATGGCTCCAGAATTTTGTTGGTGCACCATTTGGAGAACACAGACCATTTAGACACGTAGAGCTTCCTAGTAGATGGAGCTCTAGACTGCGTGATCGTGTTCATCACACTTTCTGGCAGGACGACGGGTATCCGTTGATCACCCTTGCATGCAGGGACCAGCGCTCTGGATGGGGATGCCAAATCGAGCCGCGAGCTTGAGAGAGGAGATCTGCCCTCACCGGAAGCGGCCATGGGGCTGTCTGTGACAGCCGCGTCAACTCCGGGAACCACATTTGGTTCTCCCATCACGGGGCTGTGAGGAGCACCGAATGGCGCATTTCCCTGATTCTCTTGATCACCTGTGGCAGTAATGAGACCGGAGGGAAAGCGTATAGCGGGCGGCTGGGCCATGGTTGGGCCAGCGCTCGTTGGGCCAGCGTCCTCGCTCTTTGAAAAGAACTTTTGGCTGTGAGCGTTGACTTTTGAAGCAAAGAGGTCGACTTCCCGTTTGCCGAAAAAGCGCCATAGGAACTGGACTGTATGGGGGTGCAGGGACCATTTTTCTGGGGGAACATTGTCCTTGGACAGTTTGTCTGGACCGTCGTTCAAGTGGCCTGGCACATGCGCAGCTCTCAGCGAGCGCAGGTGGTGCTGAGACCAAACGAGGAGGCGTTCTGCTAGATCGCAGAGGTGCCTGGATCTGACACCGCCCTGACGGTTCACATATGAAACCACAGACATGTTGTCCGAGCGGACGAGAACATGGTGGTCCTGTATGAACAGGAGGAAGCACTTCAGCTCGTACTCGACCGCCATCATTTCCAGACAGTTTATATGGAAAAGCTTCTCTTGGTCTGACCACAGGCCAGCGGCCGGTCTGCCCTCGAAGAGCGCGCCCCAACCCGAGTTGGACGCATCTGTCGAGATGACCTTTCGATACGAGACAGCTCCCATAATCACTCCCCGCCGATACCAGTCGGCCGCTAACCAGGGCTGCAGAGCCATAATGCAGCTCTGAGTCACTCTGATTCGCTCGCAGCCGGAGGCCCAGGCTCGGCGAGACGCTCGTGCATTCAGCCAGCGCTGTAGTGGGCGCATGCGCAGTAAACCCAGCTGAAGCACTGCAGCGGCTGAAGCCATATAGCCCAACATCCTCTGAAAAATCTTCAGAGGGGCGATGTTGCCTTTCTGGAAAGACTCGGCCAGGCGTCGAACACCGCGCGCGCGCTGTGTCGTTAAGCGAGCCGTCATGGCCACAGAGTCCAGTTCTATTCCTAGAAAGGAGATTGACTGTGTGGCGAACAGGACGGCCGAGGGACGTGAGAGAACGGCGCGAGACCGGTGTGCCTCACATGTGATGCTCATTAGCAATCGCACCACCGGCCTCGCGCCGTTCTCTCACGTCCCTCGGCCGTCCTGTTCGCCACAGACTGGCTGGGCACTAATGAGCTCTTGGTCCAGTTGACCGTGAGACCCAAGCTTTCCAGATGGCTGAGGAGCACTGCTCTGTGAGATAAAAGTTCTATCTCTGATTGAGCCAGAATCAGCCAATCGTCCAGATGGTTCATTATTCGCAACCCTTGATTCCTCATAGGGGCGAGAGCCGCGTCCATGCACTTCGTGAATGTACGGGGTGCCAAGGACAGGCCGAACGGCAGGACGGTGTATTGATATACCTGACCGTCGAAAGGCGAATCTCAAGAATGGCCTGTGACGGGGTATTTTCTGAATCTGAAAATAGGCGTCTTTCAGATCGAGAGATATAAACCAGTCCCTCGGGCAAATGTGCGCGAATATTTTTCTGATCGTAAGCATTTTGAACGGTCTTTTCATAAGAACTTTGTTCAGAGGGCTCCGTCCTTCTTGGGTACGAGAAAATAACGGCTGTAAAAGCCTGACTCGCTCAGAGAAGGCGGCACCCTTTCTATGGCCCCTTTGCACAGCAGTTTCACTATTTCTGCGCGGAGTAGATGTGCTACTTCCGTGACCACTGACGCTACGGTCCGCGCTCGAAAGCGCAGAGGCCGGCGACAGAACTGTAGTGAATAACCTTGCCTTATAGTGCTTAGCACCCATTCTGATACCCACTCTTCGCGCGCGCCCTCGGTGCCTGAATGCGGCGGCTCGCTGACAGCAGTAACAGGCTGTTTTATATCTGACATCCCGATCGCGATGAATGGGGAGTGTTTTGTCATCACTCCGTGATGTGCGAGCCGCGCTCTGGGCGAGGCATTTATTAGTAAGCGTGAGCGCACGTGAGCGGGCACGGGACTTACGTTCATTTCTGATGCCCGATCACCTTGGATTGGGAACGCTCTGTAACAATTCTTAGACGCGCGGGCTGCGCCTGGGGCGAGGTGTTTGTTAACATGCGTGAGCGCGTCTGAGCGGGCACGCGTTTTACACTTATAAGTGACGCCCCGACCACTTGGGACGGGGAGCGCCCTTTGATAACCCTGTAATGCGCGAGCGGCGCTTTTGGGGAAGTGTGTGTCAGTAAGCGTGAGCGCTTGTGAGCGAGCACTGGACTCACAGAAATATTTAGACCTATGTAGGGCTGTTTTGGCCATGTGATAGACCGGGCAGATAGTAGGTGTGAGCACGGACTCGTGGGCACATTTTCTACATTTAACACTCGAGCGGCATTTGCCTGCTTTATGAGAGTGGGCTCTGTGAATGACACGGGAAGTGTTGTGCTTGTGTGCAGGGGTGAACACTGAGATATGGGCACTTTTTCTACACTTAAAACACCATCGGCGTGAGCCGGATAACCAGACATTACACTCTTTATGAGATTTCTCTGGGTCACCATGCAAATGGCGTTTGTGTGCAGGCGAACAGGTTTTGTTACCGGCTCGTTGGCTGCTAAATGTACCACTGCAGTAGGCTGTATGAAGGGGACTGACAGGGAAAGGAGTTTTGACGGTGGTTCGGCCGTAGCGGAACTCAGCCGTCCTTTCCCTCTTGCTGCCGCTAGGAGGGCTTCGTGTGCTCAGTCTTCAGCGTGATCTTTGGCCTAGGGCCCCGAGGGGGAGGCGGCCTGTGACGGCTAGCTAAGCGCGATCTAGGGCGCCCGCCCTGGAGTCGCTGCGAAGTCTGGTTAGGCTATGCTGGGCGCTGTGAAGCGGCCCGTGCAGGCGGCTAGTCACGTGAGCAGCCTGCCAAGGAACTAGAGCATCGCGGCAGGAACAAATTCATAGCCTGAGTGGTCTTCTGCACTTCGGAGAAGCAGTCAATGATGCCGTTCACCGCTGGGCGGAAGAGACCGGTAGGGGAGAGCGGCGCGTTGAGAAAGGTGGCGCGCTCAGATTCCCTCATGTCGGCAATCGTCAACCAGAGGTGCCTCTCTATGACAGTTAACGCGGCCATGCACCTCCCTAAGGCTTGAGCTGCGGACTTGGTAGCGCGAAGGGAAAGGTTCGTTGCGCTTCTTAAATCCGTGATGGCAGCTGGATCCGGGCCTCTCTCGTCCCAATCACAGAGGAGATCGGCTTGGAGGATCTGAAGTACAGCCATAGAGTGCAGTGCGGACGCGGCCTGTCTGGCGGCGGCGTAAGCACGGCCAAAAAAAGCGGACGTGGTCCTGCAGGCTTTGGATGGGAGGGCAGACTTTGAGCGCCATCTCGCGGAGGGTGGGCAAAGGTGCGCTACGACCGCTTCCTCCACAGCGGGGATAGATGTATACCCCGTCTCAGCGGCGCCGTCCACTTGAGAGAGCGACGCGGAAACATGAGAGTGTAGCCTCGCGGAGACTGGAGCGTTCCACGACTTAGCCAGTTCCGTGTGGAGTTCTGGAAGGAAGGGTGCAGATCAGGAAGCGGGCGCTTGGCGGCGGCGGTTCTGAAAAAAACAGCCGTCTAGTCTGTTAGGCGCAGGCTCCTTAGGCGGTGACCACTCAAGGCCGAGGCGGTCGACGGCCTGGGAAAGGAGACGCATCAACTCAGCGTCCACTCCAGCACGAGTCCGGCCGGATTCCTGGAAGGAGGAGGCGGAGTGTTGAGAACCCGACCACTCCTCACTGTCCGACGGCAGAACGGAACAGCAGTCTCCTGTGGGGTTTCCTTCCGCCTCGTCATCCGAAGTGACGGCAACGCGGGCGGGAGCCGGCAGCTGTGCATCCAGGAGAGGGGGCGGAGAAGGCGTGGGCGAAGCTCGAGGGAGGGGCTCCGGCGAGTGCTTCGCAGATTCCACAGGCTCCGGCAGTCTTTGGGAATGGCGCTTCTTCTTGCGCGGTGACACAAAGGACGGAGTGACGGCTTCCGGGTTGAAAACTTCGAGTCGAGCCCGCAGGGTCGACATCGGAAGTTGTTCGCAGTGCTCGCAGCCTCCAGACAAGAGGGCGAGCGTGTTCTTGGCCCAGGCAGAGAGTGCAGATGACATGGCGGTCTCCGGCGCTGAGCGGGGCTCTGCACGAGCCGCAGGAAGTGCGAGGCATCTTGAAAAAGACGGCTCGCTTGCTCTTTTAGGAAAAGGAGGGGTGTCACAGCGGCAACGCACACCGAGAGTAGTAGAGCTTGTAAAAAGGATACGTCGCCGGATAGCTCAGCTCGCGAAGTCGGCCGGCTTCTTCAGGCGCTTTCCTAGCTTGCTGTGTTGCTTTTTCAACGGCGGCGCGGCATCTCAATGTCCAGCGATGCGAAGAGCTTCGCTGAAGAGATAAAAATCAGGGAAGCAGCCTCCGAGCCCTGCTTATATACGCTAGGCCACGCCCATTCTGGCGGGCTGAGACGCGATGAGGGCGCGAGCGCCCTTCATTGGACGTGACGCCATTTCAGGCTCACTGGTAGGCTTCCGCAGGGCAGCCAATTAGCACGCTAGACAGCCTGCTCTAGGTCTGCTAGCTGCTGCACTGCGTTGACAATAAATATAAAATTAAGGATAATTTTTGGCTTCAATATCTCGAAAAGATGAATCTTTCCCTGTAAATGAAAATCCCGTAGCGTAAGCTAACTTACGCAACACGAGAGAACCTCTCGTAAGGGAACTGTACATTACCACCCACTGTTACTTATACCAACGACAGAAATAAGCGCAGTTACAATAGCTAAATATGAGGGAGAGCTTTGTGTTATGATATTGTATTGCAATAGGTAGCACTTCAAAGTCAATACCAAATCAAAACTAGTTAGCACATTATTTGTAATTGAAAGGGTTTAATGACAATATGGTTATGGTTACACTTAAAATAGTTACAAAATAGCTGTATGAGATGATAAAAACTTATACCGTTAATCGCAGCATAAATGTTAAATGTTACCTGAGAGATAGAAAGAGAGAGTGAGAGAGAAAGAAAGTGTAGAGAGAAAGAGACAAAGAAAAGAGGAAGCAAAGAAAGAGTTCCCCAAGAAAGGGACCCAGAGGAAAAGACTGGAAAAAAGAAGAGACCGAGCAACTGTTACAATCTTCTTTTATCCCTTCCTTGACCATGTGACTGTAACCCAAATGTGAGACATTCAAACTGACCAGTCAGATAATTACAACTTCCCTCACCGTACTAAAGGTGTGACAATTAGACCCCCGATGTACACATTTGTGTGGCAGGCCTTGATCACTATCAACACCTCTGTGTCTCTAGGAATTCCAAATTACTATTATAGTAAGAAAGAGGGGGTTCAAACAGTAAAGCAAATGTCTTTGTTCATTTCCAAATATCTTTGATTATTTTCAACCCTACAATATGATATGGTAAATAAATTCATTCTGACCTGCACTCGCCCTAGGCCCTGTTTACACCAGGTATTTAAAAGTGTTATCATCAATCTGATCACAAGTTATACAATGCCAAATAATATAGGTGTAAACAGGGTCTAAAACAGGGTCTACTTTCGACCACTTCCAGAGGTAGACGAAAACATCTCATGTGGTCGATGTTTGAACAGCCACAAAAGACCATCTATTCTCCGTACTGACCTGACGCGTAAACATTATGGGAAGCATGCTAACCAGACGTGATTTAAAGTTTGCTGGCTGAAGACCTAAGTTTGGTTTGAAGAGGAAAAACTGACCAAACACAATGTTCTCTTACCATTCCTGATTTCTAACACTCACAGCGTTTGGTCTTGCGGCTGTCAGAGCAGAAACTGAAGCTGCTCTCCGTATGTTTTTCTGGCATCTCCGGTCGCGTTAATATGTAAATTGTGTGAGCTTCTTTCATCCATTAGATCAAAATATCTGAAAAAGCTCACACATTTTCCTGCCCATAGACCCTCCCCTCGAAGAAATCAGGACAGAAGTGGTTAAAAGTAGACAAAAAAGAAAGATTAAAACACCAGGTGTAAACGGGAATGTGTCTCCCGCGTCTACTTGTGATCCGATCAACCAAAACACATTTTAATACCAGATGTAAACAAGGCCTTAGACTCACAACAAGGCTTCAAATGTGTCAGCTATCTCCTTTACTTCCCAGCAGGAGGCACTGTGAGTCAAACATTCATTATATATCATATATAACAGTTTGAAGAGTTCGATGATAATTTATACTTGAAAAGTACTTAGGTTATCTATTTGCTGTTTCCCCTGACGTACATCACTCCGTCCTTACGAGTAAGAGAGCATTGCAGCTTTGATTAAACACAGTTGTGTAAATTATAGTGAGACAGACATTGATCTCATCGAATAATATAGTCTGTTTTGATTGACCACTGAATCTTTCAGTTTCACTCTGAACATGTTTAGAAGGCTTTATTCTCTTTATTGGACTGAAGCGTTCTGTGGCAGGGTGTAAACACCAGGAATCACATGAGTTGCAGGCTCACAAAGACACAGAGCTCTCAGGATCAGCACTTTTTTAAGGTCACTGCTGTAACGTTTCTATATTATTGTCTGCCCTGGAAGAGAAGGCAGTACTGAACAGTCAGGAAGAGATGGGATTTTAAACTGCATAAGTCACGTCACGTCACGTCAATTAAAACAAAGAATTAGTGAACATAAGAGTTCGATCAGAAGAAAAGATATGAATTATCCAGTTGCAGCACATTTTGTAACTTTGAATCACGATGTTACCTCTTTACGGTTTTGTGGGATTGAGAAAGTGACTTTGCCACCTAGAGGTGGCGACATTAAATTACTCCTACAGAGACGTGAATTGTTTTGGATTTACACTCTTACAACTTTATCACCTAGGGGTATGAACGACGAAGCATTATTTAATGTAATGTTATAGTGATTTTGTAGTGTTTTGAATGACATGTTGTTTCTACTAGGTATTTACAATGAGTTTGAGTGGCTAAGTAGCCTTACTGTTGCAATTGTTTAGAATTGCAATTTGATGCTGTTTGATGATGACGTGTTGATTATGGGTTTTGGATGAACTTGTTAACCTACAGGGTGATCTTTACTGATTGTTGTAACTATTACAATTTGTAATTGTTTGTGGTGCTAATTATGTACTTCCAATGAGCTTAATTGTTTACAGATGGAGTTCTGGTAATTGGTCATGTTTTTTATCTGAAAAGAGATGATTTTGAACATTTGTATACTCCTGATGAAGGTCGTGTGACCGAAACGTTGTGTGTTAATAAACATTCATTTTAAATTGCAAGTTACGATAGTGTGCGGGAGTTCCTTATCTGTTAAAACGACTAACTTGTTTGGTCCTATTATCTGACGCACCTATCACCTGCAGGTGTGCGATGGAGTTTGTTCACAAACTGCATAAGTAAAACTATAGGATTGAGATCACAAACAGCTGTTCAGTTGCTCTCGTTAATATTAAAGGGTTAATTCACCCAAAAATGGTGTCTTCATTTATTCACCCTCATGTCGTTCCAAACCCGAAAAACAAATGAAAATATTTTAATTAAATCCTACAGCTTTCTAACCCTCCATTGACAGTATACACAACTACCACTTTGATGCTTCAAAAAGTTCATAAAGATATCGTAATTCATAATTGAGCGGTTCAGTCTAAATTTTCCGAAAGAGACTTATAAACTCAGTTATAAACATCAGTTATGGTAAACAGAAGCTCAGGCATGTTGGCTTGACGTGCGAGAACCAATGAGGTTTATTCTCGTGTGTTACGCATCATTTTTGAGCTTCCACAAGAACCAATAGGGTTTGTTCTCACGCTCTGTTCATCCTAAAAAGTGATCATGTCTCTTTAGAAAATTTGGACTAAACCGCTTGATTCACATGAATTCGTTTTACAGTCTCTATATGAACTTTTTGAAGCGTCAAAATAATAATATTATTATTATTATTATTAATAATAATAATAATAGCATATATATATATATATATATATATATATATATATATATATATATATATATATATATATATATATATATATATATATATATATATATATATATATATATATATATATATATATATGTGTGTGTGTTGTAATGTTTACTGTTTAAATGTAAGAATTTTATTTAAGGGTTAGTAAAATGGCATAGCATAACTGAAAGTTTTAGAAATAGGAATATCAGAAGGAAAGTGGGAGAGCGACACAAAGACCAAAAAAAAAATAAAAACATTAGCAGAGTAAAAGAAATGTGTATGCAAAAGAAATGTAAAAGAAAATCTGTATGCAAATTCAGTGGCCAAGCAAAAAGGGCAACATCGCATGAAGGACTTAACCAATAGTGTGGCTAGCTTGTGTTGCCTGGTCTCCTTTTACAGCTTCCTGCCATGTATGCTATTTTAAAGACACACAGCTGCACCTGACAATTTCCTGCAGACAGGGCAGGGCTGCACGCTCCACAAACAGAGAGTGAGAGAGAGGGAGGAGAAGAGAAAAGGCGAGAGGAGAGAGAGAGCAGACAGATGAGTGAAGAGAGACATCACTTCTGAGGCAATCTTCGGCACTGGGGGTCCTAAGCAAGTCTGCCTTTCATCAGCAGGGTCTGCTCAACTGACACAGAGTAAGCAAAGTGAAGGACTGCATTGAAGTGACAGTCTATGTTCCATGGAGACAGAAAATCAGGGGATCAATAGCACTGGAATACAGCCAATGCCGGGATTTCATTTCTACAAAAGGTACTAAAGCAATACAAGTGGGCTGCAAGATCAGACTGAAAACACAAAGAGACTAGCATAAACATCTATAAGAGACACTTCTGAAGGCACAGTTCTCCGTAGCTCGGCTCCATCACCTATAACTGGTGGTTTTATTAAGAACGAGAACCTCTTCTGGAATCCAGGACATTTGCTTTGGTTTTACTTGTGTTAAGTTCTCTGCTATCCGAACAGGATGTCTGTCTTGTGCAGTTAGGAGGGTATGGTTGATCTTTAGGTTGGACGTGAGGCCTGCTGGTTCCCATGAAGAGATTTGGCAGTTTGCGTCGGACAAAGAGGCGCAAGGACGACGAGCTGCTCACCGGGAGACGGCAGTCAGAGTCGGCATGTCCGTCTGGTACGGTACTAATCAGGCTATGTCTCTGTATAGAGCCTTCAGCTAGACATAACAGTATTGATATTTGTCTGGCAGTGGAATGTTACAGTCTGCCTTGTGCTATTATGAGGCAGGCATTGACTGTGTTGTTCGTCAAATAATCTATCAATTGGTCAGATATGTACAGTATATGTGTTGTATAAAGTGCCATGACACATATTGTTGTTTGAACTTGATCAATCATTCATGATCTGCTGACTTGGCCACTATTTTTGTGTCAAGATCATTGAAATAGACATTCCAGTATAGAAGTAAAGGCAGTTACAGTTGGTCGGCATGGTCCACATTGAGCCTGTGTATTATGTATATCTTTATTAATCAATTGGAAGGGAAACTCTTTTCAGATCTAATTTGGTTCAGGGTTGACCCCGAAACCGTCAGCTGGTGTCTTCGTCACAGTGATGCGAACACAAATGGCTGTGTGTTTCATTATGACATTAGGAGTAAAGCTTTAAAGAGACACCACATTCACCTGTAAGGTTTTATTTAATTGATTACTAAACTTAAATTGAACTGGGAAATAAAACTCATATGTTTTGCTATTGCATACTTAGTTATATCGATATGCATACTAAATTAAGAATGTATAAATCTTGAGTATTGCAGTCATGTGACATTAAGCTGTAAAACTTTGACTTTGGACAGACTTTGAGGTGATTGTAATTTTTTTTAATGTTAAAATACCTTCTCGTATCCCATCTCAATATGCATATAATATAGACAACTAAGGAAGCTGTTCCAATGAGGATAAGCTGTAAGTTGATTTTATCTAAAAGTATAAAAACATTATCTTGCTTGTTTTGGGTGTCCTGAACAGCCCAACATAACGATCGCGATATTAGCTCAACCAATGGCCTGAGTTTGGGGCGGGACTATCTGTTGGCTGAGCAATGGAAGACAAGGGTAGTGTTTGGTAAATCTGTTTGGAAAGCCAATATTTTTGGAATACTGTATGACACTGCTAGTAGTGTAGAAATGAAACTACACGTTTAAAGAACACCTTTTAATTACTTTCTCCCGATGTATTACAGTGAGTTTGTATGGATCTACTACATGTTCAGTTTGCCTGGATACACGTACACATGCACTGAATCATATGATGGGTCACATTATATCAGCCTGACTGGAGAGTTGTGTCGAGAGTTGAGTCACAGTGGTGTCCTAAGGGGCTTCACCGTGTGTCACATAAAATAGTGTTCCTGACGCCAACCAAACAGGCTCAGGTTGCCTCAGCACACTTTCAGTTGAATCCAAAGTTGTACTTAGGTTTATGTTTAGGCTTAGATTAGGATTAGTTTGAAGATTGATTTTCAGAGGCAGTATGTTTCCTGCCTGACTCTGACATTGATTATTTGCTAAATAAGAGCCATTTAAGTGTCTGAAAGTGTTAGCCTCCATTTCTCCAGTTCCAGCTGTTGAAATACAAATAGTCATTCTTGTTCAATATAGTTAATGTGGTGAAGTTAGGATGTGATGTATGGAATAGCATGCAGGAATGTGTTGATATCAATGTACCATGACAGTTCTCAAATAACTGACAAGGATGAAAACATAATGTAAAACAGCATGCACACAATTAGATTAAATGACACTAATTTATTCAAATGGGTCAAAGGCTTTGTGGCCATATTTCTAACTATATCATTGCATCATTATTATTGAACTGAATTAAGACATGCAGTCATCCTTCAGGTCTCACAGTAAATGGTGCCATCAAATAGTCTAAAACCAGAATCCCTCACTTAAACAATTAATTAACATTACCATGGAAAGAAGTCAAACTGGTCTGAGATCAGCATGCCAGCATACACACTAGAGGTCTGACCCTTTGCTGTGAGTGAGTGTTATCTGCCCTTGTGGAATGTGTAGCAGTGGCAAGGCTAAAATAAGAAGCTAACGCAGCAACAAACCAAACAAGTCAAAGCCAGCTGGGAGAATGTGGCTAAATGTCAGGAGATAGTTAGGAACCCAAACTCATGTTCATGTGCACACATAATGTCTTTTCATGCTTACTGCCCACATATGCTTTATGAGAAGTATAGTTTGGGTCCAAGCTCAATAGAGATTGATATTGGGGATTTACTGTAGTGTACCTTCATCCAACAAGCATCCTTCAGTGTGCGTTGCTACTAGTGTAGCATCAGTGATACAGTACGAATCTCAGCAAAACTGTTCTTATAAGCTCTTCAAATTTACCGACATAAATCAAGGGGTGACAGAGAAAGCTTGCAACCACCTAGCCAGTTTGCTTGAGGAAAAGGCCTGGAGGGATGGAGAGGCTGTTATGACAAAGACTTAAAGATGTAGTCAGGCAAAAAGATCCATTGTCAATGTGTGCTGCAGGGATTTAAAAAAAGCATGTTTTTTAACTTCCAGTTCCATCAACCTGAAGTCACTGGGTATTTTGAAGTGGTTTTGGTTAAATGACATAAGGTCTGTGGTTATCACAAGCTGTTTTATTTATTTTGGCATAGATACATCAGTAATACCCCCTCGTGATTTTTTTAAAGCTTTTACTTGTCTTGAAAAAGGCTGTTGCTTACAAGTGGGTAAATGGGACTACAGATGGACATTAAACGCTGTTCATTAAACGGCGTGATAAATAAATAAAGACTGAAAATAAATACTGAAAAGCCCTGTCTCAAATGGCACCCTAAACACTTGCAGTCTTTCTACAAATCAACACTTTCGTGTTGTAACCCCTAACTGTCGGGAAGAAGTCTGTTTGCGGAGCTCGCTTCAGTGCGGGCTCGGCAAAAGTGCACATCGAGGGCCACAAAGGGGCACTCTCGAGCACCCTTTTGAAACCTAAAATGACTTATGGGAAACCCTACGGTCCATTTAGGGACAGGGCCAAACAGTTGTTGGAAGCTTAATGCTGGCACCTCCTGATTTTGCAGAGTTAGATGTGTTCCTGGGTCCGAATATTTTGTTGATCCTGGAACAACATTCCCGTTCGAAATTTTTATCATAACCATATCCCTACCCCTAAACCTAACCCTACCCATAAGTTATCCTAAAAATCAGAGAGATATAATATGTGAATAACACTGCTGTAGAAGCACCTAACCCTGGTTGTAAGCCTAAACTTGACATCAA
This sequence comes from Meda fulgida, assembly GCA_030578275.1. Classification (NCBI taxonomy): domain Eukaryota; kingdom Metazoa; phylum Chordata; class Actinopteri; order Cypriniformes; family Leuciscidae; genus Meda; species Meda fulgida. The sequence continues at coordinate 25,733,482 of CM060617.1, forward strand.
CTGTAAACTTTTCCCTCAAATCTGATTGGTTGATTTGAATGTTGTTCCAGGATCAACAAAGATCCAGGAACATGTTGTACTTGGTAAAATCAGGTTTGCTTAACGGTGGTCATGTTGAAGTCATACAACCCTGATGTAATTAGTTTACAGTCTACGTTTAGCGTTTTATTTAGGCTTCAAAATTGGAGCTAAACTCCAGAGAAGATTGCCCTTTCAAGAGCAGGATTGGACACCTCTAGTTTAGAGGCAGAAGGGATGCTGCCCTGGAGGTCTAGGAACAGGCAATCTTAAAGGGATAGTTCACCCAAAAATGACTTCCTTTCTTCTGTGGAACTCATAAGAACATATTTTTAAAATGTGTAGGCAATAACAGTTTTTCAGAAACATTGAAAGTCAACGTGGTCCTTTTTAAACTCGCTTGACTTGTTGTACTAAACACCGTTTTACACTTTAGAAGTGGGGTTAGTCCGAAAAGTCCATTCAGGAAAAACGTAATAGTACAGAGCAACATATTAAATGAGGATATGCAATGCTGGAGTCTTTATGTAAACATATCGCATGCTGCATTCATCCAGTCAATGACACTGATACCGCAATATGCCAATAAAAATGTTAACCCATGTGTTTAGGAATGTGCAGTATGAAACATCATATTATGAATACCCACCTTGGGTGTCACCCTGTGTTAATTATCAAATGTAGCGTCAGTTCTGGCAGGTCACGTTAGTGAAGCTCGTATCAGCTGACTCTCAGCTGATCCACGTCTACCTATAGGAATACGAAGCCTATTACCGTATACATATATAAGCTCCTTCAGTATTATCAACAGCTATCGCGTTTCTCAGGAGCTAAATACCCTCCTCCATCCCCAGTTCCTCCTCTCGTCAGTCAGGATTTGACATTCTGATTCCCCTAGAATCAGAATAAATTCTCGAATAATGTACTTTAAGTACTTTAAAATCTTGAAAAAATGATATCTGCAAAACATTCATGCTGTTCTGTTGTTTACCCTAAGGGGGGTTATCGCTGCTCTCCCTGCTCTTATCCATGCTAGGCTGCACGGATGCGCAGGGAGTTCTCGCCCAGAAGAGAACCACACCGCCAATCCAAACTCTATGCTAATTGTCAATCGTATTTGACGATAGTGGTCCTGACAGAAATGAGCAATGTGAAACATGAAGCAAGATAACCCAGGATTCTGTTTATCCAGGGTTTACTATATGTGTGAAAAGTCACGAGAGTCTGTCCCATCAAAACCAAATGCTGAGAGGTGTGACCATACACAGACTCAATTTGATTCTTGAGCGATTATGTAAATGACGTTAATGACTGACAAACAGCTAAAAATTGGCTAATGGAACGCCAGCATTAATTAATATCAGCCTGACCCCACGTCTCACATGGACTCTTCCCTTCATGCACAACAAGGAGGCTTGCCAGGACTAATCCTACTGTGTCAACACTACACTAATTGACTACAATTGTGCATTTCATAAATCAAACCATATCGCATATCCTAATGATGGAAACCCATCTTCTAAATCACCTCCCAATACTGTGTGCAGCCAAAACCATGCCATACACATTTCAAACCAGTCCAAAACAGAACCTTTTAATTGTGAAACATATAGATGAAGCATAGTGACCTACTGTAGCCAAGGAGAGATACACAAGTTAGAGCCTGGCCTTTCCTGAATATATGCAGTTGCTTCAACCCTCAGCTGAATGAATGTACTGATATGCTCCATTCTACAGCTTTAAAGTTTCTTCATATATCAGTGCATGCAGTACATGAGGAGTTATGTCAGGACTGTCATATGAGACACTGTTTGCTGTGGTATCTCTGATAAATCCAGCTCTAAACACAAGTGATTATCTCTATAGTAACATTCAATCAAAGGAATGCTCTGGGTTTACAAGTTAAGCTCTGTCAACCACATTTGTGCCATAATGTTGATTACCACAGAAAATAATTTAGAATTGCATTTACATTAAGACACACCCTTGGAAGTAAAGAGGACATTGTCTAAGAACCATATAAAATAAACAATACACATAAATAAATCCTGTAACTTTTGCTTGATACATGCAAGGTTACCAGGAAATGACTGTTTGATACTGGTAAAGCAAAACCAGTTTAATTCAAATGGAATGGAATTCCCCTTCAAAACGAAATACTTAGACAAACTTTAAAGCCTAAATAATGCATGAGTTTGTACTGAATAATTTTACTACATTTTTTTGCTTTAATAAAAAGATACGCTTCTACTTCTACTTTGAAACTTACAGTACCACTAAGGGGACATGGTGGTGGAAAAAATATAAGATGGGAGGAAAAATAATAAGTCAATGCTTATGTGTTCTCTCGCAAATCTCTTTGCGTTCCCTTGCTAAAATGTTTGCGTTCGCTCGATAAACTTTTGTGTTCTTTGCGAGTGAACGCAAAGTTTCTCAGGGGAACACAAACATTTTGCGAACAAACAAAGTTTCTGGAGGAAACACAAAACAGCATCAATAATCATCAATAAATAATTTTTGAGCTCCATATTAACATATTAGAATGATTTCTGAAGGATAATGTGACTGGAGACTGGAGTAATGATGCTGAAAATTCAGCTTTGACAACACAGGAAGAAATTGCATTTTAAAATAAATTGAAATACAAAACAGTTATTTTAAAATGTAATAATATTTCCCAGTATTCCTATTTTTACTGTAGTATTACTGATTTTACTTTTTACTGATTAAATAAATGCAGCCTTGATGAGACTTCTTTTAAAAACAAAAAAAATCATACCAACCCAAACTTATATAACCCTGTTTTTTTTTTCTTTTTTCGTTTTTTTAACTGCCTAATGTTGTAGGAACACCTTTCCTATGATGCCACAGATTTAGACTTGCAAAATTTTAGATTTAGATTGACATTTTCTTTTATATTAATGCGTCTCACAGGCTCTGGGCTTTCGACTCCCCCCACCACCCCGACGCAGAGTCCAGTTCCCCCGGTCTTGCCTGTGGAGACCCCCAGTCCCACGGAGCGTGTGGAGGAACGACGCTCCCGCTCTCTCTCGTCTCCCCCTGACACAGGTCAGCGCTTCAGCCTGAGCACCTCCACCACCAAATCCCCTATCGCCTTGCACACCTTTAACTCTACCTCACGCCAGGTGAGTGAACATCTTCACATGTGCTTTCTGGGCTTTACTGTAGTTTACCCTTGTCCCGTAGTGAAGCAAGTCATTTGTGCACCACTAATGGCACCAGGTGGAATTGCAATCTGTATGTTTGAATGGCCCGAGTGGGTCATAACAACAATGGCTTGATAAATTTGAGCAGGGAACTCACCTTCTACCAACTAGTAGCATATTTATTAAAAAGAAAAGTTTGCTAATCTTCTACACCCAATATCAAGTTTGATGTATCTTTCATTAACAACAAATTGTTGGGCAAATGCTTTTTCTTGTTTAGAAATGTCAGTAGTTCAAGCATCAAATATTTATGGACAGTTAATGTCATAGGGATTGATATTTGTGTCAGCAATGTGTTTGTGCTCCATCTGGTGCAGCTGGGAGCTCAAGTACAGGCATTCTTGACAATTTGATGATGCTTGCCTGTAACTGACTATTTTGTATTACGACTTTATCATTAACAAAAGGTCATCCACTGCACATAGTCTGCTTCACTTGCATATCTATAATGACTATAATCTGTGTACATATTTGGAAAATTACTTGTAAAGTATGTGCTAGACAGTGTGTTATAGTCCTTCTATATAGTCCTTCAAAAAGCTTTGAAGATTTTTTTCATTCAAACACATTTCTTATTATTTCTTATCAGTGCTTCCACCTGCAACAAGTGTGGCAAGCATATCTGCAAAGTCCACACAGTCACATATCTGATATTGCATACAAATATGAATGCATCAAAATTAATGTTGTTGTTAACCATTGACATATCCAAGGCTGTAATATTTAAAGAAAAAAAAAATCTGCTCAGCATTTAGTATATGGACATTTTATTATTATTATTATTATTATAATGTTTATAAAAAACAACACTGGCATTGTGTAAAGAAACTGGTGTTTAAAGTGTTAAAACTCTGAAAATTGATGAATGTTTGGTAATTAGGATTAGAACTAATGCTGAAAAAAATCTAAGTCAGTAAAAGTAGAAAGAAATATGAATCTATAAAATGTTCTATGACACTTTTTTGACATGGACTTTTTTGTCCTTTATGGGCTTGAGTGGTAGTTTTTTTTTTTTCTGATACTGCATAAAAAATATGAATGCATCAAAATGAATGTTGTTGTTAATAATTGGCATATCCAAGGCTGTAATATTTAAAGAAATAAAAATCTGCTTAGAATTTAGTATATAGAAAAAGATTATTATTATTATTATAATTTTTATTAAAAAAAAACAACAGTGGCATTATGTAAATAAACCAGCATTTAAAGTGTTAAAATTCTGAAAATAAATGAATGTTTGGTAATTATGTTTAGAACTGATGCTTGTAAAAAATCTAAGTCAGTGAAAGTGGAAAAAAGTATTATTCTATAATATTTTTTATGACACTTTTTTGACATGGACATTTGTGTCCTTTATGGACCTGAGTGGTAGTTTTTTTTATCTGATACTGCATAAAAAATATGAATGCATCAAAATGAATGTTGTTGTTAATCATTGACATATCTAAGGCTCTAATAATAAAAAAAAAAATCTGCTTAGCATTTATTCATTTGAAAATAATTACTATTTTTCTTTTTTTCATACAAAAAACAACAACAGGGGCATTATGTAAAAAACCCAGCATTTAAAGGGTTACAATTCTGAAAATTAATAAATGTTTGGTCATTATGATTAGAGATGCTGGTTAAAAAAATGATGCCAGTGAAAGTGGAAAAAAATAGAAATCTATATTTTTATGACAGTTTTTGGACATGGACATTTTTGTCCATAATGAACCTATGTGTAACTTTTTTTAATTGATGCACAAGGGTTAAATTATGGAAATCAATTTTTAAATCTATGATAACTTTTATTTTAAATGATTTACACCAAATACGATTGACCCCCAGTTGTGGTGTTGCCATTTGCAAAATGACCAACAATTTTGTCCCGAATAAAGATTTATCAAAAGTTTGTGTATCCCAATGAGACAACGGTGTCTGTGAAGAAGCTGAGATGAAATGTAAAACGTGAAGAAAACAAAAATAAATTGAGGTCTTAAAGGTTTAAAAAACGGTCGTAAGATATTTTCTATCGTTGATGAAATTTTGAGTACGCTGTTTAGTTTTTGTGGCAGGAACAGCCAGGCTTCCATAATATTTTTGGAAGATTTACTGGTCTTAATATCTTAAAGTATGTACCTTTTCTCCTGAAGCTTAAACTGTGATCCATCGTGTTTTTTTTTTTGTTTGTTTGTTTTTTTGCGTCTTCCTAGAGGAGTCAATGTATTGGACATGCTCTTATGATGGTTAAAAATGTTGTCTATGTAGGCGGCTCGCTAGGGTTTGAGACAAAGCCAAAGTGGGTCATTTTAATGTCCATGATCAATGAATTCGCATTGCGTTCTTTGAATGCGTTCGCTTCGTTTATCGTCCAATAGAGAGCGACAGTGGGCAACTAGGGCAAAATGATCGCTTCAGATGCAGAGTTGACATTATACGCTCATAATGAAGCAGGCTACTACTCTACCTGTGCCGACTCGTGTGGTCTGAACTGAAGAACACAGACGTTAAAAAAGAAACAATAGAATCGGACTGTTCCACTGTCACCTCTGCGGGGAAGACCGTGATTTCACCACTGCACTTAATGAATCTCTAACTGAAAACTGTGCCTGGAGAACATATACACTTAAGATCACTCTGCCTTCAATGTGGTGAACATGCTTGTGTTGTGTTATTTATTTTTAACCAGACTGCTTGTTTGCAGATAAACAGATTTAAAAATGGACGCTACCACTCCATAGTTTCAAATAGGATCTTGCTAACTTGAAGTAAGTGATTATTGATGAAATCATCAGCCCGTGCCTTTGTGTTTTAGAGCGGCGTACTTGCGGAAGGCATGCTGGAAAAACTTGAACTTGACGATGAAGGTGAAGAATTACATGGTATTTGTTTGCTTATTTTATTTAATATGCTCTTTCAAATGCAAGTTTATCGTCAATTTATATCTGTTCTTGTTTGTTGGATGTATAGTGTTTTTGTATGGCTTTGTGGGGGAAAATTGGCTTTTTATTCATAACATAATTGCATTGTATATTGATTTAAGAATATAATTTTATTAGAGTTAAAGGGGTAGTTACACAAAAATGAAAATTCTGTCATCATTTACTCACCCTCAAGTTGTTCCAAGCCTGTATGAGTTTCTTTCTTCAGCTGAACACGAAATAGATATTTTAAGAATAAGCAGCAGAAGAAAGAAATTCATGCAGGTTTGGAACAACTTGAGGGTGAGTAAATGATGACCGAAATTTCATTTTTGGGTGAACTATCCCTTTAAGTATTAGAGTTAGGTGACTGCTGATGATTCTGATGATAACTTCTATTTTTTTTCAGCTGCTGAAGAGCCAGACAGTGATATTTACATGCGCTTTATGAAATCCCACAAGTGCTATGACCTCGTCCCCACTAGTTCCAAACTTGTGGTTTTTGACACTACACTAGAGGTAACTACTACATCTTGAATGTCTTCTGTTGTCCAGTACAAGAACAGAAAGAGAAAAGATTTGATGGTGTTTTGGGTTATGTTCAGAATAGGAAAGTATCTTATTAGTTCCTGCATATTGTTCTGTTAACACTTTAGGCTGTGTGTGTGTCATCTAGTTATCATCATCTTTGATTATCTAAATTTCTTAACTTTCGACAGTCCAGGCAAAAAAATAGAGATGTTAAAAATCACAGCTGTAATTGCACCTGGTCCATTCATCACAAGTTGGGAACGTTGCATTGTGGGATATACTATCCCATGCAGTTGGCTTGATTTTTTAGGCTATTCTGGTATTCTATAAATGTAGAAAGTGGCATATTGTACATACTAACCACTGAATAAATAGAAAGTTTAGTATGTTACTATGCTTTTCTGAATATTCTAGCTTTAGTATGAGTCGTAGTTATTGTCTTTCAGTTTTGATTCACAGTTTAAACACATATAGTCGTTGTGGGTAATATTTCATAAGTAAATCAATCTTCAGGTGGTGACTGAAATGGACAGGGTCTTTGAAGTGTATGGGAAGCGGTCATAAAGCTAGTTTGTTATAGTTAATCAGTAATCATGTGCAGGTATGAGCTGTTATTAGATTTTGGGCTAAAACATCCTTATAACCCATTGACCTGCTGACTTTCCGCTGGCTGAGGGCCAGTTTGAAATATTAAAGGCTTAGGGAAGAGAAGATCAGTGCTATGTAATGCCTTGACTTTATATTGGGGGAGTGACATGATGTACTTGTTGTACTTCTTTCTGAAGTTTCCGAAATGAGGAAGTGTTATGCCTGTTTGCATTGTGAACATATAAAAATGCTGTGTTTATGCGCCATGTCCTTTATAATAAATTCCAAGTTAATTTTTAATGGATAGCTGAGCTGGTCTAAATTTGAGCTGGAGACTATTTATGTTAGAAATGTTGCGCTAAGGGCCTACAATGTGGCAAATGTGAGTAAATAATGGCATTGGTGAGTAAATAAAACATTACACACTAGTGGACTGATTGCTTTATTGGTTAAATGAAGAATGAACCACTTGCTGATGTAAGTGAAATATAGAAACTGAAGTCTACTAAAGAACATCTTATAGACTTCGAACATCTTCGTCATCTTGATCTATGATGCCTAATATATTGAATATTCTTTGCATTAAACCATTAAATAAAAGTTTAAATTAATAAAAGTTTTTAAGCTCCATAAAGCTCCTTTCCCAAACTCAAGGTTGCTTTTCAATAAATAAGCAATACTGTAGTTAAAAAAAAGTTACAGAGGAGGAAAAAAACTACTTTTGCAGTTAGAGCAGATTGACTCCCTGGTTCATCTTGTTTGACTGCAAGAGACTTGTGCTGTTTGTTGCTATGCAGGGACACAGCTTAATAATCCCGTTGTTATAGGGACAAATATATGTTTTAATCAACACAGAATACAACCGGTAAGAACAGTTTAAGGCCAAATTTTACTGTCAGGTGTGGAAATGTTTTGGAGCCCTGGTTGCACTCATTGTGTCTCTTGTGATTTTTGGCTCACATGACCAGTTTCTCCAGAAGTGTTTTTAAAGGCATCTAAAAGAAAAGGTTTGTTTTGTGAATCCTTTGTTCTCTTCTAGGTAAAGAAAGCTTTCTTTGCCTTGGTTGCTAATGGGGTTCGAGCTGCCCCATTATGGGAAACCAAAAAGCAAAGCTTTGTGGGTGAGCAATGGCACATGCGCACACACTCACACTCACACACACACACACACACACACACACACACACACACACACACACACACACACACACACACACACACACACACACACACACACACACACACACACACACACACACACACACACACACACACACACACACACACTCACTCACTCACTCACTCACTCACTCACTCACTCACTCACTCACTCACTCACTCACTCACTCACTCACTCACTCACTCACTCACTCACTCACTCACTCACTCACTCACTCACTCACTCACTCACTCACTCACTCACTCACTCACTCACTCACTCACTCACTCACTCACTCACTCACTCACTCACTCACTCACTCACTCACTCACTCACTCACTCACTCACTCACTCACTCACTCACTCACTCACATTCACGCTCATGCTCTCACCTGAATTTCTGTCGTTTTTTTTCACTGCCATACAGACAGAAAATGTTTAACTTTTTTAACCTGCTATTCCATTTAACTGGCTTACAACTGGCTTAAAAAACATAGTAATTAATAATCAAATAAAAACATTGCTTCAGGACAATTTTTGCTCACCTGTAACATAATTGGACATGCTTAGATTAGCAAGCCAACAATACTATGTAAATGGGTTAATTCATTGCTCTCTCCTTCCTGTCTGGGTTGTTTTGAATTGCAGTTAGATATAAGCCATCACCGATGGAATTTGCTGGTGTTTTTCACATTTTCTGTGCTGATATTTTAGGAGAAAGTGGATTTAAACATGGTCAAATGAGTTAGAGTACTACACTCTTGTTAGAAGCTGAAATCATCAAATTATCCAATTTTTTTAAATAAATAAAAAGATAAAGGACATTGGATGTATAGAACTTTGTAAATAATAGGTGAATTCTTCAGGCACATAAGTCAGCATGCTAACCGAAGGTTTTACTCTAATGATGGTGTTTTCTCAATAGGAATGTTAACCATCACAGACTTCATCATCATACTGCACAGATACTACAAATCCCCGCTGGTAAGGATTCAGACATCACAGAAACAGTGCTGCTTTAATGTCTGTTTGTTCAGATCTACAAATGGAAGTGCCATATCTAAAGGAAAGCATGTTTGCCATGCCTTTTCTCCTGCATGTACTCACTTAATGAATGCTCACCTGAAAGGAATGTTTGTCCATTTTAAGTCATATTCTGTAATGTATGCCTCAGGTACAAATATATGAGCTGGAGGAGCACAAAATTGAGACTTGGAGAGGTAAATATGTTTTCAGTTCACCACTGCTTACACTCATTTGTTATGTAACTGTCACACAATAGGCATTTTTATTTTTATTTTATTATTCACTGAAGGGAGAGTACACCCGAAAATGAAAATCCTGTTATTTACTCGCACCCATGTTTGGAAATTTCTCTTTTTGTAAATAACACAATTTTATTTTTTTTTTTGGGGTTAACTTTAAAGTGCTTTGATTCTTTTTCATTTCTGCTTACATCAACAGAGCTTTACTTGCAAGAAACTTTTAAACCCTTAGTCAACATATCTCCAGATGCAAGGTGAGAGAGACACCGGGTCATATTTTTGTACACCTTGTTTTTTCATTTTCATTGCATGGTGCATGAACCTGTAGGAAACTGAAGCGAGGACCAGGAGACTCGGGTGTATCTTCAGCAGGGTCCTTCATTGAGAACATGCTGTTTGGTGCTGCAGTTGTACATATTTTATGTGCATTCAGTAGTCAGTCCTTAAAGGTGTTAATCATACACACAGCCTCACAAGTGACCAAAGCATCTAAAGACAATAGTTTTTTTTTTCCTGCCCCCCCCCCCCCCCCCCCCCCAGTATATTTGATGCTGTTTACTCACTCATCAAAAATAAGATCCATCGCTTGCCAGTGATCGATCCAGTCACGGGAAACGCCCTGTATATCCTCACACACAAGAGAATCCTCAAGTTTCTGCAGCTTTTTGTGAGTATACCACTTCCTTTGGGCTTACTGATCTTTTATGCATACAATTATCATACGTTTACAAATGGTAGTTATTGTGAACAAAACAAACTAGTGTGTGTGTTGTTGTAGGTGTGTGAGATGCCTAAAGCAGCCTTCATGAGGCAGACTCTGGAGGAGCTGGGCATTGGCACGTACAGCAACATTGCTTTCATTCACCCAGATACACCCATTATTAAAGCACTGGGCATGTTTGTGGACAGGAGAGTGTCTGCCCTGCCAGTGGTGGATGTTACAGGTAACAACACACACTGCTTTTCTAACAGTTCATTCTTCTGTCAAGTCTTTCTTAGACACATTTTCATTGTACACATATTTGAATGTCTCATATTTTCTCAAGACTTTCCATCTTTTTCCTTCCAAAGGAAAGGTTGTGGACATTTACTCCAAATTTGATGTCATTGTAAGTTGTGCTTTTAAAATACTACTTAAAGTTGAAGAATAACTACTTAAAGAATAATACAGCAGCTTTTTACCACACTTTCATTATGAAAGACTTTTCGTGAGTTGTAAATATACAAGGATCCCATAGATAAGGTACATTTTGTTTTCCGTGTCTGGAAAGTCATGGATATTTCTAAAAAAAAAAATTTTTTTTTTTTTTCTAGTTCTCAATTCTAAAATATTTCATCATCTAGATTGTGCACTTGGATTGCTTGCGTCTGATGATTGAGATATTTATAGGAGAAATCTCTACACAAAGACTAAGCTGCTTTGATTTGATTAAATAAAGTAAAAGCAATCATTTAAAAGAACTGTTTCCTATTTTACCTGTTTTACTATTTTATTTAATGCAGAGCTGAATTTTCATAATCATTATTCCAGTCTTCAGTGCCACATGATTCTTTAGAAATCATTCTAATATGCTGATTTGCTTATTATTATCAATGTTCAAAACATTTATGCAGCTTAATACTTTAATGAAACCATAATAGATTTTTTTCTGAATTCCTTGATGAATAGAAAGTTAAAAAGAACAGCATTTATTTGTAATATAAATCTACTGTAGGTCGCTTTGATGAATGTAATGCATCCTTGCTGAATAAATGTATTCATTACTTTAATATATGTCATATATTCATTCATATGTCCCTTCAAATCCATTTGTATCCATTGAATCTCATTGAATTTCATTCTGCTTGTCATGAATAAGGTCCATTGGGTACAAAAAAGTAAATGTAAAAGTCACCTGAAGCTATGTTTAAACAAACTGTCAAATATGAATTTCCATACAATAAATATGTGATGGTGCATCACATGCATGTTTACTCATTAGGATTGATTAGTAATGACTAGTGATGTCTAGTGTATAATTCAGCTGTATGTGGAGGTTCCTATAGCGTGTGTGTGTGTGTGTGTGTGTGTGTGTGTGTGTGTGTGTGTGTGTGTGTGTGTGTGTGTGTGTGTGTGTGTGTGTGTGTGTGTGTGTGTGTGTGTGTGTGTGTGTGTGTGTGTGTGTGTGTGTGTGTGTGTGTGTGTAGAATCTGGCTGCTGAGAAGACCTACAATAATCTGGACATCACCGTGACTCAGGCTCTGCTGCATCGCTCACAGTACTTCGAGGGGGTTATGAAGTGTTATCGGCACGAGACCCTGGACACTATAGTGGACAGGATTGTCAAAGCTGAGGTGAGATTTACTCAATGAACACATCACCCATGGGAAGAAAAACTGTTTACATAGAGCAAACGCTACCCACAGGAATTACGTCACCACTAGAAATGAAGCTAGATTTAGATGCTTTACTCTTCAAGTAACATATTTTTAATGATAAAGAAATAACATTTGTGCTTTTAAACCCTCTAGTCTGCTTGCATTATAGGTGCATTTCTTTAAATGTCTGGGTTTTTTGCAGTCTACGTATGGCACTGTTCAAAAGTATTTTACGTGGTAATCGACAGCATGCCACAGATTCACTACATTGAAAATAATCAATTTGAATACTCCATTAAAGTCACCATGAAATCGAAATCGACCATTCTTTTTTTTCTTATGAAAAATTGCAGTATAAATGTTTTTTCCGCACAAATTATTATTTTTTTTTATTATTATTTTTTACTATTTTGACTACTCTGGTGCCGTTCACAAAGAACACATTTTTACAATCCGTTGCTTCCGTGAACATCTCTGAGTGTTACTGTCACATGACAGCGTTGTAAAATCCCGGCGCTCAAGTTGAACGGCCCCTGCTTGTGTTTGTAATCTGCAGGTGCACAGGCTGGTAGTTGTGGAGCAGAACTCCAGCATTGAGGGCATCATCTCTCTGTCTGACATCCTGCAGGCGCTGGTACTCACCCCCGCAGGTATAGACGCACAGAATTCCTAATCCAACCCTCCATTTCACTTTCCTTTTCTCCTCTCCACTCTTCCCCTGACACAATCTCCTCTCCTTGGACATCTACCACTCGAGTGTCCCTCTCTGACCCCCTGACCACAGGTACAGTCACACAGGCTGGGTTCTGATTGGCTTGTTTGATTGTGCTGGATGTAGGTGTGTATTTTTAATATAATCCACATCGTGATGGCATCGTTACAAGCATTTGTCTGGTACTGATTTTCTTTTAAAATGCAGACCGCTTGTATATGACTGCAAGTTGACCTGACAGACTCTGTCAATGGCAAACAAATCAATATGAGACAGAAATAGCTGTCTAGTTCAATAGTGATTGGAATCGAGCGTGTGGGACAGCACCCTCAGCGCCCCTTGTGAAGCCTGCTGGGAAAACTGCATGAAGCATTCACATGCTCCTCGGCATGATGTCTTTAATGTCTTGAGCTGCTGGAAGCAACACTCTTTTGAAAGCAAAGAAATAAGATATTTCCAGGCCAGGAAAGGTAATGGAAATTTATAAGCCATGGCAATGCAAATCCTAATAAAAACGTTTAAAGCCATAGAAAATCATAGAAATTAAAAACTTAAGTCACAGTAAAGTCATAAAAAGTCAAATGCAATTGCAAAAGGTCATGGAAAAGATACTAACGTAAACGGTTACAGAAAATTCATGGAAATTATGAAAATGAATGGGAATTTATAACATTGTAAAAAGTCACTGGAAAGTCTTGGAAATCAATACTGTCATAAAAAGTCAAAGACAATTGAAGGAAATTATTAAAATTGTAAAAAAAAAAAAAAAGAAGAGAAGGTTGTGGTAAACAGCACTAACAGAAAATGCCACAGAAAATGTATGGACATTTAAAAAGTTGTTAAAAATAAGGTAAGTAAAGGTCATTAATAAAATATTTTAATTATTAATAAATAATAAAAAATTAAATCATAATTCACTGAAATCTTGAGTCAAAGGTCAGTCATGGAAATGTATTTATTGAATTTACATTTTTCTTATAAAATATTAAATTGGCTAGAATTATAATTCAGTAATGAACAAAAATGATTTAAAAATAAATAAATAAAAATGTCATTGGTTATTGGACCTGTCTCCCAAATGATTTGTGCAGAAACCGTTCTAACCCATTTAGAGTTTGTTTGCGTTCTGCTTAGTTGTTTGTGTTTGCACTTCCAGATTTGTTGCTGAGAGGGTTCAAAATATGCTCATCTTTTTTTTAACACTTGAGTTTCCGTGTGTGTTATTAAAAGACCACTGATTGACGGACTTAAGTTTCATTAACTGAATTTCATGATTTGCCCCACAGGTAGATGCAGAATGGACAGTGTGACTGAATGAAAAGACATACAACATTTTGGAGGTGAAAGAGAAATTCAAGAAATTCATAGAACCGAAAAAGTTCCAGCCTGCATTCTTGGATACAGAGAAGAGGACGGCTGAAAGCATTTTACATCCTCGTTGAAGGGCTGGAATGTGCCGGGCTGAATGAAAGCATTTGAATCTGGAGCTGAACGAATGGACGTGATCATAATGCACACATTACTGGACATGTTTATGGTGAGCCAGTGGTGAGAATGTGCCGCTGTACTGTACACTGCTTTAAATGCTGGTTTTAGAGGCCTTCACTGACAGTGCTATCAGGCATTGTGTTCTAGCTGGGTCTGCGTTATATCATCAGGCACTGAAATCCACTCCTGGCTGGGTGTTTGACATGGAAATTTGCCTTAAATGAAGACCTCAGTGAGAGTTGATTGTAAAGGTTAGCAGAGACCCATGGATGTGCATGTAGTGTAAAAGCACGTTCAAGATTCTTGAGCAATAGGCTAAAATCACTGTTGGTTCAGAGAACCTGCTAGTAAATGGTGCAAATGTAGACTGATTAGACATGTGGCCATTATATTTCACCTCAAAGTGTGTGTGCGTGTGTGATTATATGAAATAATTATTTTCATAACAATTATGTAATATTACCATATTAATTTTCAGAATTCTCATTAGTTAGTCAAAAAACAGTTAGCTGTAAGTTCTTGTCTTTTTAAATCCTGCATAAATAAGAGGCAATAGAATTGAAAGTGTACAGTAATGAGAACAAGATAAATAAAATTGCAGGGAAATGCACTTAATTGTCATGAGAATTTTGTTACAAGCAAAACACGACAACTTTGGTCCTAAAAAAAAGAGTCCTCCTTTTTGTCTCTTTAAATTTTGGGGTGAAATATATCTATATTTGCATATGTGTTTGGTTGGTGTGGAAAACCATGTGCACTACCTGTCTTCTGCACTAAAAGAGCATGAATGTCAAAGCCTTTGCACCCCAGTGATAGGCTGAGCTACTGTAAATACAACATGCCATGTAATGGGTTCTAAACTGATAAATCATGTACTATTTGATTGCATTTTTTTCATTATTATAACTGCTGTTAAAATTGACTGTTCTGTCCAGAAAGAAAGAAATGTACATTTTTGTACACAGAAATGACACTATTTTATTTTTTATGTGGTTGAGCTAAAATATATTGATAATGCATTCATATTTGTCTGAGATTTATTTATTTATGTCATGTCACTAATGTTTGACGCAATCATATAGATACATTTTGTGACTTGTTTTTTCTTGTCACCGAGTATTCTGTCAGAAGTTCAGAACACAGAAGAAGGAGACTTGGGGCGAGTATGATACAAAACACACACACACACACATAAGGAAAATAATCAACATACCGTTCTAATAATTTTGGCCACCAATGTGTGTGTGTATGTATATATATATATATAATATACAGTGGTGGCCAAAGTAAGATGTTTTTAATGTTTTAAAAAAAAGTCTCTTCTGCTCACCAAGGCTTCATTTGTTTTATTTGAGATGTCCACTAGGGGACGCTGTCCTCTGCTGTTTGACATGCTCATGGTGCAGAGCCTCACTGTAAAGTACTTCTGGACTTAGAGAATAAATATATAATTTATTTCTTTAGATTTACATACTATTTAATATGTGAAAGTGCTAAAACATTTAAATAATGAGTGACCTAGTATCAAACGCTACCAAAAATTGCACACAAATAAGCAAAATGTCTATATTAATACATTTCAATTCAATGTTTGACTATATGACCGCAAATTGCATATACCCATCAATATGCAGGATTATTAATATGGATGTCAGTGTCTCTTGAATTTCAATGGTTCTATGCTTTTAGCAGCCCGTCATTCATTTTGATTTTGCAAAACACAGTACATTCAGCACAAACCATGTTTATCCCTGCTACAAGTCAACCTGAATGTGACTGGGTTGTGTTTTTATTTATTATATTGTCTAGGTTTTCATTGTTTCATATCACGCAACAACAACAAAATACATTTCTGTCATGACAACTCTCTGAGTGTTTGGCATGGTAATGGATATATTATATATTATATATATTGGTCTTGATGGAATAGATCTGATGCTGTACCCAATACATACACGATACACTGCTGTGAGCAAGTAAGACATGCTGCTGCTGTACAATATAGTGTACATGAATTACACCATTGCAGATCTATACAGGTGGAGCTGGGGAAGGTGGAGGGTTTCTGAAAGCGCACTGCAACTGCTACAGCAAATGCTGACACAGTATTTGAAGGTTAAGCAGCGAGCTCATTGGCTACTGATACAACAGGAACCAATCAGCTGTGCCCTATAGATGATGATATTGCAAGTAGATTGAGTTAAATACCTATTAGCCTGAGCCATGTAGTTTCATGACAGAACTTTGTATGTGCAGAATTTCTCTTCCATTCCATTTCTCGTCAAATTATTATAATATTCTATACATTTTAAAACAGATTCCAGACTTTTTTTTTTAAGATTTCTTTTTTGCCTTTATTCAGATACAGATTCAGTTTGGAGGATGGACATGAAGCGAGGTGGGAGAGAGAAGGGGGGTGAAATTTTTACATTTTAACATTTTTTAAATTCCAGTCCTGGATGTTAATTGGTCAAGACATTAACATTTATGTATTTGTTGTTGTTGTTGTTGTTTTCCAAATGCACTCCCTGGGAATCCACGACCTTGACCTAGCATATAGGCTGTTTGAGCTGAAGCAACAATACTGGGGTCCAACTCTTATATTCCATGATAGTTACAGTTATGACCTGTTCACCATATCACCAAGTCAGGCAGTCACAACGCATATCAAAGTAGCATTTTAATGAAAAATTGTGTCTTCACTGTTTTTGCCCATACAATGAAAGTCAATGGGGTCCAAAACAACACTTTGATTGAACGGGACAGGTGGAGGCATTTGTATTAATATTAACATTCAATAGCCTTCTAATTAATATTTGATCTATAAACGTAATAGCGCACAGTCAGCATTTATTTGCATTCTGTTTTTTACACTTAGCATTGATATTCCCAGCTGTCTGCCATTTTTTCAGAACGGTCTAGTCCAAAAACTAGCACACAACTATTAGTATGTCGCTCACACCCTCATCTGCCGTTGATTTTCAATTCTTTTTCCAGTCAAAGCATGTCGTGTATTCCATATGCATGAAGACAGAGAGAAAGAGAGTGCGCTCTGGGGACGGAGGGCGGTTCAAGCAGGATGAACTCACTCACTCCTCAGGGAACTCTCTCTCTCTCTCTCTCTCTCTCTCTCTCTCTCTCTCTCTCTCTCTCTCTCTCTCTCTCTCTCTCTCTCTCTCTCTCTCTCTCTCTCTCTCTTTCTCTCTCTCTCTCTCTCTCTCTCTCTCTCTCTCTCTCTCTCTCTCTCTCTCTCTCAGTCACCATTCTTTCATGCTTTTCACAGATTCAGTGGTGTCGTTTTGAAGAACGTCATGAGCTGAAGAAAAAGAAAGAGCGTGTGAGGAGAGAGATTGAGTGCGAAGTGAAAACTGGCCTGTGGGAGATATTTTTACACGCATGGCATAGTGGGATGAGGGATTGGAGATGTGTCTTTGAAGTTCAGGGGACACGGTGAACAAATAACACCCCCAGTGCTCGTGGCCATCGTACCTACGTGTAAATAACCGACCGCAACACACGCCTTCTGATGTTTGTTTGAATCACCTCAGAAATATCACCATAAATCAGTCATTTCACGGAGGCAGTGGCGTCTTAAATTTGTTTTATTGAATCTTAATTTGTTTGGCAGGAACAGAAGGACTCTAGTAGCTTATTCAAGCAGTGACATGATCATACACAACAGCACGGTGACTTTGTGTGTCCTGTGCTATCACATAAAGTAGCCTATAGCAGCTTTTCTTCAAAGTGAAATTGCTCCAGGTGTAAGTTAACAACAACACAACACAGGACCATTCAGAAACAGACATATAGGTTGTGTCTACTGTACATTGTGACCTTTTTCACCTTTATATTTTGAATGGTTATAAGTATGTGTTGCTCAGAGAGAGCTCATGAAAGATGTCACTCTAACAGTTCAGTACAGTCTAGTGCAGGGGTTCTCAAGTCTGATCCTCAAGGTCCACTTTCCTGCAGATTTTATATCAAATTCACCCGCCTGTAACCGTCTAGTAATCCTGAAGACATTAACTAGCTTCTTCAGGTGTGTTTGATTAGGGTTGGAGCAAAACTGCAGGAAAGTGGACCTCGAGGGCCAGACTTGAGAACCCTTGGTCAAGTGAATGATGCATTCGTTAACAGACTAATATAAATTTCTTCAGCGCACTCAAATATAATAGTGCAAAGAAAAGTCAGTTTATACTATACATATTATATATCTATATATTTATATAAATTACATAGCTTTCCAAACATCAAACTAAAAGGCATGTTCCATAGTAGTATTTTCATAGTATTATTTTCTCAAGCAAAAGCTAAATTTTAACATGATGTTTTTAGTAAAATCATCTTTAGTGAAGATAAACAAAGCTGAATTTACTTTATGAAGCATAAACAGATGTAATTAATGAACAAAATGGAACCATGACCTGAAATTAGACATTTGAAACCTCTTTGCATACAGAAGTTTTTGGTTAAACGATGGAAAAATCATTTTATTAATCATTATGTTGTTGCGTTTCCCAGTAAAAAAATTACCAAATCCGTAAAACAAGATACATTTACTTGAGAAGCAAAACTGTGTAAGATCTTAAGACTTGTTTTTAGAGAATATATCTTGAATATGGTTAAGCACATAATCGTTTCTTGTTTTAAACAACCCTCATTAAATTGTTATATGTTTACAACAGATTTCGTTCTTATTTCACCTTTATTTATTTTTAGGTACCTTATAACAATCGTCCAACTGTAACTTCAAAAGATCATTTAGAGTTTATTTCATTTTCAGGTTTTAGATTCTCTGAGAGATTTGGAGCATAAGTTTGATCCTAATTTTGCTGAATTAATGCTGCTTAATGTAAAGATGATAAATTCTAAAAATTATAATGTAATTTCCTGTTCTGTTCTAATACTTAATTTCATGTAGTCACTGTTTCTTTAGCGGTATGGAAAATCATATTGAAGCTTTATTTTCTGTCTTACATCCTACCTGGAGGACATTTAAAAATGTATTCTGCTATTAGTGATAAGTCAAACATGTCAACATAACATCTTTGGAGAAAATTCATGAAATTACATTATAATTTATAGAATTTATCATCTTTACATTAAACAGCATTAATTCAGCAAATTAGGATCAAACTTATGCTCCAAATCTCTCAGAGAATCTAAAACCTAAAAATGAAATAAACACTAAATGATCTTTTGAAGTTACAGTTGGACGATTGTTACAAGGTACCTAAAAATAAATAAAGGTGAAATAAGAACGAAATCTGTTATAAACATTTGAACAAATGTTAGTGTCAGAGAAAATCGCAACTGTAAACTAGAGACAAACAGCATCTATTTATGACACTAAGATAAACTGTTCCTTTTGAAAGCTGACTTGTTTCACATATAAAGCTTCGATCCTTTCAGACAGGTTTTGTTGTTGTTGACCATGCACTTAACATTAGACATGTCAGTAGAAGTTCCTCTTACACACGTAGCCTGTTCATCTGCTTTGCTGGACATGGTTGATTTCCAAATTCATCAATAAACCACCTGTTAAATACTGTATATTTTAGACAGTATCACATAGTAAAATGAACACATCCATAAAGGCAGATAACAAGTAACATTGACTGGTTCATGTGAGATCTGGAGAGGGCACCCATTTCTCAAAAGTACATTAGCACCCCATACAGTGCCACTGTCTGTAGACGAGATCATGGTTCGTGATGCAGCACATGACCTCCGATACTACATCAATGCAAGCAAACATTGAATAACCGTGGCCTTCTTGGTACGTTTGTCCCTTTGTTGTTCCAAAGTTTCATTTTGGTTCCATGTGAACCCAAAGGCGACCGATGCAAAAGCACCAAAGCTGGCTCCATTGCGCACACTGTATACAGTTGCTCTTGTCCACAGTTTTTGCACTTAAACTTTTCATTTCCTGCATGGCAATCCTTTAAACATGCAGCAGGATTGTGTTTAAGCATGCTGTTTTTGGGAACAGACATCAGGATGATTGCACATATAACTAAAAACACCAAATCCAAGGAACAAAGAATGGATTTCCACTGCAGATTTTCATTTGTTTATACTGGACCCAACTGATCCCTGGACTTGATGCTTATTAAATGAAATAATAATTATAGTGATGAAAAGTCTGGACCACAGGGAGAATTTCATGAAAACATGTCCCAGTCACATTTCACCCCAAATAATTAATGTTTGTGTGCAATATAACAAATTATGAACTTTATTGAAACAATTACATTACAGTAATAAGAATATCGTGGGAAATGTGCTTTATACTATATATATATATATATATATAAAAGGTATATGGTTCAATAAACATATACAGGGCCTAAAACTAACTTTTTGACACACCTGCAATGGCCTGTGACTTATTAAAATTTACCGACCATAAATATATTTACTGGCCAAGAAACAGTAATGACACCAAATTTTAGATGCTAGTGAGAACGCATCTTTTCCAATTTTGCAAAGCTAAAACTACTAGGCCTAAATAATAGGCTATAAATGTAGTCTGCATAGTCTTCACTGTATCTTCACTGTCTTCACTATATAGTCTTCATAAATTAAACCAAGATCAATCCTTATTAAAGTTACAAAAGTTATTCAGTCAAGAGCAGTGAGTGACTTTTCTACTTCTACTCTTGTCCTTTGTTGTTGGATGAACATAAAAAAATGCAGACAGCAGCAGGAATATTAGGCTGCTGTCACTTTAAGACCGAATGCACAGATCCACTATACTGTTACACATGCGTTTTATTTCTCAACTGTTTAGGTTCACGTAAGCCATAACCGGCATTTTTGACATAATTTGGTGAGTTTGACCATTAAAGTGCAAGATGATGTGAAAGAGAGCTCAATTTAGTATTTGCGCACTGTCTGAGACATGGATTTCTGAATGTTTAAATTTCCCACACAGCGCGCAAGTATTGAATTGGGAATATTTGACTGGGCAAGGCTCATACTTTGTGATGATGCAGCACTGGTTGTCAACAGCCCGAGCATCATTCACGTTTGTTCACGTTCATGTTCGCACAACATTGCATTGTTATCATAAATGTTTTCGGCCAACTGACAATTGACACCATTTCATATACTCTCCAACGCAGATTTTTACTCTCATTTGGCGCTTGCTGAGAGTTAATTTTAGGCCCTGTACATACATATGTGTGTTTGTGTATTTTTTCAGTATTTTCTGGTGAATAGTTAAAAAGAACAGCATTTATTTGAAATAAAACATTTTTTGTCATAATATAAATGTCTTTACTGCCACTTGATCAATTTAATGCATCCTTGCTGAATAAATGTATTAATTTCTGTAAAAAAAAATTAAAAAAAATTGCATTGAGCCCAAACATTTGACAATTTTTTTCTTTTGATTTGCTGGGTGAAATATGACCTGGACTTGCTGTTGACAGTTTTGAGATCCACCCAACTGCTTCTTGTGGTGTATGAATGAACACCGGTGGTCAACAGTGTAGTTAGAGTGTTAAAGAAGAATAAAGCATCAATGCACATACTGTACAGCTAGAGGTCTTTTGACCAGCTCATAAATATCTGTCGAACATGTCAATAATGCATCTTACCTAGACTCTCTCAAAGTCTGAAAACTACTTTCTGACCCCAAGCACTTCAAGGAAAACCTTCTTAAAGGGGTCATCTGATGCAAAATTCACTTTAATATGGTGTTTGCATATAAATGTGTCTTTGCAGTGTGTGGACACAACCGCCATACGATGAAAAAAATCCATTAACTCCTTTTTTTTTATCCTCAAAAAGTCTAAACACTCTCAATAATCAAGCTGTTTGGATTTTCTGAGCAATATGATGGCATATTCTGCCCACGTCCACTGACGGACTGTCCCGTAGAAGCATATTTCTGCTCTCAGCCATTCAACGCCCCCCATGGAAGAGAGGGGTGGGGTGAACAGTTTCTCATTATCATTTAAAGAGACATGCAGCTGTTTTTGAGGAGGTAAAAGGGTGTTGTTTTACACAACCATTGAGGAATTTTAACCAAAGTATGTTACAAACTTTACATGAGGATCCTAAAGAATCATACCAACTTGTGGAATATGGGCATCCCATGACCCCTTTAAGTCCTCAATAAAGCTTTATAAGTTGCTATTGCTACAAAGAGAAGATGGCATCCCAGTATCCATTTTTCAGCTGATCCTTCTTGAAATCAGTGAGCATGAGATTTCATCAAAATCCAGTGTCTAGAGGGACACTGTCTTAACACTCACGCCATTCTTCCTCACAGTTCTTCTGGTTCTTTCTTACACTCTATGATACAAGGGTGGCGGCAATATCACAAGAAACGTTAGCCTGAAATTGGTAAAAGACAAGCTACAATTAAGCCTACAAAAACAACTAAGACAAACGATGGTAGTTTAGTGCAGATTGTCTCTTAAGATCAACCTGACTGTTAAAGGACATTTGGAGAGTGCTGGTGTCATCAAAAGATACTTTCAATCACCACAGATCTTCAAAACCTCTAGATGTTTCTTGTCCTTTGCATTTTCCCATCATTTTTATGTATAAATACACTAATATCTAATATGTGCTACACTCAAAACTCACTTTGAGATCTGAACTAATTCTGCCAATGACACATCCGCCAATGTCTGTTTCACCTCATTATTCATCTTCTCTGCCATCCTCTCATGATGTGTCGGCAGCGCATTCATTTCCTGTCTTTTTTGTCTTTGTGTTTGAAGGCAGAGAAGAAAGACTTGTAGAGAGTGGGAGAAAAGCTTTGAAGAGGAGCAGTCCTGGGACATGGATGTCTTCTGGGAATGCAGAGGAGGGGGTTGACTGAAGGGAGAAAGGGTAAGCGAGTGAAGGAGGGGAAGCTTCCTCATTTCTGGGCAAGGTAGGCTCCTATGGTCAGGCCAACCGCCCCGAGAGCGGCTAGACCGAAGACCGTTACTATTGACGACCACGAGCTGCGAAACACTGATTCCCTCTGCCTGCTGTAGAGCTCCACAAATGCCTCCTGGTGAGAGAGAGAGAGAGAGAGAGAGAGAGAGAGAGAGATTTCATTAAAACATAGCATTTCATTGAACATACAATTCAATATAATTTTACTTCAGAAAATGTAAGATTCTACTCTAGACTTTTAAAATCACATTTGATAACAATTTGCCCTTCTTAAATGGCTCCTCATGAATAGATCAAAAGTAATTATAGTTTCTACAAAAAAGTCTGATACACTTAGCCTAGACAAAATAGCCTAATCACATGCAGAAAACATAACTGTTAATGTGATTAGGGGTGGGATTATTTAGACTCACAATTCGATTCAATTCTTGAGGTTATTATTCAATTCTCTATTTTTACTCAAATGTAGTAAAACTACTACTAAATGTATGTGTTACTTTTTTATGCCAGGTCCTTCCATTTAATCATGATATGACATTATAGGGTAGGGCTGATACCGATCAAATGAAACCATTGACCGGTTGCATTAACAGCTAAGACTAGTCTGAAAAGTCGGTTACATAAAAAGGTAGATCGGTCTAATTTGAATCAGAAAAGTAGGCCTGATTACCTCTTGTCTAACTGCTATTGGTCAGACTAGTTCTTAAGACATCTTAAAGGAATAGTTCACTTCAAAATGAAAAATCTGTCATCATTTACTCATGCTCAAGTTGCTTCAAACCTGAATGAATTTCTTTCTTCTGCTGAGCACAAAACAATATAGTTTTAAGAATAGCAGTAACCAAACAGTTGATGGACCCCATTTTTCTTCCATAGAAGGAAAAAAAAAACTATGGAAGTCAATGGGGTCCATCAACTGTTTGGTTACTGCTATTCTTAAAACTATATTGTTTTGTGTTCAGCTTAAGATATTCATACAGGTAAAACTTTTCATTTAACATAGAGGCTAATTTTATGCAACTATAGCCACAGTAATTGCATGAATACTAAATGTATACTTTAAATAGCCTATCAAACTAAAACCGCCAACATGTAGTCTACAACATTTCCACACAATTACAAGTATAACAATTACAAGACTGCAGATAATAATAAATAGTCAAATCTTTTGTATATGATCATAAAGTGAGATATGAAGAGCCAGCATTCTCTTGAAATGTTTGGATATTTGCAACATTCTCTGGCTTGATAGAGTTTATGCTGTATGTAAAGTTTTAGGGAAGCCTGTTTAAAGTGTTGCACCTTCCGCCCCCTAGTGGTAACAATGCGCTCTAAGCAGTCCATAGAGATGGAGAGATAAACATCCTTAATTCAAGAGCTCCAGGGCCTTCCGTCTACATATACATATTTTAACCCATACTGCCACACTCCAACAAAATATGTCAAATATAATCTCATACTGTCACTTCACCTCATAAATCTGTCCAACATTTAGGACACATTAGTGATTTCCTCACATATGTTAGTCTGTAGTCTCAGACTGTGTAGTGTCTTTAAACACAGAGCAGAGAGGATGTCCGCTTTTATGACGACTGTGGGCAACCAGGGCGGACAGAGGAAGAGACATCCCGAACGAGAATCTTTGTGTTTAACAGGATGTCAATACAGCTGAACTGGGGGAGAGTTCCTCCTGTAGTTCCTCTCCAGAGGACAAAACTTAGCGTGTTGGAGACTATTACTACATAGATACCTCATAATTATTCTAAAAGAAGTAGAAAAGTAACATTATAATGGGTTTTATAGACATTTATCAGGTTTTGGCACAAAGGAATATTAGAAAATGTTAAATAAAAAGGTGATTCATACAGGTGTGCCATATGACTTTCTGTGGAACAAAACTTAAAAAAAGAATGTTCATGCTGCTTATTACTTGTTACAAAAAGCATATAAGCTCCAAAAAGTACAAAAGAGCATGATTTCCATACAACAAAGCCATGTGAGGAACAGAACAGAACTGAAATCTCATTTATGTCAAGATGCGTCAAACCAGATTTTGTCAGTGGAATCAAAGTTTTTGTTCTATATGTTTCATAATATAGGCCTACATGAAAACTGACATAACACATTTGGTCACAAATGTATGGAAATATGATTTAAGAGATTATTTGTGAATGATGAGTTCAATTTTGGTCAGACAGCTTCTTAAGACAGAGGGGCCGTTTACACAACGATTTTCAACTTAAAACTGAAAACTTTTTAAGCATTTTGGTCGTTCATTTACAAGACAATGGTTTTTTGGGGGTCTGAAAATTTCAAACTTTTGAAAACAGGTAACAAGTGCAAGTTTTTGAATATGAAACCATTATTTTCTCCATGCAAACTACAAAAATGCGAATTTGTGAAAACTGTGACATCATTTGCATGTGTATTACGTGTTCAGTCTAGGTGAGTATAGTGTTACCAAATGCCTGTAGAGGAGCGCTTCCAGGACTCAAAATGTTAGCTTGAGGTGCTCTTTGGATGGGATAATCATATGTAGGTGCGTAGTGTTTCTTTACAAAGTGACATCACCAACTACTGGCCTGACAACGTTGTCGTCTGTACGTAAAAAACACTTTTAGTACATCGTTTGTCTTGTAAATGTACCCTTAGAATGGACAGTTCTTATGATACTTCATTAGTGTTTTTTTTTTTGTTGTAATTTTTGGAGCTGGAGAGTCCTTGCTGTTATTAACTCTTATATGAAAATCAGAGCCAGATCATTCTGTTAAGCTTCTCCTTTTGTATTCCATGGAAGAAAGAAAATCATGCAGGTTGGAGGTTCATTTTTGGGTAAACTGTCCTTTTAAATTGATATACAGGAAGTATTTCCTTTTATTCAGTCCAAAACACCAGACAACTATTTCATCTCATCCTCCCTTCCATGTAGTCTGTGAGAGACACAGCACAGCTGATATAAAACTCGGACTTCCTTACATTAAAACTGCTCAATCAAGCCTCTCGGATGGATAGCATTTGTGTATCTCTATTAACCACTGTGTTTTTGTGAGCCAAAATCATCATCTCATCAAGTTCTTATTTAACAGGCATGCAAGCCAGGCCGTTTTTGTGTTGTACTCCCTCGTCCTTTTGCGTACTCCCCTGATGAGACCAAGGCACATTTCAGGTATTAATTATTAAACACTGCATGCCACCCACCACGCAAACAGTCTTTTATGAGTTTTTTTTTTCAAGCTGCCCTTGTTAAACTTCACACTGAAAACAATATGAAGGGAGTCACTGCAGCGACAGCTCGTTGAGTGTGCCTTTGCGTAAAAACTTTTTTATATGTTCGCCCACACATACATTCCAGTCCAAAACCTATTGTACGATATGCCCACAATCGATGGAAAGTCCCTCTGAGAGAACAGCAGGAAACGTTACTTTGGAGAAGTAAAACTTAAAAGAGAAAGAGAAGATATTTTCCAAAGGTTGCCCAAATGGTGGAGACAGTTCAATGTTAAGAGGCCACACAATCCTGGAGGCTTGTTTTCATATGACAACAGATCTAAAGAGTTCTAGAAGTGCTCGGGCAAGTGCTTGGGGTCACATGAGTGAAAATACAAGCAGGAGTTGTGGAAGACACTTCATTGATCCATAGAAACCTAAAGGCACCACTAATCTAAAGAAAGAGCTTGACCTGGATGAAATGTATGACTATATCAGTATTTATTATTGTTAAATAAAAACTATAAAAAATTATTTCCAGCCATTCAAATGAAGCAGAAATATAACATAAATACTAGATGAAAAACTTTATCATGTATATATATATATATATATATATATATATATGTATGTATGTATGTATGTGTATACTGTATATATCTGTATATATGTATAAGTACAATACATTTGTATAAATTTCCAGTGAGACTTAACAACGTATTAAACGCATGAAAGCAATATCTGCCATCATTTTTAGCATCTTTCTTGACTCATGATATGATCAGAATGCCAAAAAAAAGAGAGTAACTTCAAATTATATCATAACTGCAAAATACAGATGATAACTGGACACTCTTGCTAAATTAAACATGATCAGGTCATGTACAAAGGAAGGGAGGTCATGTGACACCACATGATGTTCTATTTCTCTCTGATTTTTAAAGGTAGTAGGGAGTATACAGTTTTGCGCATTGTATTTTCAGAAAGTAATATGCTAGTATACATAATATACATATAACAATCTATGCGTCACTCTAGAATAGAGCATTTCTAAATGATTTGAAGAGCTTTCTTAACTCCATGAGTGTGTTGGAAATCATGAGATCATGGACAAGAGTGCATGCAAGCGTCACACTTTCATCATTCACTCAGTCAGGCCTTAATACACTCACACACACACATCACATGTGACTTCTCATCTGGAGAGTAGCATATATTTTCCATTACCCTCATGTTGATAGATAAATACACTTCCAGAAACTGATGGCTGTCACAAGATATTCCAACGACACTTTGGAATTTTTGCAACACTTTCCCCCAGTCATTTAAAAAAGGTGCAGTGACCTACTTCACAAGAATTTCTTCCCTGTATGTTTCTTGCTTTATACTTTAATTCATGAGTGTTATCAATTCAAGGTTGTTACAGTATATAGGACCAAAGTAATATCCAGGTAATTTACATGAATTTACAAACAGATGATATTCTGGACACTTGCGAAATTAAACATGATCAGGTCATGTATAAATGAAGGGAGGTCATGTGACAGCACATGATGTTCTATTTTGCTTACTACATTTAGGCAGTGTACAGTATTGCGCATTATTATTCAGAAAGTAATATGTTAGTGTGGTTGATTTAAATAAATGTGAATGCTGCCATCTGAACCCTGGTGCGCACCAAACAAGTGGATCAAGACCACTAAAAAGATGGGTCTCTGTCTGCTTTCAAACGAACTCCGGTGCGGTTTAACTGAAATATGAACGTAACATGGACCAAAGACATCTAAATGAACCAAAGAGAAGTCATGATGTCATGAGATGCGACCCTAAAGAGCACAAGATGGTAAAGCATTAATAGACATTACAGAAAGTGGTATTAAAAGTCAGTATATATTGTTTATGCTACATTTACATTTTATATTTCGCATTGCATGCAGGACAGTCAAGTTCTCTTGAATTTCACTGTATGTCGTAACAGTCCAAAAATGAAAATTGTCATAATTTAGGCCTACTCACCCTCATGTCATTCCAAACTCATAATGACAGGCTCAGACTACACAATATTTTTGTCTTTTATGATAGTCAGATTATGTAATTTTGACTCCTAAATTCTTGTAGTGTCGTCATCAGAAAAAACATGTCAGACAACACCACAAATTATTGCTTGCGTCTTTATCGACGTGTGATATCATCAAGAAGGCGGAACTAGTATCGACTGACAGTGTTGTGAGCGTAAACAAACAATGGATACCAAAGTGTTGTGTTTTGCACTGGATGTCTTGTCATCAGAAAAAGCCCCCAAAGGAAAGAGAACCTGACGGTTGACACGTACATAGAGAATACGAAGAGGGCAGTATGGAATCTGAGAGGTGTACGGAACCGGAGAACAATGTGGTTGTCGTCAACTATGACACACTATACGAGATAAAACGATCGATTTTGTCGCTTACGAATCAAGACACCCTACGTTAAACGGATTGTGCCAAAATCGGGCTAAAATTGTGTAGTCTAAATGGGCATAAGGCGTTTGTTCATCTTAAACACAAATTATTCCAAAAGAAAAACAAACACTTCAAAAATCCATAAAGTCATCATAAAATTAATCCATGTGAATGGAGCTGGTCAAACAATGAGCTCTCTGTATGCGCGTTGATCAATGTTTACATACAGTATGTGAATAAAAGCCTTTTTTAAATCCATTCATGATCATCTACGACTTGGATTAAACAACTTGATTCATATGGATTACATTTACCATCTCTTTAAGAACTTTTTGAAGTGTAATAAGTTTTGGTGTAATGTATTATAATGTATAGAGGGACATAAATCCCTCAGGTTTCATTAAAAATATCAGATTTTTGGGTGAAATATTAAGATTACCTTAAAGATCTGTCCTCACAGAAATGACTGCAATAGCTCAACTTGTTAATTAGGTCTTATCATATAAATCATATAGTGTATCAAATTACCATCTGATTTCATCAATATCCTTTTTTTTAACTGAAAGGCTGTTCAAGATGATGATTATAGTCCTTATGATCTTAATTGTTATGAACAGAAAATGCAATTGCTTGTTTTACGTAAAAAAATGTGGGTCACTTTCATCTTCTTTTCTTTATAATAGATTTTGGGATGTCCTATATGTTTTATATGTCAAAGCAATGGGGTAAATGAATTATTCTTCGTTATCCCATTTTGAAGCTGATCTTCCTGATCTTGTGATGTGATGGCTGGTATTCACTGGAGTGAAGGAGTAATGCTTTCATCAGCAGAAGTGGTACTTAAGGTCAGTAGGACTGTACAGAGGCTTAAGACTCCCTCTCCACACTCTTCTTTCAGTGCATGCCATATGTAATCGGGAACATTTTGGTGGAAATCTTCTTCAGCCTCCTTCTGCCATGGAAAACCCGGACTAATGAAAAGTCCCTGAAGGCTCCCACGGGAGAGTAATGGGGGAGTCATTGTCCTCATGTCGCAGTTCTGCGGCTACAAACCCACATTATTTGCTAGACTTGTGTTTTATGTTTGTCATAAACAGAGAACTAAGGAATGTGAGGTTGGTTCTCTAGGAACAAAACCTCCCCTGTCAGCGCGTCAAATTTTTTTCCAAAAAACAATATAATTCTGGTATTTTTCAAATTACAGCAATGTGTCACTATTCTAACAACAGTAAGAGGTCATCCCAATTTAAAACACATTAAAACGCAGCCGTTCCTTGATATAAAATGCTGAAATGATTTGCCATTTATATCATCTGGCCAAATTATCTAAGTAAAAATAAACAGTATATGGTATATTTCAGATACTGTACTGTTAATTAGAGAGCAAAAAATGGTCTCAAATGGTCTACACCATTTCTTTATACGTATAGAGAGCAATATGAAATAATGTGCAGAATTATTTAGTTTATTATTAACTCCTGAACTCTGTTTGACCCTCTGAGAACGGGGCAGGTTTCTACATGAGTTCAGAGATATTAGTGAGAGTTTGAGATGGTATATATATAAAAGAACCAACAGCCAAATAATCTGTCAAATCCTGCAGATAAATGGCCATGATGCGGTGGAGATCTAAAGCAGGACTACACAACAATCTTTGAACTCAACCAATGGTTTTAAAATAAATAATGTAAATAGACTCAACAGTGCACGCCTCTAGACATAACACAGTTGACAAAGCAGGTGGTGATAAGGTGTGCCCTAATCCTAAATCATCTTTACATGTTAAGGCAATGTACTTTTCAGCTTACACAGGCACGGCACAAAAAGGCGACAAGCGATATATCACATATTTTGTGATTTCATGCTAATCTGAGTTTTGTCCATCATGGAACAAGAAAGAAAAAAGCTTGAGAGGGAAGTGTTCAGACAAAACAACATGGCAGCCATGTTGAAATCCAAGCAGAAGACTTGCTTCAGAGGTTCCCATCAAACAAACAGTAGGCTCCAATGGACAGGTAATATCGCAATATTCTTTACTCTGTGTATCAGCATCATCCATTGACAGTAACAGTGGCTCCTTCAGATTGGAAAGATGTTCAAGTCATCATTAAAGTCATCAAGACTTCAAGGCCCACAAATTGCCCACAACTAGAAAGATGTATATTAAGTATAAACATGACCAAATACTAAGAAATATCTTGATTTTAAGTAGGTTTCAATTATTTTAATGCTTGTTTTTCCTTGTTTTAAATCATTTTAAGTCATCTTGAGGCCCTCTTGGAAGTTTGTTTGCCCTCTGGTTGAGAACCACTGATCTAGAGAATATTTTGCTAGACAGAAGTCTGTGCAATTATCAATTTTTTTGGTCCATTTTCCTGAAAGAGAATTCCAAAACTTAAATGTGTATACCCTAACTTATGATAAGTTAATTGTGTCACCTTGTATTAATAAACTAGCATTTTGGATAATCTCAAAGCAAACACACATGGACTAAAACCCAAAAATGCAAAGTACCCTTCAAATCTTGAAACCTCCCACCGTGAAGCCTATTTTTGTCAAGTTGTTCTACATGGCAATTTTTAATTGCTGCTTTTTAATTGTCAAATATGCCCTAATTGGCCACGTCCGTTGCTTTGGGCAGTATTTTTCTTTCAGTGAGGATAGAAAAATTACTTTACTAATTTGAAGCTTGTCGCATCGCGCATGGTTAAGGCACAGTGTTGGGCAATTTGTGGACTAGTTTCCACAGAGAAAGAGAAACAGCCAACTTGCTTCACACAATAAGGTCAGCAAGCCTCAGTCTCAGGGGTGTTTGTCCACCGACCTGGCTGAATGGCAAACTGATGACAGAGGACTTAAATTCTGCCTTCGCTACCAAGATAGCCAGGCATGTCAGCAAACTGGTAGTGAAGGACACTGAGCCCTTGGATAAACTCAAAAGGTGGAGCGGGGGACCTATGTCTATTGATTCGACATGGCTACAGAGAAAAAAAAATGAGCGACAGAGCTCCTGCCTTACAGTTAATTAAACATGACAAGCATACCACAGTAATTGCAGCTGCCATATCACATATTCTTCTGCAGAACGGGGAGGTCTCAAAGAATAAACGAGATTGCATGTCCCATTTTAAATCAACCCAAAGCATTGGACTTGAAGTTTTAGTCTAGGTACTGTAGGATAGCACACAATATTGTCCTGTGTTATCATATTTCATCTGTATGACGCTCTGTGCATCCTGCACACATTGTCATTTCATTGTGTTTTCCTGTGGCTGGCAGATTTCCAGAAAAAAACTGTTAGTATTCATGGGAAAACACCTGAGGCACCTGAGAGCCGAGCTGACTTGGCATAAGAGATCGAGTCGCATGCAGTCTCCTAAATTATCTGCAATCGGACCTGTTCCTCCACATAAATATTCAAGTAAGTGTCAGTGCTAGTGTGTGCACATACACAGAATATCTCATTGGGGCATTCATGCTTCACTGAGAAAAAAAAAGGTGATTTTTAATACATTGTGGGAAAGAATTTTGCCAGAAATTTTCACAATAGACATTTCTCATCCAAACTAGCTGCATGTAAATCAAAGTTTGGGGACTGAGCATTGAGTGACGGCCTTTTTCATTTTGAATGGGAAGCCAGCAAGGAAGAAAGACAAAGGACAATGAACAATGGAAACCAGAGTGACGTTATAATTGAATATCATACCCTGCTTATTTTCCTCAGAACATCAATCCAATATGACCTTCGCTGAAACAATGATCTAATTCTTGAGAAGGCTATTGTCTGAAAAATATTAATTTAGATCAAACTTGATGGACCTACTGAAGCGAGTAGAGGAGTTTTTAAGGGAAAATAGCCATTGGTGCTAAGGTATCTTTTTTATCCACGAAGAGTACAAGTCATGCTATGAACAGAAAGCATGCTCTTAGCACTTAATGGGCAAAAGTCTGAGCCACTGTTTTTTTTTTTACCATTTAACCAACATAGCAAGATTCTCTTCAAACTGTTGCTCCGCCATAAAATGTATAATGTACTATGTAAATGAAATTGCAACAAATTATCAATTGCCTACTAACACGTTTCAAAATGACATTCACTTTGACTCCTGCACCCAATTTCTTCCATACATCTATTATTGTGGTATAATCTATTTGAAATAACCCATCCTGGGTTATCTTGGCCATAATAGCCTGCGATGAGGACCAGACTTTGTGCCGCAGGTCAAAAGTCTGGCTAAACGATCTTAACTGTTTTAAAACAGTGTCCACCTGGGACTAAAACTTGCAGGCAGGGCAACCGAGTAAAATTTCTGCTGACACAGCCTGGAGCCAAAAATCATTGGGCCATCTCTGAACAGCAGAAAATCAGATAACAATACAGCTGCACACCAAGCCATATCAATCCCACACCATGTTCATTGTGTGAAAAGTAACTGATATTTATATTTACACAACTCACATGTGCTTCATGACCATCTTGAATACTTTTAATAAAAACTTAGGAAATGCACAATTACAAAGGCAGACGTTGTGTGAAAAAAAGCCTTCAACCGCTCCACCTTGAACGGTGATGACGGAGGTTAATGCATTGTTAGTGGTGGTCTGTGTGTGGGTGTGCTGCCCTTTCCCTGAGGAGAAGCGAAGAAAGCAGCCACCCCTGCTATATATAAACAGGCCAGGCCTGGCAACTAATCTAATAAAATGTCCTTATTGTATCTGCCAAGAGCCGGCAGTCCGAAAGGGCAGGCGTGGTGCATGTGGAGGGCGCAGATATTGGCAAAAGAATGCTGAGTCATCACCTGGTGGAAGGGCGTATGGAGTTGGATGCCGATCTATCCTCTTTCTACAGGCACTCAGCAATAATTAAGCTAATCAGTGTTGAGCCGACAATGCATAATGACAAAGGCATCCGTCTTCATTCAATTGATCGAAGGCTTAAGGTCAAGAGAAATTACTGTGCCACCAAACAGAATTGCAAAAATAATTCATCTTTTTCCCTAAAAGTTACCCACCTACCATTAGTCAGACCAACAGGTAGTCCTGCCACAAAAACTGTTTGAGTATCTCAACTGAATAATTGAACTGTGGTTAAAATAAGTGTCTGCATCCAAGCGGTCACCAACTAGTGAGAGGATGCATGAAGTAAGTTGCTTATTAGCCGAACACTGGATCAATTCAAATTAGAGTCTTCCAGGACCAGGGGCCAGATTCATGTTTCTTAAATCCCCCTGTGGTGAAAATAAAGCTTTTAATGTTGTTTTACGTCTATGTGGTGTTTTTAATATGCTTTAATACAAACCATGTGCAAATTCATAAGTCAACACCATTGCTGAGCATTTTCTTTTTAAAACTGCAGTGAACCAAAGACACGGTCTCAAAAACGCGGTTTGAAATCGCTGGTGTTTCTGACGATACAAATTACCTTGTCAATCAGGTCAACGTGTGATCTTCAACGAGTGGATCTTTGAGCTGGTGTGAGTGAGTGGAGGCAGGGCTAATTTGCATATTCATAGAACAGCGTATACTAAATGAGTCAAGGGTGTAGAGTTACATTCAATCTATTTTAAGACATGAAGATTTTTTTTCATGGAAAAAACATTTATATATGTCATTTTGGTGATCAAATTATTGACTACAGAGGGATTTTAAAATACGTTTGTAAGAATGCCCATAAGTGCAAACATTGAAAAATTCTTAAGAAGTTCTTAAGTATTTTCTTGAGAACACATTTTTTTTAAGAAGAATGTGACAGGCATTAGTAATGTTATCTGATTGTATGGCAGTTAATGCAGAAGACTTGATCAACCATGAAAAACTTGAAAAACACCTCAAAGGCTGTCTTTTTGCACTGCCTGCAGATTACCAAAAAGAAGACTAAAAGATTAGAACATTTTTAAGAAATGTTTTTTGGAAAATAAAATATTCTTAACTATTCTTATGTTAGAATATAAGAAGAAAATAGCAGTTAAGATGACTTTCATTATAAAGAAAGTTTTGTGAATCTGGCCACAGAATTATTTACTGGTGAAAACACTGAGTTTTGTGTCGCTGAGTTTTGGTTAAAACTGTTAAACTTTTAGTTAAACTGACCTTAAAAGTTTGGTTTGATTAGCATGAAAGCCTTTTTCTAAAAAGGGCTGTGCATCAAGGTACCCCTTCAAATCCTGTGGGGTTTGGTTCAAACGAACTGAATCAAGGGTCGTGTTTGATGCGGACACAATTGGTTCAAATTCAGTTCAAACCTTCCATGTGTGAAAATGACATAACTGTGGATGCTTCATATCCTGTGACCATAACCGTTACACTAAAGATCAAACCAAAACATCAAATACTTTTAGTGTGCGATCTTTTGTTTGATATATCAAATGCATAATTTCAGCTTGCATGACATTTAAGCAAGCTCAGATGCTAATGTAGAACTATGGTGCATATAATCATGTACATCTACCAGAAAGTCTTCAGGACTACACCCATCAATCTATGAACTATACTACACAAGGAGATCCAAACAGAAACAGTTTATTTCATGAATATAGACATGGCTTTACTATGAACCTAATATGTACCTCTTCACAGTGTGCCTTTACTTTTGAACAGCAACATTAAGTGAGGGAGAGGAAGAATTCTTCACTTACACGCTTAAATGCTTCCAGAATTGACACTGAGATAACGACACATTAACCATGAGAAATATAACATACTCCTGCGGCCTGATGGGTCCTGAAGGACAAACAGGTTCAGTGGAGGAGTTTATTTACTGAAATGCACAAATTGACTCTACAAATTGACCATTTCAGGCACATTTGCAACTTAAAATTATTGCGAGTGACTGCGGAAAATATTTAGGGCACACTGAGTGACCAAAGCTCTTGAATAGTTGTACACTGTGCAACAGTTGTGTTTCACATTGTGACTTCATGCCTTCAATCAACAAAGCAAGTACGAAAAAGTTGTGTGTAACGGAATGTACTTCAGAGATTAAACATTGTGTTTTTGTGTATTTATATTTACAAGGCGAAACCTCAGTTAATATGAGCTGCTGTTTCTTAGTAGCCTGTGAAATTAAATTTGGAGTCTCAGAAGCAGGGTCGGAAATTAACTGGGTTTGGGGCAAAAATTCCACCAAAATTAATAAAAGAAATTGTTCCAAAAATAAGATATGTCTTGTATGAGTTGTTTTTGATGTGTACTACAACATTATATAATTAAGCAATATCACATGAGCAAGAGTGTTGTTTTCCCCAAATATAAATATGATACTGATTTTATACAACAGTTCAATAAACAAAAAGTTAATATTAAGTGACTTACATTTTAGACACAATATTTTCTGTTTTTGCTCTATTTCGCAGACGAAACTAGTTCCAAACAATGCCACACCTTAGCCACATAGCAGTGTTTTTTTCCCCTCTGTGATGAATGAATCTGCCTTTTGAATAAATCTGGTGAGTCAATGATTCAATGAACAATATTCATAAAGACAGTTGGTGTGTTCGACTTGAAGCGGCGTGTGCAGACCGATCGGTGTATGACATTAAAGTACAGTGAGGCCGATTCGGAAGCAATCGGAGCCGTCAGCTCCTCTAATGGTATCGCTCTCGTGGTACTTTGATGTCATACA
This sequence comes from Meda fulgida, assembly GCA_030578275.1. Classification (NCBI taxonomy): domain Eukaryota; kingdom Metazoa; phylum Chordata; class Actinopteri; order Cypriniformes; family Leuciscidae; genus Meda; species Meda fulgida. The sequence continues at coordinate 25,769,901 of CM060617.1, forward strand.
CCTGTCGGTCTGCGAACACACCTAGTCACTTGCTTTGTTCCTGAATGAATCAGCTGTTTTGAATGAATCTACTGAATGAATGATTCAGTGACAATTATTTTAATAATTTTAATCATTTAATATTTCTATATTTAAAATTGTATATTTAAAACATTAATATCATTACATTGTTAATATGAATGTAAATGCATTCATGTCTCCTCTGAGAAACATTAAACTGTCTGTAAATATAATATGCAGCTTCTGTGCCACGTCTGCAGTGCAAAGATTGATTTTGTTGATGCTGATTTCATTTCATTGGCAATAGTTTGATTGTGTCTTATTATTGACACTATAATAAACTGAATTTTTTATTTTAATTTGAAAAAAAAAGCAAATGTATACATTTAAATTTAAGAATTTAACATGAAAGTTGACATCATTTTTAATATATGTCAATAAAGTATATGGAAATATAAAATGTACCCTTTTTAGAAAAAAATATACCCTTAATAAGATAAAAGTGCCCCTGGAAACCATTTTAAGGGGGCTCCGTTAAAAAAGTTAATTTCTTAACTTTAAATAATGATCAGGTGCTCCTAATTTTTTTAACAGTGCTTCTAAAATGTTTTTAATTAGAAGCACAAGTGCTCCTAAAAAATGAGTACATTTATACACATTAATTATACATGTTAATCCTGTTCTAACAGTATGACAAAGAAGAAAAGAGTGTCCCATTGTTTTCAAGGTGACCCTATTACAATCTCTGTCTACTTATTTGAAATTATAAACAGACTGCAAACAGATCGAAACTATTTTTTGAATATGATGATGTCTGGGATTTCTTATATTCTCTATGGCTAAACTTAGAAAAATGTTGGGCTTTGAAACTTAGCATGGCAAATATTACTTTCAGGATATTGACAGGGACAACGCTTTCTCATACAGAGATCCAGTATGTTCCCATGAAAAAGGCCTATGTTGTGTAACCCCACAGTGTTGCCGCTACCTTTTCCATGGTGATGCTAGCATTATACAGATGCCAAGCTAGTAACCAGGGAGATGTCTACTGCAAAGCCAAACGCCTGGTTGCCAAGACTATGATGGCTAGTTGAAACACCTTGAGGTTCAAGTCCAAGGGTTTAGTGAGGCGTGGTTAGTCGGGGAAATCGAAATACACAGACATAAAAGCTTCAGGATTTATTGGTTTTGGAGAGGAAGCTACTTATTGTTATAATCATATGGACAGCGCGTCTCTGCTTCCTTCCACTGTAGAAAAATGAAGCCAAAAGATCCCAGTAACGGTCGTTGCCGATTCCGTCGTTCGGAGCCCGAGTCTGCGCTGTAATGATCCTGAGTTGGAGCCGCGGCATCAAGGCCCCGCACACAATACCGCTCCCGCAGACTCAATCACAAGCACAGGTGTCAATCACGATGTTACACCACATTTTTATAGTATCAAGAGGACAGGGCTAAAGTGCAGCCAGCCACCAGGGGGCGATCGAAATGCTTTGGCTTCACTTGTCAGTTCTTGTGTAGCACACTTGGTAATAATAAATAATCAGCACACATAATACCGTTTGTTCGATTTTGAAGGTGCACTAAGTAACTAAGATTTTTACATTTCCTGGAAAATATTAGAGTGGAACTTATGTTCGATGTTCGGTTGAGAGGGGTTTCTATGGTTGCCATGGTATTGCTAGATGGTTAGGTCCTTTACTTACCCAAGAGTTTTCTATATTTCCATATAAAAAGCAATATAGTGCAACATTATTAAATTGCTCAACAAGATAGCATCAGCATTTGTCCGGTCCTTGGCTTCGGTCGAGACCAGCTAGTTTTTAGGGCCGGAGTTGAACCAATCTTTCCAGGCCGGAACCCCCTTTTCTGCAGTGAAAATGCATATGAAATGGTTCGAGAACAAACACAGGCCGGGAACCATGACGGTGGAAAAGGTGATGCTGGAGTAGGCAGAGCTGAGTTCTAATGTTGTTGTTATGCTGACACATAACAATCAGAAGTTCTATGAAAAATGTTTAAACAAAGTTGACAGTTCTTGTTTTTTTATGGAATATTGTAGTATTTATTATAAATAATTTATCTGTGCACATAATTGTTGTAACAAAAAAAAATGCAAACCACAACCATCTAAAGATCCAATCAATTCCCAGTGAAAAAAATCAAGTCCCATCCTTAATCTGCTCTTGCTCGAAAAGCCGTTTCACACAGATATAGACCATCATAACTTTCGTTTCATGCCGCACAAGGTGTGATTTAATCATTTTGTGGATTCCTTTGATTCACAGCTCTCAAATGAGTTTTATTTAAAGACTCAGTGTTCTCATCCATCATCTTTGTGGTTTGAGTTTTTAATGTAAAAGAAGCCAAACAATACAGAGCATGAAGCCATAATGAATCCATCAAATTAAAAAAAATAATGAAACTCCCCCATGCTCCACAGAGCACACCCCATAATCTAGTCTCTTCTGGAGCTCAACCCACTAATAAAGTCTTGATAGTTTTGGCAACAGATGTTCAAAAGTTAATGGCTAATGAAAAAAATCTCAATCTCCACTTTTAAACCTTGAACAACATGGAATGAACCACAGATTGTGTCTGGGTAAAGCATGACTAAAGATATTAGATCACCAGTTAAACAGTTGTAAACAGTAATCTACTAGAAGGAACCTGACCTGCCTTGACATCTTTGCAGTTTAGTAGCACTACAATATGGTTCTGTTTCATCAAGTACCAGGTATGAGTTTGAGAAAGTTTTTTTTTTTACATGCTGACAGTTTCATAGTAAACCGAATATTAATGTTAAAAGGGAAAGTGTTATTTTTTCCATTGTTAAAATACTTTGTCCAAAGCCAGTTTAATGTGCAGAGAAAACTACAGTATAAGTAAACCATTCATCTAGTAGTAGGCCAACTTCCTGAAAAGTATAAACATTGACACCTTCAACATTGCTGAGTTAGTTCAGTATAATGTCCCCATCACTATACTGGGGTGTTAGGACCCACAGAGACCACAGGGTGAGCGCCCCCTACTGGCCTCACTAACACCTCCTCCAGCAGCAACCTGGTTTTCCCAGGAGGTCTCCCATCCAGGTATTAACCAGCCCTGCTTAGCTTCAGGGGCTTACAACGCAACCAAATACAGAAACGCGCTGTAACTACATAAATACAGAAACGCGCTGTAAATACTCACTACGTAAACAAATACAGAAACGCGCTGCAAATACTGAACGCAACCAAATACAGAATAATGAGTATTTGCAGCACATGTGTTGTCAAACTGATGAAGATGTTATTAATTTGCAGTGTTTTCTTCAGCTGCAGCACGTTGAGCTCTCTCGGCCACTGTAAAAACCTTAATGATAAAACGCAACATCGAAACAACATTGGATATTCTTTTGTGAAGTAAGAAATTTAAAGGTTTGGAATGACAAACTATCCTTTTAAGGTACTAATATGCATAATTTGGGGGTACATAGGAACAAAAGTGAATGTTTGAGGGTACTAGTCCAGTGACAAAGGTACATTTTTTACACAATCCTTTAACAGTGCATCTTCAGAGATCAGTTAGTGATCACTTTGTCATCGTCACATGACACAAGCAAGTCAACTCTATCTTGCCAAACAGAACATTTCCCCATTTAAAACATAAAGATGCCTCTTTACGCCTCTCTGTGCTTCCTCAATGTGTAGACAACTCTGGGACATAAGATTGTCCACACGATCCAACTGCACAATTTATAGTCTGCCATTTGCATTCTTTATGGGCAGATTAAAAAAAAGAAAGAAGCAAGAACGAGTTCAATGACCTCACCAGCACCCAGTTGATTCCCATCCAGAGCTCTGCAGAAAGAATGAGAGGAATGCATTGGAGTATAGAAACAAACAATTGCACTTTGTTCCCTGCTGGTACAAGAGGCTTCCATTCGTCCAACAAAGAAAGATTCCTCTAGCCACCATAATAATGCCATGCCACTGCCATGCCACTGCTTAGTGAGCTAATGTGCATTACATGGCATGGCATTAGTAAACAATGCAAATATGTGTTGGGATCTATTCATTTATTAAAAAATACATGAAATGCAATGCATAGATATGACTTAAGTACACCTCTTTGATTAACAAGTTTCTAAATTAAAACTTATTTTGATGTGTTTTGAAGGCCTAAAATAAAAAATGTCAGGTCAGCCATAAAATTAAGACAGCCATAAATATTAATATCGTAATTTTACATCTGTAACGTAAAATAAAGTTCTGAAACACTTTTTATTTTTACAATTGTTTTTATTTAGTAATTTTTAAAATATATATATATATATTTTTATAACCATATTGTTATATAATCACAACCTTTTGGCCAAATTGTGCAGCCCTACAAACAAGTAGAGCAAATCTGTTTTTTTTTTTATTTAGAAAAATTTAAATAAAAGAAAAATCTTAATTATTAGAAAAACAAATAAGAAAAAAACTGCTGATATGTCATAAGGTCTGGTTATTACTTATGTAGTCAAGGTTATTTGAAATTTCAGACAGCTCAAAACCTTGAGGCTGAAGTGTTTCCAAAGAAGCATTTAGCATGGCAACTGGACTGTCTTGCTCAGCATGCACTGGGAATTGAAGTGAACTCAACAGTTGATGGCTTGACAGCAAATTTAGCTGCTGCATCAAACACTGAACATCACAGGACTAACAGAAGCTTAGACTCCAACTCTAAAGTTACAGCGAAACCATGATGCTTTAGATGTCTCTCAGCACAGGCAGCCAGTCCCTGGGTTTCTGTCCGTCTAATGTGGTCTGGCAAGCGTATTGTGCACACTTCTCGCTCTGACTTTTATTAAATGGGGTGTTTGTAGTTTGATTAAGGTTCCCCTTCAAAACCACCCCACCCTTCGCCTGTTAACATCACCTCAAGATCAAAAGGGTCTAATTGCCGCTGTGCCTGCGGTTCACCTTATTAGCTTCTGCCTTCCAACTAACTTTTTGTTATGGTGAACGTGTCATGCAGTATTTTGCGACCATTAAATAAAGGTTAAAAAGGACAAAGTCAAATAAAAAAAGGGTTTTGTTATATTAAAAAAAAAACTTTATTGACAATCAGCATACATTGCTGATATTTACAGGAAAACCATGTCTAGACGTTGCATTGAGCGAATCCAATATACGGAGGCTCAAGCGGAAGAACATATTCCACCAGTCCAAACCACAAGCTGAACCACCCAAATTATTGCAGCTTGAAACTGGCCATTTGAATAACACTACCCTGTGCTGAGATCATAAATAATTCAACATGTGTACTTACTAGCCTAACCTCACATTAAAACCTGGCAAAACTGAATCTCAGGCCTCGAGGATGAACTTTAACTTGCCGCGCGCTATGACCTGAAGTACTCCTTCATTAAGTTAATTCCAAGTTGCTAACAAGCAAGCTTCGACAATGTTGTAAAGAGAGCTTGTTACTGCTTTTACTCTTTACAGGTGAGCGATCTCATGCTGTAGCTGACGAGACATTTGAGTTGGAGAAGAGCTGGTTGTGGGAGTTTGAGGCAAAGACGAATTGAGGGCCGACAGCATGATATGGAAATGCTGCCTTGAAGCTTTTATCACCTCAGCGTCATGCAGGAAGCATTCGTCACCACTTCAAAAACAATCTGACAGTTTCAAGTAATGACTGAAGGAAAGATTGAGAAAAGATGAAGAAAGTTTGGTGGCACTGAAACAAGCCAAGCTGAGTCTACAAGCTTCAAGAACCATCACAAAGTCATACAAACAAAATCTAGATAACGCTATATTTAGCTTTTCCATTTTAAATGGCGGCAGTGGCTCAGTGGTTCGCGTAGGTTGTCTACAACCGTCGGTGTATGAATGAGTGAATGGGTCAATGTGAGGCAATATGTAAAGCGCTTTGGTGGCCATTGGGTCTGTGAAAGCGCTATATAAATGCAGTCCATTTACTATTAGGGTAAGTCTCACATAATTTTTCTTGAGCCCCAACTCAGCATATTGATTTCTAAAGGATTGTGTGACACTGAAGACTGGAGTAAGGATGCTGGAAATTCAGCTTCACCATACCAGGAATAAATTACATTAGAAATCAGTTATTTTAAATTGGAATAATTTTTGACAATAACAATATATATTAATGCTGAAGGCCAAACTCTTCCAATGTAATGCCATGTTTTGATGATAAAGCCAAATATTAATCTATGAGTCACCTGATTAGCTGCATTCTAATTATCGGAGCCTAAGAACAGTTGGGCATATACCAAACAGACAGTAAAAAAAAAAAAACTGCAATTGTCTTGCTGTCATGCGGCTACCAGTCTGTGGATGTGTTGAGGTGATCCCTAGGGTGATGCCTGCCAGGCCATCAGATGTCTGACAGGAGGCTAATGTCCTGCAGGTCATTTGCTCCCACAGCTTGCATGTCACCCAGTGACAACAGAGCATCATTGATTTCACACAGCCTGTCAATCTTGCCATCAGCTCCACTTAAAAGAAATCAAACTGTGGTCTGTCGCAATAGTTATTGTTGAGCTCTGCTGTTTAAATGGGTATAGCCCTATGCTAAAAAACAGATCTGACTTTATTAAAAAAACAAATCAAAAGAGTTGCTTCGCAGTCTCTCAGTCAGACAAAAAATTACTGGTAAAGTCTGTACAATTGGGAGGAAAAAAATCAAACTGCTATTTTTTTTAGTAAAATGTTGTGCTTTTATATATATATATATATATATATATATATATATATATATATATATATATATATATATATATATATATATATTATGTGATATATAAAAATGTTTAAAAAAATACTGCTATTGTACTCTTTCACTGCCAAATTAATAAAATTTGTATAATATCATTAGATTTTACAATACAATTGTAAAACTACAATACTAATATTTATGGCTGTCTTAATTTCTTAATTTTCAAATGTTTGATCATCAAGCTTTTATTTTGGCCGAAAAAACCACAGGGAGCCGTGAAAACTTCTCTTTAGAAGAAGTTTTGACAACGCTTCTCATTACAAGTATGGGAAGATGGTTGGGACATCATGTTGCATTCCCAAATGCACATTAAACATGACCCAGCAGATGCAGAGATGTTTGTGTGAAGCAGCATTTCCTGTGAACCGAAACGCTCCGAGACACTGAAAACACCGGATCATGATCTGCTTTCGTGTAAATAAACACTGTCACACTTCAATCTCAGGGCCGGATTAACAATTTCATGTGCCCTGGGCAACAAGACTCAAGCCCCCCCACTGTTCGATCGCACCCTCGCCTCACACACACACATCAGCATTGCAATCTTGACATCGCAGCCTGTTCATTATAGCAGTAATAAAATATAATCATAACATAGTCAACCTAATGTATAAAAATTGCACTGCTCTGTTTAAATAGTCCCTTACAATTTATACCATTCAGCGTATAAGCACTGTAGCCTATTCCAAGCACATTTTTGCGCATGTGAAGAGGATGATTTTTTCCGTCGATATTGGAACGTGAGTGAAGTAAAACAAAAGCCAATAATAAAGAATAGTTTACCATCCAAATACATGGCGAATGTTGAAAATTTTTGATTGTACTGATACCCGAGCCCAAGGCCGCTTACATTGGCTTTAAATTATTTAGTTGTGGCTTGTTTATAGTTATATTGTTATTCTTGTTCCGTTATCATCGCCTTTTCTCAGAGAGCACTAATTTGAATTAAAAAAAAATTGGCTATTTTTGGAATGTTTCAAATTGTCGAATAATTACAATTTATTTTCCCTTTTTAATATATTTTAGCGCTCCCGCTTAACTGCTTCTCCATCTTCCCACCGATTTCAAATTTCAGAGCCTCGTCACGCGAGTCGACGTGACAGGAAGACAGACACTGTTTTCGTCGTGATTTAACATTATATTTTGATCGAACGGGTTGCAAAAATCTGCGTTTATAACGTGATCTAACATAATATTTGACGGTGCCCAGGGCTCCTTAGATGTCCTGTGCCCCTGGGCAAGTGACCAGTTGCCCTAATGGTTAATCCGGACCTGTTCACTCTGAAACACGAATATCTATATATCAATATATATATATACAATGAGGAAACCCAGTATTTGAACACCCTGCTATTTTGCAAGTTCTCCCACTTAGAAATCATGGAGGGGTCTGAAATTGTCATCGTAGGTGCATGTCCACTGTGAGAGACATAATCTAGAAAAAAAAAATCCCAAAATCTCAATATATGATTTTTTTAACTATTTATTTGTATGATACAGCTGCAAATAAGTATTTGAACACCTGTCTATCAGCTAGAATTCTGACCCTCAAAGACCTGTTAGTCTGCCTTTAAAATATCCACCTCCACTCCATTTATTATCCTAAATTAGATGCACCTGTTTGAGGTCGTTAGCTGCATAAAGACACCTGTCCACCCCATACAATCAGTAAGAATCCAACTACTAACATGGCCAAGACCAAAGAGCTGTCAAGAGACAAAATTGTACACCTCCACAAGGCTGGAAAGGGCTACGGGGAAATTGCCAAGCAGCTTGGTGAAAAAAAGGTCCACTGTTGGAGCAATCATTAGAAAATGGAAGAAGCTAAACATGACTGTCAATCTCCCTCGGACTGGGGCTCCATGCAAGATCTCACCTCGTGGGGTCTCAATGAAGAAAGGTGAGAAATCAGCCCAGAGGTACACGGGAGGAGCTGGTCAATGACCTGAAAAGAGCTGGGACCACCGTTTCCAAGGTTACTGTTGGTAATACACTAAGACGTCATGGTTTGAAATCATGCATGGCACGGAAGGTTCCCCTGCTTAAACCAGCACATGTCAAGTCCCGTCTTAAGTTTGCCAATGACCATTTGGATGATCCAGAGGAGTCATGGGAGAAAGTCACGTGGTCAGATGAGACCAAAATAGAACTTTTTGGTCATAATTCCACTCGCCGTGTTTGGAGGAAGAAGAATGATGAGTACCATCCCAAGAACACCATCCCTACTGTGAAGCATGGGGGTGGTAGCATGATGCTTTGGGGGTGTTTTTCTGCACATGGGACAGGGCGACTGCACTGTATTAAGAAAAGGGTGACTGTGCCATGTATTGCGATATTTTGGGGAACAAACTCCTTCCCTCAGTTAGAGCATTGAAGATGGGTCGAGGCTGGGTCTTCCAACATGACAATGACCCGAAGCACACAGCCAGGATAACCAAGGAGTGGCTCTGTAAGAAGCATATCAAGGTTCTGGCGTGGCCTAGCCAGTCTCCAGACCTAAACCCAATAGAGAATCTTTGGAGGGAGCTCAAACTCTGTGTTTCTCAGCAACAGCCCAGAAACCTGACTGATCTAGAGAAGATCTGTGTGGAGGAGTGGGCCAAAATCACTCCTGCAGTGTGTGCAAACCTGGTGAAAAACTACAGGGAAACGTTTGACCACTCTAATTGCAAACGAAGGCTACTGTACCAAATATTAGCATTGATTTTCTCAGGTGTTCAAATACTTATTTGCAGCTGTATCATACAAATAAATAGTTAAAAAATCATACATTGTGATTTCTGGATTTTTTTTTTTTTTAGATTATATCTCTCACAGTGGACATAAACCTACGATGACAATTTCAGACCCCTCCATGATTTCTAAGTGGGAGAACTAGCAAAATAGCACAGTGTTCAAATACTTATTTTCCTCACTGTATATACACTGAACAAAATTATAAACGCAACACTTTTGTTTTTGCCCTCATTTTTCATGAGCTGAACTCAAAGATCTAAGACTTTTTCTATGTACACAAAAGGCCTATTTCTCTCAAATGTTGTTCGCAAATCTGTCTGAATCTGTTAGTGAGCACTTCTCCTTTGTTGACAATTCCATCCACTTCACAGGTGTGGCATATCAAGATGCTGATTAGACAGCATGATTATTGCACAGGTGTGCCTTAGGCTGGCCACAATAAAAGGGCACTCTAAAATGTGCAGTTTTACTGTATTGGGGGGGGGAGGGGGGCGAAAACCAGTCAGTATCTGGTGTGACCACCATTTGCCTCACGCAGTGCAACACATCTACTTCTCATAGAGTTGATCAGGTTGTTGATTGTGGCCTGTGGTATGTTGGTCCACTCCTTTTCAATGGCTGTGCAAAGTTTCTGGATATTGGCAGGACCTGGAACACGCTGTTGTATACTCCGATCCAGAGCATCCTAAACAAGCAGGATCTTGTCACGGTATCTCTGTGCGTTCAAAATGCCATCAATAAAATGCACCTGTGTTCGTTGTCCATAACATACGCCTGCCCATACCATAACCCCACTGCCTTTGGTTATGCAAACCGATTGTTGCAGCAGCTGTCCGGGTGGCTGGTCTCAGACGATCTTGGAGGTGAAGACGCTGGATGTGGAGGTCCTAGGCTGGTGTGGTTACACGTGGTCTGCGGTTGTGAGGCCGGTTGGATGTGCTGCCAAATTCTCTGAAATGCCTTTGGAGCCGCTTTTGGTAGAGAAATGAACATTCAGTTGTTCATTCAATTGGGCAACAGCTCTGGTGGACATTCCTGCAGTCAGCATACCAATTGCAAACTCCCTCAAAACTTGCGACATCTGTGGCATTGTGCTGTGTGATAAAACTGCACATTTTAGAGTGGCCTTTTATTGTGGCCAGCCTAAGGCACACCTGTGCAATAATCATGAGAAGTGCAAAGGAGAAGTGCTCACTAACACATATTTAGACATATTTGTGAACAATATTTGAGAGAAATAGGCCTTTTGTGTACATGGAAAAAGTCTTAGATCTTTGGTCTTAAACACAAGTGTTGCGTTTATAATTTTGTTCAGTGTATATATCAAGATATAGGCTATATATGTTGTACAAATACAGTATATAAACATTTTATATAATTGTGTTTTCGGTTATTTTTCAATTAATCATGCATCCCTAAGTCTATGTTTTCTACTCTCTTGCTTTCTCTGGTTATTCTCAGTTCAATAATCATCAGCGTTGCTCTTGATTATTCTCTTATATTTCTAAATCAAAGATATTTTGTAGCTTATCTTCACATCAAGTAACCGTTCAGTGAGCCTTATCAACCACACAAAGTTGCAACAACAGTAGCTGGACTCAAAATGACCTTTGCCTTACTGAATTGTTCTCTACATATTCTGGGTCATGCTGGGCGTTACTGTGTCAGACCAAACAGTTCAGAACATGATAAGGTAGTGAGGAACAGATACTAATCTCAAGGCTCAGGGTTTTCGACAGTTCCACTCATTCACCATGCAGGATACGGGATTGAAAATGTGCACTAATCCGCGCTTTTCGCACTACGACATTTAGACAGCGTCCTGGGAGCAGCAACACATCTATATTTAGATGCTCTCACATAGCTCTGAATATTTCATGGCCTGTATAGTCACCTGATACGCGGAGCCAGTGGGATAAGGTAGTGTGCGGTGAGGAGACAGAAACAGACAGCATGACGCATCTTGTTTGAGGGATGGTCATTTAGTGTCAGAGATTAGCCAGCTCATGCATCTTTCAGCAACATGTGTTCAGGCCTGGTTGCGGCCACAGGGAAAGGAGTTTTATTTGTCAGAGTGGCGTCATTGGATGCAAGTACACGTGCATGTAAGTGTGGGGTAGAACAGATGGATGTGAACAAGTGAAAATGTGACACACAATGACCAAATGCCTCACCATGCAGCTACTTTTAGACAGATGATCCAAGGATGTCATCATCTTCATGCTCATGTGGACAGTGCAGTTACATTCACAAAATTTCTGCAAGATTTCGCGGGCAAAAAAGGTCCATTGTTAATCGTTTTGAAATGTGTGAAGTACAGCTCATACAGAAGTCACTTTCAAACCGAGCAGCTTTCTTTTGGTGAACACGGCAAATTTACGTGAACAACTTTTCGCCCTTACTCGAACCTGATCATACGAATTCCCAATGAAATGACTGGATTTCGCTGCCAAAATTTTGCTTAGCAACAGTAAATGGGACTGCACCTTAAGCAGCAAGTTACATCTTTTACGGGAAATGCACTCCTGGTTGAAAAACCAGGCAGAGTACAGTTCTTTGGCAAAGAGCTGCCTCGCGATATTTGAGCAGAAACATTTTACATATTGCTACTATATCATCATTTTTGCTCATGTTGATGTGCCACCACACTGCTAACATGTTGTCGGGATATAGCTTATCCATGTTGTGTGCATGAAATAAACGCTGACTCAGGCAAAATGCGTAATATTTTTGGTTCCTGAAATCTCCAATTGTTGGTATCTACAGGTTGGAGTAATGGGTGTGAGGAAAGGTTGGGGCGTGGAGAAAGGTCTTTATCATTGGTTGTGAAAGCTGTCTGTCAGGGTTTGGGTTAGGGTTAAGGGTTAGTTTCTGTGGTGGCAATTCATCTTTTCGGCAAACCTCCTTCCGGCATCGCCCTTACTCCGACCTGCAGTTATCTCTGTCTCGAAATTTCTGTATATCTCTAGCTATGAGCCAACTGTATTATGCTTAAATCAGCCTTTCTAGAGTGATAGTACTCAGCAAAGAAGTTGAATAAAAGCAGCAATTATAAATAGTCTGTTTGCACAGACTTCAACATATACTTTTTGTTGACGCACAGAGGGGGCCTAAATGTATTTACACAGGAATCACAATTTTGGGAATGCTTAAATATCGATTATTGATTTATATGCATTTGAGGAGCCAGTCCAGTCCAACTGCTCTCTGTGTTGCAAAAAGTAGGAGCTTATGGAGAGTGGTTTAAAATATAGAGTACTGTGCAAGAAATGTTTGTTTTAAGATGGTTATTTATATATTTTGCTTAAGTGTGCCAGTAGGAATTTTCAATTTTAGGTTTCCAAACTGATCTCTGTGTGGGCCATCTGTTGTAGGACTTTTTGTCCATACAAAAATCTTGCTGGGTTATTACAAAAAAAAATTGAGGTCTGGTTTTAAAACTCCCCAAGTGCCCCAGAAGCCCCAAGAGCAAAGGGTGTCTTGGGGGATCCAAAAAAAATATATATATATTTTACATAATGTAGTTTTACTTAATGTGTTGACTTAAAAAAAAATTAAATATCTTTAACACAATAATTTTAATTATCCAAAACAATACAGTATTTTTTTTTGGCTACAGTACAGTGACAATATTTCATTTGATGTTCTTTATAACATCACATTTAATATTTTTCTCCCACACTATACATGGTAGGAAGCATGGTTCTATAATTCCATGATAAGGAAAATGCGGCTCAGTTTTAATTACTACACATACTCAAATTGTGACAGATATATATTACTTTTGTACAGTAGGATATTCTTCTCAAAGTATTAATAGTGATAATAATAATAATAATAAACAGAATAATTTAATAATTAAAACATTATCATTATTATTTTTAGGAATATCACAATTTATTTCTTCCATGTTTAAATTTTAACAGTAAACCTCATTTGATTTCATTTTAAAGAATAAGTTAAATTGTTAATGTTTTATTTCTTCAATTTATATTAAATCGTGAATCAGAAAAATTCTGTTTTTTTGTGAATGTGCGATTCATTAGCCGCTATAGGAAAATAAATAACAATAATAAAGTGCAGTCAATGGTAAAACTATTTGCGCTACAAACCAGTTTGTTTATAATTACGACAATTCATTAAAATAATAAAGTAAAAAATGTCCAGTTAGCAATATCAAGAAGCATAAAAAGTTTTATACAGCTAAAAACAATTGGAAGCGCCCACTGTTATGTGAAAAATAAGGTGGATATACGTGGGCATTGGTGCATTAAAATATATGTCTGACTTTATATTTTAGGAAGAGAGGCCCTCAGAAGGGGATCTGTTTTGGGAGTCGTTGGCTTCAAAAATCTGAAAACCCCTGTGCTATATGATTCATTGGACATTAGAAAAGTACCAGATGTGCCAGATCAGCGTGTTAGTTCTAGGAATCATCCTGGGTTCTTTTAAGGGTGTTAACTGCACATATTCATGCTCTAATTCATTTGAATGCATTCACATGCATGTGCACAGTGCACACCCAGTTTCACACAGAGCTAAAACTAAATGTTCAGCCGGTTGACCTGGCTGGAGGGATTGTCCACGCACATCCCCACCCATGAAGGCCTCTCAGGAAAGCAACACCCAGGTCATCCGCTTTATTTACATTCCTCCGATCGGGAGGATCCCCGGAGACAGGGCACAGAAAATGTGCTGTGGAAGGGTGTGGAGCACCTCTGGGACAACACAGGACAGCACCTCCACCAAACATCAGGCTATTATCACACACTCACACCATTGTGCTTTCAGAAAAGCACACTATATACGAGAACAATACATTACAGTTGCCACGTTCACAAGATTACTGTGTGAGAGGTTACTACTAAACCTTATTTATAGATTCTGTTCTCTGTCCACCCTTCATGACGGGTGCAGGAGACAAATTAAGCCCTGCATATGAAAGTAGATGTGGCATAACTAGGGGTGAGTGATATTGACAAAAAATTTCTGGGATTCTGTCGGTATAATGATAATTTGACAGTATTTTGCTGAGTGAGTTTTTGTGCTGGTTTAGGTTTGTCGTGGACAGCTGACTCCCGAAGATTCATACTCTTCATATTTGCCCACTTAAATTGATTTCCAAGAGCATTTTTTTTCTAACCTTATTAGATGTAGGCATATTTTTGGACAATTTCTTACATAAACAATAAATTTAACTAGAATGATAAGAGATTATGGCTGTTACCAATCAAATTAATTCAGTATCAGCAAAATAGAGCAAAAACAAACAAAATATTGTCTGAAATTTAGGCCTAACTCACAATTTGAACTTCATGTTTATTGTACTGTTGTATAATTTTAATATCGCGTCTGTGATAGTGCTGATATTCGGGAGAACCTGCACTATTCAGGAAAAATGCATGTGTGATGACGCTTAACAATATAAAGGACAAAAACTACACTCACATCATCAAAACTACAACTGTCATATTTTTTTTGACAATACATATCACACGGAATGCAATTTAACATATTACAGATATTAATTGCATTCTCATTGTAGCCACACAAGATGCACTAGCAAGAACAGCATCGCATAATCTGCCTTTTTTTTCTATGGTCAGTTTTATGGTCAACTACTGGCACGGCAGAGTAACATTTTTATCTAACATTTTAGAGAATGGTTTTGTTCATTCAATGAAAGTAGGGTTGTTTTGGACCCTATTGACTTTCATTGCATGAACAAAAACATTCTTCAAAAAATATCTATTTTTATGTTCTGCAGAAAAATTTAAGTCACACAGGCTTGGAACAACATGAGGGTCAAGTCAAGTCATGTCCCCTTTATATTTATATATGGCTTTATTCAATACAGATGATTTCAAAGCAGCTTTACAGTGATAGCAGGTAAATGATTTAATGATGCAAACAGAGTTAGTTTGGGCTGTAAAGCAGCTGTAAAAATTGTCATTGTTCAGCTGAAGTCAGTTCAGTGTTGACTCAGTTCCGATGTACAGATCATCAATTATTAAATTAGTTCATTTCATCTATAAAGCAGATCTGCAAACAACAGTGATGTCATCAGCAAGCTCATTTCAGTTCTCATCCAATTGTGTCAGTGCATTCAAATCAGCAACATTGTTGAATATTAAGTGTCCCCAACTAAGCAAGTCAGAGGCGACAGTGGCAAGAAACCCAAACTCCATCAGTTGAAAGAATGGAGAAAAAATAAAATAATATAGGCTATACATTGGTGCTGCATACTTGCAACACATTCATATCTGCATTTGTGTACTTGCACAAGATCTTGCATTTGTGTACTTTTTGGCAATAGAAAGTTTAATAGAAACAGTGGACAGTTATAGAGACATAGGTCAATATTAGGACAAGGCTTGCTAAAAGGGACATGAAGAGCAACAGAGGAAAACATGTTTACGATTAAGGTGGAATGTTTGAAATATTTGTCGAGAAATATCTGTCCTTGTAGAGTTAGCCGGAGTATTTGCTCATTAAGGACAACAACAGTTCTGCCGCACATTTTCAGGTGTAAAGCATCTGAAGTGCTGTTCATTTCGGGCCGGTATTACCTGTGCGAGCGACAGAGTGCATAAGAGAGACACATATTCTTGTTTGGGTCTTGTGACAGACGTTACACTGAACGCCTGCCTTATTCCCTTTGGCTAAGCTAGTAGGAAATGTTTCTGAGATTACCAGCACTCTGCTGATGAGTGTAAATACAGGGGCAGATGGTGAGCGACTGCAGCTCCGGTAAGAGGACCCTGTGAGGGGGAAACTTGGCCGGATTTTTAACTTTAATGAACTGAGCTCAGTCTGAGAGTGTGAAAACATTCACACAGGAGTAAAGTATTCATTTGCTCATGAGGAAAGAACGTACGCCACCATTTATTCACTATACTATACAGAAAAGGTTTCTTCAAACACTATTTTTGGACCATTTTTGTTTTGCTAACCATAGGAAAGTGTTTTCATCGGAAGAAAAATGACGTAGAATCATAAAAAAAGAATCATATAAATGGATCAGTTGTTCACAATAACATAAATAACATGCATTTACAAAATAGTGATTTTTCATTTCATGCTGACTTTAAACTTATATTAATGAGATTTAATGCTTAAATCTCTTGCTTCTAAGATTTCTTCTGATTGTCAGATTAAATTCCAACATTTCACATCAAATTGTTACAAGACCAACTTAAAAAAGAAGATATTTTGAATGTCAGTGGGGCTAATGACATTGGACCCCATTGAATTTCATTGTAGGGACATTCTTAAAAATATTGTGTTCCCCAGTAGAGAAAAAGAACATACAGGTTTAAAACAACCTGAGGGTGAGTGAATGATTACAATTTCCATTTTTGGATGAACTATCCCTTTAAATCAGATATAATTATCCTGAGTTATCCTGAGACCATCTGAGCAACAAAAAAAAAAGGTAACCAAAAGTTATACACATGATGTCAATTGCTTATTTTCCAGAAAACTTCCAGTTTTTCTAAGAACAGTCCATATATGGTTCACTTCCAGTGTCTGGAAGGGCATGGCGTGAAACATGTGATGTGAAAGGCAGCCCAAGGACTTCTTCCACTCTTAACTTTCATTAGTGGCTTCTCCACTTCCTGAACGTGGCTTTTGTTCCACTCTCAGATCCCCCTTAGCCAATAAATCAGAATGATAATCTTTCACAGAACCATCTGAAATGAATACTGTTCATGAAGTTCTCGTCAGTTATAGTTCTGATTGTTCCACTTTTTCCTATGAAAGAGTCATACTGATGACAAAGAGTGAAACATAAAACCACACAACGGAAACAATAGGAGTCAGTAATACCTGGATAGAGGTATCCATCAGCATTCCCATTCATCTCAGTTGCTGACGGATGGAAGCTGCATACTGACAACTTTGGCATATTATGTCATATATTCCATGTGATTCTGAATACTCTGGAGTCTCAGGACAACTGGCACATAAACGGTGCC
The DNA here is from genome assembly GCA_030578275.1 of Meda fulgida. Taxonomy (NCBI): domain Eukaryota; kingdom Metazoa; phylum Chordata; class Actinopteri; order Cypriniformes; family Leuciscidae; genus Meda; species Meda fulgida. The sequence continues at coordinate 25,787,381 of CM060617.1, forward strand.
CCAAAGTCATAATTACAAGTTGGAAATTCAGAACTTGGGGGGCGTGTTGGTGATAAAATAATCTCTATAGGGCATAGCTGATTGGTCCCCGCTGTATCAGTAGCCAATGAGCTCGCTACTCATCCTTCAAATACTTGGTCAGCGTATACAACTGTAGCAGTTGCAGTGCGCTTTCAGAAACCCTCCACCTTCCCCAATGCTGACAAGCTTATGGCACCACAGAAACACAGTCCCAAGCCCTTCACTATAGCAACAACTTCACATTGTCCTAAAAATAAAAATAAAAATATCGGCCAATGGTGCTTTTGTTAAACCTGTTTCAGTGACATCAAGGCCATCATATGATTGGCTTACTTATTCAAGTGACAAATATGCAGAGGTTGCCTGAAGACTTTCCTTTCTGACACATCAAATGGTTTGTGAATGGCAAAAAATAAAACTGATCCTAAAACATTTCAGGCTTGAAACTGGAAAGAGCATACAAAGGGCCGTGTGTGTTGAGTATCAAAAGACCTTTCAGTAAATCCTCCGTTGCCCTCATCACCTCTCCATGTGTGCTCACCCAGAGTCTTCATTGAAACTGTTAGTAAATGAAGAAATAACCGAAATCCCCCTTTTAAAGACACACAAGCTAATTCCAATCACCTGTCCTCAACTAAATGCCATTCTTTTGCAAAGTCATGTTTTTAACAGACTGCAGATCTGTGGCGTGTGCATGGCCCGCTGGCACGCATGCTCCCACTACAGCCCTGGGCTGAACCTGGATCAGCAGGCTGAAGTGTATAATTTAAGAGCCAGGCAGCTGCCAACACAGCACGTCATGCATAAACACAGGTGCTGCCCACGTGGGATTCAGAAGCATTACCTTGTCAGTCTGCAGGAGGCATGTCTAGCCCATTCGACACAGAGTTCACAGAAGTGCAATGGTGTCCAACATGAAATTAGAGGAGAATAGGGTAGTTAAACCCTGGATCAAATGGGCTATGCGTTCATTTTCAGAGGTTTAAGCTAAATAAACTTACTGTTTGACCAAAATTTTCAAAAGAAAGTTTAAAAGAATAGCATTTATTTTGAATCGCATCTTTTGTAAAATCATAAATGCCAAATGCCACTTTTGATAATTTTAATGCTTTTTTTTTTGCTTTATAAAAGTATCAGTGTCTTTAAAAATAATAATAATAATAATTGTACTCATCCCAAACATTTGAACAAGATTATGGGAATCCCTGTTTGAAACTGCTTAGATAAGGTTAGACAAAAAACACAAAATAAAGAGGAACTTTATGACCGATGTCTACTTAAAATCTGTGGCCGCATCCGGGCTATTGACTTTTTTATTTGAAATAAAGAAATATAATATATATATATATATATATATATATATATATATATATATATATATATATATATATATACCATTTTGGTATATTTTTTGGAATATTTTATACAGCTGCCAAAGTTAAATGCATATGTGTTCTTGAAAAATATTTCTTATGAAAAGCCCTTTCAAATTAAATGAATTTTACTAAAAATGTTTCTCTTTAGGTTTGTACATATAACATCACTCTTATAGTGAGTAGATAAAAATACACTACAAAGTCAATATTTTTTTATTTTTAAATTATATATGGATCTTTCCATAAATTACCCTCACAAGGTGATTATTATATTTGGTGGTCCTTGGCATCAAAATGTTTGGGAAAAACCCTACTTTCAGCCATCGATAAGAGTGTTGTACTTTCAGGTTAAACTCTAGTGTTCAGTTCCATTTCATTGAATCTTAAAGACCCTCAGAATCAGCGCAAAAAAAGTCCACAGATTCCTTCTGGGCCTAGATGAGAACAATCGCTCTGCGTGGGACGATTGAAACCCACTGGCCAATGTATAATTGAAACAGACTGAAAAATATATAGAATATGACTCAAGGTGTTATTTTCTGAATGCAGGCTTATACTGTCTATGAGCACACAGTGAATTAGAGGACAAAGTAAGACCGTAGGGTGTTGTTGCGATCCAGACAGCGAGGTAAACAAACACAGTCGTGTGATGCAGCTTGATGAGAAATGTAAGTGTTTGGGGCAGGACAGTAGACTCAACAAACATAAACCCACAAATGACACTTGTTTTTATGTCTGGAGTTAAACAGGAAACAGAAGGTAGGCTGATTTAAGAGCTCACGAGTTGCTCTCGCCTGTCCAAATGTCACCATTAAGGTTAATGAGCCTGACACCTCCGTCACTGCTTTTAGAGCAGGGCGGAAAACATAAGCCCTGGATGGCCGGATTTATAGTATCTTGCCCACGTCACAGCAATCTAGTAAACGTGATTCTTTTTATAGAAAACCACAATAGTGGTCTCAGAAAGTGTGATCTCAATACCTCTATTCCTACGAATAATTACAGAACAGCATGTTTACAGTGTATGATAACCTTTAATACGCCACAGACAGCTACCTTGTCATACAGTGCTTATTTTGTGTTTTTTCACTGTGCCACTTTAGTAAATGGATTTGCTAGTCAATTTAGCAGTAACACTTTTGTGTTTCTAAATTGAAATCTGAAGAGCGGGGTGATAGATGACTGATATAATTCTGATATACAAGTAATTTAATAATAACACATTAGATGGCATACTAATACTCCCATATCAAATTTTTATTATGAACTAAGGATCTATGTATATATGGACAACTAACACTTCTGTTGATCAGCCAAGATGGCAAATTTATCAACTGATTCTGATTATCTTATAGCCTAATGGCCAAATATTGGCTGATGAATCGTCCTAGTGATACATTGGTTTAGTAATGATTATAAATAACAACTGATAATAGTACTAAAAATAAAATTAAAAGAATCTCAATAGTTTCTTAAATCTGAGGTATTTTTACTGTTGGATACTGCAGCCAGTTCAGTTGTCACTGTGACTCAGGCGTTCTGGTCTATTTCAAAGCCATAATTGGAAAGAAATTAGTAAATAGAGGAACTCTTTCCTGATGTTCAGGTCAGCAAATGTGTAATCCTTTGATATGTGTCAAAAGTATCCAATTTCAAAAAGTCACGACTCGAGGGGAATGTTAAACTTTCCTTCCTTAAAGTGAAAATGCAGCATTTGAATTATTGATGAATGCCCTGTGGACACAGTGCTTTGAATTATGCACATCCACATTAAGTCTTTGTTCTAACACACTAACTAGTATTAAATATAATAATGTTGCAGTCCACAGTAGAACAGAGATGTGGAGAATACAACAAGAGTGAATGAATGAGGGGAAGTCCTGGATGACCTTACGGATCTGATGTTTAAGTCCAGCACCAGACCACAAGTTCCCGCTCATTTATGATTGTCACCTTACAGATCAAAGTGAGTTCATTATTGAAAGGTCATATTTTCAATGGCCATTTAAAAAAAGCAGCATGTCTCTTGAGTTCCTCCTGAATGGCATTATTAGTTTACAGCTTACTGAACCCTCATCAGTATATTTTTTACATATTTGCCATTGTTGCAGCACCTCTCTTCCCAGTCTGTCAGTAACGCTCTGGGCGGTGTTTCCCAAAAGCATCGTAAGCCTAAGTTGATTGTAGAACAACTGCCACAAAAGGTGTCTAAGATCAATTTAGGCTTACAATGCTTTTGGGAAACGTAGCCCTGTTTAGTCTCTGTGAAGCCCCTCTTTCTGAAAAGCGCAATGTGCTCTGATTGGTTGGCTGGATCAATGTGTTGTGATTGGTCAATCGCTTTGAATGTAATTGGGAAATGTCACGTCCCTTACCATAACTGCGACACTACTCAACCAGGTCTCGCCCTCTTTACTTGCGTATGCCTTGGGCGGGAATTATGTGAACGAGGAATTTTATGACGCGTACGTTTGCGGAAGGAAACTCAAGACTACAATCGAGGCATAACTTTGCAGACATCTTTCATGCTCAAACAGCAACATTACACAAAGAAAGTTGAAAAAGTTAGAAACATCTAAGAAAGCAAAATAGGTCATCTTTTTTTTTTTTTTTTTTAAACAGCATATTGTCATCTCAGTTGCATGTTTGATTTGGTGAGTAGCTTTATCTTTTACATAATATTTTTGCATATTTTTTGTAATTTTATGCAGAAATATCAACAACAAAAAGTGTGTAATTTCCAATAAATGGAATTGTTTTCTAAAACAATTCCTGCAGACTCCCACTCTCTGCTATTGGTTTATTCATCACTCTGGAAATAAAAGGTCATGTGCATTGCATTGTGGGATGCAGTACCCAGGGCAGTGAGATCTTGGTGGTATAAAACATACAGTAAGTCATCTGGGTATTATATGCATGCGGAAAATTTGCATATAGTACACAGTAAACCTACAATATTATACTGAAATAGTAGGACTAATATGGTTATTGGAGAAGTGCAGCATATACGTCACCAGAGAGAAGCCTGTTGCTTCATTGGAAGATCAGTTATAAAAGTTTTAATAAGATAAAATTAGATAAAAAAATTAAAACTGAAACATGCGGAAAAATTGTTTAAACAACATGCATTTAGAAAATAGTTGAGTTTTCATTATGCCAACTTGAAGTCTTTCTACTGGTTATTTACATGCTTACAAAAATTATTTATGAGTTAATAAAATATTAAAAATCCATCATATTAATAATAAAAAAATATCTTGTATCTTCTATTTTGTTGCCCATCCAAACACTTTGTGTCAACCATAACTGTGCTGAAGTTGGTTGGAATGATTAAACAAGTCATGAGTTAACAAAATGTAGGAAATATTTTGTACGATTTTATTTGATCAGTTTTTTTACTCAATAACTAAATCGTTCATTCACGTTATTGTCTGTTCAACCCGAGACTGACAGAAAATGAAGTGTCAAAATCCATTAACTTTATATGTGCTAAACTCGAATTTTCATTTTAGAATGCTTGTTGTCGTGCTAACCTGGTATTCCAGGGACACCTGGGAAGAAATTGAATGAAGTTCAGTGATGTTTAAACAATTATCATCACAAGCTGAACCATTGCACTTAGCACAAGAATAGCCCAGCGTTATTTAAACACGTGATTTGGGTGAGTAAATATCGGATATAGCATATCCCATAAAACTGGTAAGGCCAAACATCCTCCTGTTTGCATGAATCAACAGCAGTTCCTGAAAGTTCCGCACAGTGAACCACACCTTCAGCTCTACAGACCGCAGCTGTCATTGATGGCTTCACGTAACAGACTCGCCACGGAGGCGTGAGAGGGGTGTGACAAATCACCGCAGCTCATTGGCTGGCACATTTTAAGGAACAGCGCTACCAGCCAATCAGAGATCACGCGCAACGCTTCGAACGCATGTCGCCATGCGCAGAGGCGGAGCATGAGACGTTGCGTCTTCGGACGTGAGGTATATATTGAGTTAATTACATACCCAGCCACCGTTCTCCTGGATCCAGCCGTGCAGCGGCCCGTTCAGATATTCCGTCATCCAGCCCGCGATGTTATCCACCTGCGCCGTCATCTCCTTGTTCACGCATTCGACACAAACAGTCCCTCCAAACTCGAAAAAAGCGATTATTCTGCCCCAGTTCACGCCGTCCCTGAACAGCTCGTCTATGACCGCGGTGAAGCGCTGTTGCGCCGTGATGGACGTGAGATGCAGCTGTTTGGACATCTCCGCAAAGTCCGACTGATATAACCGTTCCAGTTCATCTCCAGCCTCCCGTAGCACCTTATGAAGAGCGCTGAACGGGTCGTGACGCGGGCTGGGAGAGACGCCGCTGTCCTCCTCCTGCCTCCCCATCATCAGTCCATTCGAGACACTGTCATCGTGTCCATTCACTTCCCACACGAATCCCTTCTTCCACAGCTTATGGTGGATGTACTTCACCACTATACTGCGGTTATCATACACGACCTCCTGTGCCATATCGATCTGTATATATAGCCAAACAACCTCAGAATCAATATGATCTTATTAATCCAGGCGCATCTTCATCATGATCTTCATCTTCATAACAGCAATGCAAGGCAGCAACTGATTTTTAGATTACTGCAAATCCTTCAAACGGTGAACTTACTGCATGTTGCCTCACTTGAGACTGCAAGTTGCAGCACTCGCGCAAATCCTCCTCCACTGCTTCGGTGTAGAAAAACGCCCACTTTCTGTTCCCAGCAGAAAATTCCAGGCATGTATGAGAGGATTTAAGCATCTTCCTTCATATCAGACAACACAAACATGCCGTATAAGCACGGGTGAAAAAGTCTCTGGTGTTTTGAGTGGGAATTGCGTGCAGTAAGACATGGTTTATTCGTGTAAAAGAGTCCAGAGCTGCGGGAGACGGAAGAGGCTGGTCGCCGAATGTTCACGCGCACTTTTGAGTTTCTTCTCTCGCGGAGCGGCTAGTGTGAAGAAACACTTTCTCAGTGGGGTCTGCTGTCGAATTGAGTCTTTACGCGAAAGGTAAACGGGTAATAGTTGTGTGTCTCTGTATAAGTTGAGCGTTTGGAGGAGTCTGCTGTGCGCAGTCGCTCCATTGCAGTCAGACTCGGCTCTGCCCCCTTTATAGCAGAGGTGTTTCCTGTGCGACGTCACTCATTCACACTCATGTGCGTGTGTGAAGTGCAAATACTGCTAATACCTCGCTCGTTTGTCCACCTTTGAGCATTTAAAAATTCTGGAGCATAATTCATATTAATCATAGTTTTTAACATTATGGAACAACATTTATTTTTTAATATTGTTAATATAAGTATTATAACATATTTATGTAAAAGTAGATTAAAGGGATAGTTCACCTGAAAATGAAAACTCACCCACATGTCGTTCTAAACCGTAAGACTTTTATTCATCTTCAGAACACAAATTAATAGGCTATATTATTGATGAAATCTGAGAGCTTTCTGTCCCTCCATTGCCTGCTACGTAACTACCACTTTGAAGCTTCAAAAAGTTCATAGATCGTAGAACATCCATGTGAATTGAGCGTTTTAGTCCAAATTTTCAAAAGAGACCCGATCGCTTCATATGAACAGGTTGAATTTAAGCTTTTATTCATATATAAACATTGATCAGCGAACATAAACAGAAGCTTAACCGAACCTGCCATGAAAATGAACCTCATTGGTTCTTGCACGTCATGCGAACATGCTTGAGCTTCTGTTTATCATAATAACTGATGTGCAGTTGATGAATGTTTATATGTGAAGTGTCAAAGCGAGGGGCAGAAAGGTCTCAGATTTCATTAAAAATATATTTTTTGTTTTCCGAAGATGAATGATAGTCATGGGTTTTGGAACGACACAGGTGAGTAGCCTAATTAATGACATAATTTTTGGGTGAACTCAATTTATTTGTATATTTATTATCATACTGTAGGCCTATATCTTCACAGTGAGCTTTCAAATTTTACTCTTCTGTTTCTAGGACCCTAATCGAATCAGCAATTTGTGTCACTGATCATGTGAACTTGTTTGTGCAGACATCAGATGTTCTGCTTTCACTGACGCACAAGATGCTCTTTGGATCATTTTCAAATCATGCTGGAAAACATGAGATCATCAGAACTTCTGGAGTTCATACCATTCAAGTGCAGATTGGGACAAAATAGGGCGGCGATATGGCCTAAAAAAAAAAATCCCAGATTTTTTTTCACAAAAGATCCGATTTACGATTTAAATCTTTCAAATTACCTATTGATCATTCGTGTTTATTTCCTATTAACTAGTAAAGACGAGTAGGCTGTACAGATGATCGGTTCACGTGCCGCTTGAACTGAGATCTATATCTGTCACGTCACATTTAAAAGCGCCAAAACTGTTTATTGTTTGAATTTTGTAATTAAATTGACAGAATCTGAGAGCTGAGAATTTGTTTCATATCAATAGTAACAGCTGTCTTGTCTGTCTCTTTCATGTGCCGTGTTGTTTGTTTGTATATTACCTTTAATATATACAGAACTTAAAAATAGTGGATTGTATGCTTTCAGGGACAAAGAAATATATATATATATTTATGTGGGTAAATTGACTGTCAGGGCTGACTATACTCTACAAGCAAACAAACGAGTAGTTAATATATATTATAATAAATAATAATACTCTTTGGAAAATGTAGGAAAATATCATTTATTCTTTGGCATTTCCAAATGTTATTTAGAATTCTCATGTTCTAAATACCATCCTAACATTTATTTATTTAGGTATATGGGAGAAATAACAATTTTCTTGCAAATACAATATCTAGGTTTTTACCCGGTAAAAAGAAAAATGTTTTCTACATTTTTACCTGGTTCGGATGAGCTGAAATGGAAATCAGCATCTGTACAAGCAGAGCAGAATTTGGTCCTCAGCCTTGACTCAAAATGGGAATTTCTATGGCCAGTGCGAGGCCTTTGATCTTTCAGCATCCCTTGGTGTCAACCCTGCTTTGAATAAAGGTGAACCAACTCAAGCCAAAACCTATGAATTACTGCAGAACAAAATGACTACATCTTACATATGACCCCTGCTAGCAGTCCAGGCTTCCGAGACAGAACATTGTGTGTTGCAATGGTGGGCTTTAAAATGTTCAGGTTTGTGCCTAACTTGCTTTACCTCGGTCAGCCTTGACTGGGTTATTCAGGGCTAAGTTAGGCTTCTGGAGTTGGCTATTTCAGACTAGCGATGAAGTGCTTCAAAGTAAAGAATGTTAAGTAAAGGAACAGGTTCAGGCGATTTATACTGATGTTACTGACAGGTATGTCCTGTGTCTAATTTTGGCAGGAGTGAACCTCCATTCCTGTCTATTAATGAAAACAAATTGTAAATCACTAACCCCTGGTTCCACAGACAAGGCTTAAGCCTATTCCCAGAATAAAATGCATGTTTGAGTTGTCTCAATTGAAAAAAAAATTACTGACCAATCTTAAAATATATCAGTGCCATTGTTTTGTCTCAAGATGCACACCAGCAATGTTTTTATATAAGGCGCATTTTTAAAAATCTACTTGAAAGTGCTAATTAAACTAAGGCCTAATCCATGCTTAATCTAAGCCCTGTCTGTGAAACCAGGTCTATACATTAAATGGTAAAATGTTATATAGGACACTATGTGGTGCATATGTATTGAGCAACAAGTTTTCCAGTCAGAGATTTGGATTATTCAAGTTATTTTAATAGACACTGCAAACAAAAAGACGAATTTGTAGCCAATTAAATATTTAAAGCATAAGTAGAAATGTTTGTTATATATATATATTTTAAATATTTCAAGGGATTCCATCACCATCATTTTACAAAGTTCAAAAGGTTCCGACACAAAATTACCTTTGAAAAGTTATTTATTTCATTATGTAAGAAAATAAGACAAAGCAACAACATCCTCTTTTTCTCGCATGGCACACAAGGTGAAATTTATGCAAGTTTGGCAACAAATGAATAAGGAAAAAAAAAAAACAGAGATACAAGCAAACCGCATCCAAGTTGGTCTTGGTCTTTTAAAAGTTACTCATAAACTATATATCTTATTCTCAGAAATATACCTCAACTTCAGTCAATAAAAGAGGGAACTACAGAAAAAGATGGTAAAAATAAAATCAAAGTATCTTTTTATGTGTTTAGATGAAGTGTGAGCTCAGGCTTGATTTGCATAGCTTTAAGGAGATCACAACATTTTCTCTACTGTTAGCTTCTTAATGACTAAACAAATGACTACGTCCATGTGTTGTGTTACGGAAGAGGGCACGGCCGAATCGTAAGTCCAACACATATCGGCACCTAACTTATAGCTACTATGTGCTAGACCACGTGCCTTGAGCCAATATCAAATGAGAACATCGTCGCTTTGACTCATGCGTTCTCACTTTCATATTTTGGGTCATTTTGTAAAAAAAAAAAAAAATCCAATGAACAAACAAACAAAAACAATGTATTTTTCCATATTGAAACAAATCTACGTAAACCATACACAACCTATGCCATAGTTGGATGTGGAGGTGTCCACTCTTATAGCTTTTATAGTGGTCTGTGTTTGGATCTCTTAAGGCCTGGAATGGGTCTCCACGACTGCATTGGTCAATTGTTTCTAGCATACCTGCAAACTCTGGACCGGCGAAAAAATGATCTTCTAAAAATTACTGCATCTTATGCTAATAGAAAAGCAGAAATACAGCGGTTGCCCCTGTAAAGCTACGCTTATAGACTATTACCGTGAAAAGGTTAGATGAAAAGAAAGGTGATGAGTTTGCAGGTATGTTCTAGGGAAAACAAAGCAGCATAAAAAAAATCTCAAATAAATAAGTGCTACTTCACCCAAAAGTGAAAATTCTGACATCATTTATTCACCCGAATTCCAAAACTGTAAGACTTTCTTTTTTTTCTGTAGAACAAGTTTAGTCGCTTTTTTTTTTCTTCCATATGCACACAATATTCCAAATCTTTAGGGCCAAAATTTAAGTCGTTATTCGCAGAAAATGTATCCCAATGACATAGCTCTTAAAACTCACACATCTCCACTCTCCATATACAGTTTATTCAATATCAGGTCAATAAGGACTTGAATTTCTGGCTATTTCACACACAAATAAGTCAGACCCTTTGGATCCCTGTATGGAAAGGAGCAGTATGAACATTCCACTAAACTTCTCCTTTTGTGTTTTACCGATGACAGAGAGTCATGCAGGTTGAGCAACAATTGGGTGAAGAAATAATGAGAGAATGTTATTTTTGGGTGAACGATCACTTTCGATTGATCCCTCTCTGTTCATTCAGGCTTTCAAGGGATAAACATCCGCTCGTGTAACTGTAGGGTGTGTTCACATCACATGCTCACCGTTTGCTTGTGACAGTGAGGAAGGCAAATATTACAACAGCATGAGTAAGTGTCATTTTCTCTCTAGCTATTGTGTTGTCAGTAAGGTACGACATCGAACGGGTGCAACAAGATAAAGGGGCAAGTTTGGAAGGCCTAAATCAGAAAACACAGTTATATGCTAGAACCATCCAGTTTACGTTACAACAGAGCAGAGCAACGAGGAGATTCACTTCACTTGTGGAAGCCATATTGCTTGTTTTGATGTACAAATCAGATCAAGCTTCACAACATCTAAAGTATTTGAAATGCCTGCGTGAACAATACTCTTGATACATGTATTCATCTTCAATACTAGAGTTCTGGGGTTGTGGACATCAAACCACATGTATAGCTAACATCTGACTACAATTATTCAAACATGAGCTGCTTCATATGTAGGCTTTTGCTCTGGTTACACCTGATCCATTTGGATCTCCAGCTCCACCTGTTGGCAGAAAGGTGCAGAGACTCGAACCAGCGAGCCATTCACCACCGCAATGGCTTATCAAGACCCATCCTCCAGTTCAGTGAACTCTTAAAAGCCCCGAGGTCACCTACATGCATGCGTACAAGCAGACAAATATAATACACACACGCACGCACATTTATAAGGTAAACATTTCCTTCAGAAACCCCCACACAGAGCAAAGAAGATAAGGCAGAGTGGCAGACTCAGGCTGTTTCATCCGAAAACACAGACGTCCCGTGTCCATACCTTAAAACTATGAAATCTAAAAGCAGGAAGATACAGTGCGTGAATACGAACATCAAAGACCAGTCAGAAGAACATAGGACAGCTCGTCACCTCATAAGGAAGCGAAGTTGGAGTTCTTGAGCTGTACAGATTTTTACCTGTACAGCATATGGTAACGTTTCACTAATATAAATAAAAGCTGATTGAATTTTAATTCTAGTGCTGAACCTTCTGAAGTACAAACCTTCTAAAACATGAAAATGAAGTACAGGCAGTGAGAGCCAAAGAGTAATTAATTTAAATGCAAATAAACCTGGTTTTGTTTTGTTTTTTAAGAGATTGAAATATTGATGCAGCATGCACTGGAATGATTGGGGTCCTGAATATTACAGATCTACAGTGTTTTTTTGTTTTTTTTTGGTAGACCCACTTAAACATGTCTGCCAGGCTGGGTTTGTGCGTGCTGTGAAGGTGTATGGGTGAATGTAGTGGTGGGAATGCTGGTGTTACTCCCTCTTGTCCGCTGCTTTGGACTGTTCTCTCTGGATCATGCAGCGGCGGACGATGCTGTCAAAGCTGCCCAGGTAGAAGAGAGCGATGGTGCGGAACAGTCCCATGGTCACAATCTAGACAGGGTGACAAAATATTACCATTTTAACATATCACAGAAAATAAATCACTGTGTATCCGACTATCCATCCATCCATCTACCTATATACAGTCATGTGAAAAAGATAGGACATTGATTTATTTCTCTGTTTTGAGTCAGGGAAGAGCTGGGCAAAAGTCAAGAGGCTCATTAAAATCTTCAAAGGGAATATCTAAGACCGTGACTCAAATAGCCCTACGAAAGCTGAATGCAAACAAGATGTTACTAAGATACAAAGATGAAGCAGGATGATAAAAGGGACATGATGCAGAAATAATTAGCTGTCATTCCATGTCAATCTCCTAGGGTACTGTCAGTGAGTCAAATATGATGACGCTGTTGCACTAGAGTCCGAATCTTAGTGTTTTGTGACAATGGGCCGTACCTGCTGCAGCCCCTCAGTGATGGAGGTCACAGGTGACATCCCACAAGTCAGCGCTGACAGCATGTAGCCATCAGGACCAAATGAGCTGGTGAAATTTCCCTGCTGTGAATGGACAGAAACAAGAAAGGCAACATTTCTCAAATTATCTTCTTTTGTATTCCACAGAAGAAAGTAAGTCATACAGGAAAGGACCTACATGAGAGTAAAAGACGATAATTTACATTTTTGGATTAACTATCCCTTTAAAGAAGGACTTTATTGTGCTTAAAAACAGCTAGACGGAGTGCAAAACAGAACGTTATTGAAGGCTAATAATCAAATAGTCGATTGTTAGATGAGTAGTTGACTACCTTGACCAGTCCCTACTTACCACAGCATCCTTCACTGCAATTTTTGCCACTTGCTCAGGCTGACAGACTCCAGACGTCTCGGAAATTAACTTGGTCTCCAGAGGCTGGCGTTGAGAGAGATAAAACCAGAAGAATAAAACATAGGCAGGACAAAAACATATTTTGCCCAGCATCAATATATACCTTTTACCTCAATATATATTTATATATATATATATATATATATATATATATATATATATATATATATATATATATATATATATATATTTTATTCAGGAACAAAGATTCAACTATGTAACAGAGCAGAGACATGCATTTTTAGAAATCTTTCATTTTTAAATATTCTATTAATATTAATGCTCTTTTCTAATATTCTAGGTATTTAATATTCAGAGATTAATTCTATTCAGGAGGGGGAAAAAATCTATTATCTCACCTTATTCTTATTTTCTTCTGCAAACCCTGGTGTGTCAGTGTCTGGGGGATATGCCACAGTAACATAGATATTATAGGGCTTCATCTAAGAAAGATCAGGAGGAAAGAATAAATCAAAATGTCAATGAACAGCTACACGGTACATACAGCGAGCGTCACGTATACATACACACCTCCATCTGCAAGGCCTCAGCCAGACCACGCAGGGCGAATTTGGATGGCGAATAGGCCGTGTATCCAAAGAGGCCAATCTGCCCTCCCTGTGACGACACAAACATGATGCGGCCCATCCGCCTTTCCTTCATAGTGGTGATCACTGCCCGGGTGGGGTAAACGCTGCCCAGATAGTTCACCTCCATCATTTTCTGTTAAAGAAACATGTAAGATTTTTGGGATTAAATTAGCCACTAGAACAATGTTATATTTTCTTGACTTGTGTACTTGGATTATCCAAAATGTTTCCAACAATGTTTGAATACAGAAAAATTGCTTTAAAGCAAGCAGCTTTACAGTATTAAAGTTGTATTTACCCCTGGGAAGTTTACCCAAGTTCCTGAGTAAGGCGGGCCATAAACTTTAAACATGGCGAAGGGGAGAACGATTGCTGCTCTGACTGATTTTCTTTATTCGTTTTTAATACAACAGCTTAATTCGCCTTGTCTTGTCATTAATGTAATGTATATTGACATATACAATCGACAGCAAGCTGACTATCTAGAAAGCGTGGTGAATGTATAAATGGTTGTCAATGAATGGGATGCTAAATATCATTTTGGCTTTAATAAGTTTTTCCCAATAAATAAGCAAGAATAAACCTGGTGTCCTCCATTATTCCTGTTATTTCCAGCAACATAGCTCTTGAATGCGCCGAGCTGGTAATCAAGACTTAAGAAGTGGGAAGTAGGACATTTCCAATAGCAAGTGAAGGCAGAATAATAGTAGTTAGAAGGTGTTTACCAGCTAGGGCGAACTTTCCTGGAAAGTTTGCTTTAGGAAGCTGTTTTGAACTCCAGAAACAAACTCAAAAACTAACTTCATTTTGGCCAGATTTTGCTTGAAAAGACATCACAGCAGTTCATTTTTCGATTTCCAGGGCCTTTACTAGCCCAATTCAAAAATGCCCACGCATATGTCTGTGATATGCTGCTCTTACCTTGAAGCGGTCAACTTCCACCTCCTCAAACTTCCCAGATATAGACGTCCCAGCACAATTCACCAGCATGTCCACAGGACCTAGCTTCTCTTGAGCCTGGATAGCAAACACAAACATGCAACAGTCAGCAACCGTCGCAAACCATCTGAAGAACATCTTTTTAATAAGAGTTTACGTTTGAAAACAATGACCAGATTAAATGCTGACATATTAATAAGAATCTGTTAGCAGTTATTCTTGGTAAACAAAATAAACGTACTTGTTTTATGACACTCTCCACTTGGCTGTAGTCTTTCGACACATCAACAGAAATGCAAAGCACCACCTAGAGGTAATCATAACACATCTCAAGCCTATTTAAGATTTTTGAGTTGATTTTGAGTGCAATGTCAAAAACATTTAAATTAAATACACACTTGCTTATCATTTATGGCACATTTTTCCACTTCTTTCTTGGCTTGAACCAACTTGTGCTGTAGGGGAACATGTACGCAATGGTAAACACACATACGTTCACATGGTTTTCAGAATTTAACACAAACAACAACAAATATGTAATACCATCCAAAGGCAGGATTAATTATTTTGTAAACTACTGATCAAAAAATTTGGGGTTAATACGATTTTTTTTTAAAGACATTAATACTTTTATTCAGCGCAGATAATTTACAATGTTACAAAAGATTTCTATTCTGAATGCTGTTTTTTTTTTTACTTTTCTATTCATAAAAGGATCCTGGAAAAAATCTATGGTTTGCACAAATACATTAAGCAGCACAATATTTTCAACATTGATAATAATATCTTCAAATAAATGTAGCCGAGACTGCAGTCGCTGACAGATGATACACACACCTCATCTCGTGCCACCAGTGTGATGAAGGCACCATGTTTGTAGCATTCCATGGCAATGCACTTCCCAATCCCACTGCTGCCTCCGGTCACCTGATGATGGACAGCATATTCAGAGCACATTTATTACAAACCAAGCAAGTCACATCATTTACTAAAATAAGCAAAAAGCTATTTATTCTCAAACAGTGGTCATAGAGCAACAGTCAGATAAGGTTGCAAAAAAAAAAATCCTGTTCATATCCTCCATAGAGAAACTGACTTTTCACAATATAGGCCTATATGTACAAGACTACTATTAAAGGGATAGTTCACCCAAAAATTAAACTTCTGTCATCATTTACTCTCCTTCAAGTTGTTCCAAACCTGCATGAGTTTAAACAGAATAGAATTTAAAGAATATATTTTAAATATGGATAACCAAACAGTTGACGGACCCCATTGACTTCCATAGTGCCCCTATAGAGGACTCCCTTCTCCCTCAACATGGTATTCATTTACAACTAGATAAGTTTCAGCTCTTGATAAACTATGAACCTTAGCAAATGCAAAAACATGCAGTGCCCGCTTGAAAAGGTCCATTGCCCTGTAATAGATGGTTACATAACCAGTACAAGAATGCATTTATTTGGCCGCCTGTGAGAAATATGAGCTGTAACATGAATATTTCTATGCATTTACAATATGAAGTCACAAAAAATAGTCTCACCAACTGATGACACAAATAAAAGTCACATGCACATTTGCATTGGTCCAGTGCGCATAATTGCAGTGACGTGACACATAATGCATATAAGTGCATAATCACTTTATGAATAAGCAGGAACAATTAATGTGTAATGCAAATACATTATTATGCTTTTGCAATATATGAAAGACAACGTATTGGCAACCATTTATTTTATACTTCTGATGTTATGAGATCTGTGTGCTGTTATTTAAAAAAGAATTATATGAACTTACCACCACATGGGCCCCGTTCAGTTTGAGAGGTTTGGGGCTTATTAATGGGGATATCATGTACAACAGCAGCACGAAGGCCACGATGAAAGCAGCCACTACCAGGAGCATAATGAAAGGCAGAAGCAGCCACCAGGAGTTAAAGGATAGCCAGTGTGAGAGCGCGGAGCCGAGAGCCTTCTCAGAGGACATGGGTCAACCTGATGCTGATGACGTTAGCTCACAAGCTAAATGTCCAATTCCAGGCACTCCCCTGTCTCGCGGACAGAAGATAACAGGCCTTCGGGCGAGCTGTTTATGGGCTTATATTATCTGTTGATGTGCAAGAGACTTGTGCAGTAGATTAAGTACTAGGCTGAAGTCGTAAAACCGCAAAAGCTAACTCTTTCCGTTTACTACATGAACCAAAACACAGAATCTATGCACTTTGAACGGGATGCTGCGCTGGGGCGGTGGAATTATGGGAGTTGTAGTTTTTTCAAACTCCGCTTAACCCCGCCCAGTGCAGAAAAAGACTACAAGTTCCAAAGTTCATGAGTCTTGAAATGTTAGGCTTGTTTGAGATGCGCCTTACCTCGCCTGAAATGTAGGTGAGAATCATAGGCGGTTGCAGTGAGGGGAGGAGTGAAAAAAGCGCAGGCAAGGGCAAGGAGTAGGAGGTCTCGGCGGAACAAAAGTGGGTGTTTCTAAATGTGTGGGTGTTTTCACACTGGTGGGTGTTTATAAATCATGCAATGAAAATGATGCCCTTCTCCCGACCCCACCCCTAAGACCTACCCACACTGTGACGTGGCCAAATCAGGTAACGCGGTTGAAAACGCCCCTCTGTTTATGGCCTCGCCCCCTGATCTGGTAACTCCTATTACTGTCTGCAGAGACCTCTATTTGGAGGCAAGGGCAAGACGGACAGATCTCTCTTCTCGCAGTGGATCAGACACCTGCGAGATCAAAGGCGGATATCGCGGGATTCACGCTCGTGCACGGTGTTGCTAATAAACTGCATGTCATTTAAGTTCTGTGGCTTTTATATGAAAATAAATATAATTAACAAGACACCCAAAGTCAATTTTTTTTTTACTTAATACAGACATGTGTTTTTATATATATAGGCTATTTTAATAAAAATGACATCATATCACACTGTCAGAGAGTTTATTCACACATAACGTATACACATAAAACATGTTACCAGAGTTTAAAAAACAAATATTTTAAAAGAGAACAATACATCACAATTGTTTAAACCAATGAGCCGTCAGCAAGTCGTTTCCCATCATGCTTTTGATCAGCGCAGTCGGTGGAGAGCCAAGGGGACTCAATTTGTCCATTATTTATTTCTAAAGAAACACAACAATTTATAAAAGGCTCCATTACCTTGTATATTATGTTATAGCCCCGTTTTTGATACGATATACTTTCAAGGCCAGTATTGCCGATATCGATACCGATACCTCTAAACTGAACTTTTAAATTTGAAAATTTCTTTAATTATTGAATTACTAAGATTAAAATGGATAATAATTCGTTACATTTATATATAGCGCTTTTTCTGGGACCTGGAAAGGGGAATCTCTTCAACCACCACCAATGTGCAGCATCCACCTGGATGATGCTACGGCAGCCATATTGCGCCAGAACGCCCATGTAATATAATAACGTAATACTCATTTAACATTATATTTTAAAGGCATTTTAACATTCAATACGCCTTAATTTGAATTTATTAGAATATATTTTTATTTACACGTGGTTACAATGTTTACTTGTAGTGGTAACCATGGAAATCGAAAAAAATATTATAGGCCTAGTTGAACTATGATCACTGTAATGTTAATTTTCATAAGGGACTGCCACTGACCGGCTGTTGCACCCATAAAATGCAACCTTTTTATTCTAACCGTGTATGATTTATATTAAATTTAGTTACAGAATAGAACTATGAACATTCAAAAAACAAATTATTTGCACAAACTATGTAGGCTACAGTTTAAATTTAGTTTATTGTGAAATAGCTCCAACATATGATGTTTTTCTGTCTTCTGTAAAGCATTGTTTTGGGCTGCGTTTCCCAAAGGCATCAATGGTTTCTTGTGATACTTTTGGGAAACGCAAAAAAAACCGCACAGTGTGTGAACGCTCTCTGTGATTGATTGCTTCTGAATTGCAGCATTTGCGTGTGTTCAGATGAGCAGGAAAATAGTTATACTACACAATTGTTTACTAAACATAGGTTATTTATCCAATTCAATGCATATTGTACGCATTAAACTTCTTGTCAAATAAACATCACTGGTAAAAAAAACAAAAACAAAAAAAAACAGTAGTATCGATATTTTTATTTGAGTATCGACACTTTCGATACGCCCATCCCTAGACTGCAGAATCCCAAACGTGCGCCTTGCGGTCGCGCGTTTTTTGACATACGTAAGCATGACATCAGAGCAAGGGGAACCCAACCGCTCTCGGACACATTTCTAACCGGTATGCATCTCGCGGTGATAACTGTGATCGGTTCTGCGCAGATTTTGCTCATCTCAAACAAGCCTGTTTTTTTAGATGTTCTATTAGCCGTTTCAGTGTAAGCTACTGAATTTGACCGCCTCATATATTCAGACACGCCCTAAACTCTCCTAAAACAAGCCCCCTTAAGACATATCAGCCAACCTGCGGTCAAAAAAAGACAATGACATCATGATTGAGTTATTTTAACGAACAGAGGCAAGTTACTTCCATTTCAACCTTTATTTACATGTGAATAATAAAATGAATGAGATAAACCCCTTTTAACTGTCTAACAGGCCTTATCCTTAAAACAAACCAAACATTTCTAAACTAGTTATTCTCATACAATGTCTTATTGGTGTTTTTAAATGGCAAACCAAACACACTATAAATGCATAGGAGCTGTATACAGATTGATATATAGTTGTAAAGTTTTAAATGAGATGCTCAAATATCATCGAATCATTCTCAAACGTTCTGTTTGTGTGAATCTGTGTATGTAGATTGAGAGACAGACAGAGACAAGAGGAAAATGCAAAAAAGGCACATTGTGTGCTGAGCCTCAGCAAGTGAATTTACAAACGTCCAACACTGGCCCCTGAACATATAATGTAACTCATAACTCAGTGAAGAAATATCACGTTTTACAGTAATATACTGAAAGTAACGTTGTACATGGAGACAAAAACACATGTAGTATAAGTAAAGAGTGCCTGAATTGTTAAATGGGGATCTCAAAGTGTTACATCAAATGCCAATGCAGATTCAAAGTGTGACTTTCTCAAACGAGAAGGAAAAAAGTCAACTCTTATTACCAACACCCATAAAATATGTCTTTGCAGCAGCAAACAAGAGCCACTTTAAATGGTTCTCCTACAAAGCACAGCCAACAAAAACATTTTAAGATGGGGCTGAAAAGTCTTCATGTACCATGGAGCTCAATTATTGTCCATTCAGACTTATGCAACTGTAAACAAGTTACATTAGTATTTCTTCAAACGATTAGTCACTGCGTAGAGTAACAACTCATTACATTTGCTAATTGTTTTACAGGACATATGTTGTAGGCCCTTCTGACTGTTAGTCATAGATGGACAGAAAGCACAGATTATTATGATTGAGACCGCTGATTAATGATGAAAGATGCATGATGGTCACAAGGTACTGATGGCAGCCTTGCAGGCAGAGCAGCTATTAAAACAACTGAGGTGGGCTTGAAGAGATGCACATTTCAAATTACATCTAGCATTTAGCCTGAGCTGAGGGGGGCCGTCGGTCAGAGGAAGATCATGGGTACGAAAGGAAGAGAGGGGCGTGTGAAGGGCAAGAGAGAAGACGTTACAATCACAATCCGTTTGCTTTGGTTTCGGGAGACCGGCTCTATTCAGCCCTCCTGTCCGAAGTCCTCTGTGAACTTTTTCAGCTTCTCCAGATCCTGCTCGTTGACGGTGGGCTTTGTGTTGGTGAGGGACCTCAGCATGTCCGACTGTGGGTACGGGAAGAGGAGAATGATGATTTGATTAAAGTACCATAACATTCTTGCAAATCTACACTAGTTTTTTTTAGAGTTAGTTTTTTAATACAATATAAAATAAACAAAACATTCATTGTTTCATTACCTTATCTTATTTTTTTACTTTAACTTATTAAATAAATACTAATATTAGTGTTTCAATAGAAATAGTAATAATATGTTTATATAAATACTATTCTGTTTGGTCCAACCATTAAAAGATGCTGCAAAATAGCCAGTATACACACATATAAACACTAACGTTTGGTAGTGTATACTGTATATTTGTTATATATTTTGTTTGCGAAGTTTGGGCTCAGTTAGAATTCTGTATGTTTTTGAATAATAATAATATGTACATCAAGTCATACAAACTGGATGTACATGATCCCTTACGTATTATATTAATAATATTATTAATTAAATTAAATATTTAAAATAACTTATTGTTTTTGTCCTGTGATGCATAGCTGAATT
The DNA here is from genome assembly GCA_030578275.1 of Meda fulgida. Taxonomy (NCBI): domain Eukaryota; kingdom Metazoa; phylum Chordata; class Actinopteri; order Cypriniformes; family Leuciscidae; genus Meda; species Meda fulgida. The sequence goes on from CM060617.1 coordinate 25,808,158, forward strand.
TTCAGCGTCATTACTCCAGTCTTCAGTGTCACATGATCCTTCAGAAATCATTCTAATATGATGATTTGCTGCTCAAGAAACATTTATTATTTTCAATGTTGAAAACAGTTGTGCTGCTTAATATGTTTGTGGAAACAGCGATACATTTTATAGAAAGAAATAGAAAGTTCAAAGAATATAATTTATTTGAAATAAAAATATTTTGTAACAACCTTTACTGTCATTTTTAAGATGATCAATTTGATCAATTTAATGCATGCTTCTTTTTTACAGTATGCAAAATGAATAGATTGACACTGGAACTTTGCAGCACAGTTTTTCAACTTTTTTCTTATAACCAATAATCACAATTAGTGTTTAAAAACATGCTCACCATGCAAACAGTTGGCTCCAAAAGTTTCTCTCCAGGAACGTCCATCCAAGTCATTTCTATAGCCTGTGGATCACCTGGGGAGCAAGGGGTTAGGAGGTCATCCACTAAGACATTTGGATCATCTCTTGATGGCCCTCGTGCCTAATGAAAGAAAAAATGGTTTCAGTTAGAAAGGGCGGGTAATTCATTTTCAATTCATTAATATGACACATTTCACAAGTTTTCAGTTACTCCATTTCTGTTTCTTAAAGCGTTAATGTAATGTCTGGCAGGACTCACCCGTTTAAAGTGAGTGGCAGACTGAACCTTCCTGACGGGCTGCATGAGAGCATCTCTGACGATGACGCTGATGTCAGCACCAGAGTAACCATCCGTCTTCTTGCCCAGAGTCATGAAGTCTGATTCGGTGAGACTGTTAGGTGTGCTGCCCAGATTTAGCTTGAACATAAACATGCGAGCGTGCTCTTCAGGCAGAGGGATGTAGATACGTTTCTCAAATCTAAACACAACACAGAAGATGGACAATGAACAAACACTTGCAGTTAAAAGTGGTAGATGGACATGTACACTCATTCATTGCTGTTACTATTTTTCACATTTTAAAACAATAGTCAAACAAAACGGTTACACTTTATTTGAAGGTGTCCATGTTACAGCGTAAATATGCATTAAAGTACTCCGTAATATTAATTAACATGTACTTACTATAGGGTTTTGTTTAGGGTTAGCAATATGTAATTATGCATAACTTACTGTTATAATTACAACAGTAAGAACATGTAATATAGGTAACAAGGGAACTATAAAATAAAGTGTTACCAACAAATCAAATATATGAAATAGAGCTGTTACAAATGGATGTGTAGGAAATCATAGCTTATACGTCACCACCTACGTCTAGGTTTTTTATACATACACTACAGTTCAAAAGTCTGAGGTCGGCAACATTTTTTTAAACAATCTCGCTTATGCTCATCAATGCCGAAAATACAGTAAAAAACATAAAATTGTGAAATATTACAGTTTAAAATAAACTGTTTTCTATTTTACTATATTTTAAAATGTAATTTATTGCTGTGATGCAAAGCTGTATTTTCAGCATCATTACTCCAGTCTTCAATGTCACATGATCCTTCAGAAATCACTCTAATATGATGATTTAGTGCTCAAGATACATTTCTTATTATCAATGTTGAAAATAGTTTTCCTGCTTAATATTTATGTGGAAACCGTGAAACCTTTTTCTTTAATGAATAAAAAGCATTCATTTGAAATATAATTATTTAGAAACATTTCTTTATTGTCACTTTTAATCAATTTAATGCATCCCCGAATATTAATTTAATTATTAATTTCTTTCAAAAAACAAAATATTACCGACCGCAACCCATACATAATTTCAAACGTTCAGGATTTAAAATGGATTTAAAAAATGTCCACATAATTAAAATACTGAGACCTGTACATCTTTAATAATAACATTCAACATGATTTATGGTTTCTGAATCCATTATGAGCTACAAGATTTGAAAAACCTGTTCCTTGGTGATGTGACTCAAGTGATGTCATTAAAACATGCGTCACAGTTTCTCAGTTAAACATAAACATATCTCAGTTGAATGAGATAATCTTTAACTTATAAACTCAATCACTTCTCTCTGACTGATCTTTCAGTTGTTTTCATCATTGTAATTCAGTCACTCATGGAAACAAATTATTACCGTCTTCTGATGGCAGAATCCAACGTCCATGGGATATTTGTGGCTCCCAGTACCAGGATCCCTTCATTGTCAGTACCAACACCTATAAAGACATGGATTTGCATTAGAAGTATTAAACCTTCTTTCATCACTTATTTAAAAATGTATTACTTTTATCTTAAATACGACAAAAGGGCGTATACAATGTCAAATAAATAATCTCACTATGCAAAAATGATAGGAATATAATTTCTTAATATTAATTTCTATAAAAAATATATATATTTGTTTTATTAATACATTCAAATTCAATTATATCTGAAAAGCACACATGCTAGAGACAAAAAAGAAAGATTTTGATGACATGATTTCACATCACTGCTGATTCAGAATGTGTTTCAGACAAACAAGCCATTTACTCGTTCATTTAGTTTCTTTGTGGTGTGTTTTATTAGGATTGGAGGTAAACTCTTCAGAAGCAGGATTTGACATACATGACAGACAGACAGTCATAACATATTCTCACCTTGCATCTGAACCAGAAACTCTGTTTTGATTCTGCGAGCTGCTTCACTTTCATTCTCGCTCCTGGAGCCGCAGAGTGAATCGATCTCATCTATGAAGATAATAGAGGGCTTGTGCTCTCGGGCCAACGTGAACAAGTTCTTCACCAGCCTGTGGGGATAAAAGGACACGTTTAGACAACACGTGACATCATTTTAACCATTTAATCAGGTGACTTCAACAACTTCAACAATCAGAAATGTAGATATTTCCAGTATTTTTGATAATTTCCTAAAATTATACAGAATGTACAGCCATAAGAACTAATTATAAAGCCATAAAGAATTAAATGTTTTAAGCATTTTGGCTTTCATTTACAGGTCAGTTGGTGAGTCAAGGTTGCTCGATACCATATTCTGTTCAAAGATCCACATAAAAGCTGTACAAAACAGATGTTCACTTTCTAGCAAACCCCCAGAATAGGTAAAGGAAACCATCACCATTCCTCACAACTCACTTTTCACTCTCTCCCAGCCATTTGGATACCAGGTCTGAGGAGGAAATGGAGAAGAAGGTGGAATTGTTGGCTTCTGTCGCTACCGCTTTGGCCAGGTAAGATTTGCCTGTTCCTGGAGGCCCGAACAGAAGGATGCCCCTCCATGGAGTTCTTTTACCTGAGACAGAAACAATTTGTATCATTATCTGTCAACGTCACTCATGAAGTATTGGTACAGTTGCAGTTTTGGTTACACCCACAGCCATCAATTATCCCTTTACACAAGGTTCAAACTACTGAGCAAAGCACAAGACACTTAGGCCCTGTTTACACCTGTTATTAAGATGCGTTTTGGTCGATCGGATCACAAATGGACAATGCTAAATACGGGTGTAAACGGGGTCTGAAACGTTTTGAGCTTGTCCACTTTCAACCACTTCCAGAGGTAGTTGAAAACACATTCGACCGGATTGCTTTCGTAGTGTAAACGCTCATGTGGCCGAATGCGTTCAAACAGCCACAAAAGACCATCTATTCTCCGTACTGACCTAACGCGTAACACAAGTGTGCTAGCTAGATGGGATTTAAACATTGCCAAAGTTTGGAAGATGAAAAATGTACAAGCACAAGGTTCTCTCACCTTTCCTGATTTCTAACACTAGCGTTTGGTCTTGCGGCTGTCAGAGCAGAAACTGAAGCTGCTGCTCTCCGTATGTTTTTACATTGTCTCCGGTCGCTTTCATATGTACATTGTATGAGCTTATTTCATCCATTAGATCAAAAGATCTGAAAAAACTCATACATTTACCCACCCATAGACCCTCCCCTCGAAGAAATCAGGACAGAAGTGGTTGAAAGTGGACAAAATATCGATGCATCGTGAATCAAGAAATGATTCTGGATCGATTCCAATTTTTCCAATATTACCAGGTATAAACAGGGCCATATTGGCATTAATGAACATTAAATACTTTAAGAGTAATCTAAGAGTACATTTAAACTTTAAGAGTGTTCCATGAAAGCATTAACCCATTAGTTTATATTGCTAATCCAGGGAGGAAAAAGCCACTTGCCTGTGAAGAGATGTGGGAATTTGATTGGCAGAATGACGGCTTCTTTCAAAGCCTCTTTGGCGCCCTCCAACCCGGCGACATCATTCCATTTGATGTTCGGCTTCTCCATGACAATGGCTCCTGTGACAGAACAACGGTCTTTGAATCAGTCAATAAGATTTAACAGAGATTTCTTGGAATTTAAAACGAAGAAACATCAAATATAATAACAAAAAAGTACTGTTTTTGCTTAGGTTTTACTTAAGAATAAAAGTAATAAAAAGTGAAAAACAAAATGCGTAGTATTTTGTAGTATTTAGAAGAAAGTGTCTGAATAGGGAATAAGTAACCTGAGAGTTGATTCTGAAATTTCTTTTTCTCTGGGTCATCTCCTTCTCCATCGCTCTCATTCCTAGGGTTAAAAACACAAGGTGAGATGTGCGCAGACAGGCACTTTACAGATAGTACCGGTATGAGATCTCTCTTTTCTTATCACACTTAAACTCACAAAAACACACAAAAATGTACGAGTACTCTCGTAAACGCAGTCTTAAATGAATGTTAAGAGTTGTGAGAAAAATCGGATGTGCGTCAGCTCTTAATGCGACAGCCTAATAAACCTGTTGCTGTCATTCATGTTAATCAAAGAACATTAGAAAATCACTCATCGCTCTCGACTAACTTTAGTAGCTTTAATAAGGATGTATCAATATTTAATTCATACAGTGAAGACTATGCAATGTTATTTAACATTAAATTACTTTATTCAGTTTCTGTAGCTCTGTATTTCTTACCTGAACCTACCTAAAAAATCTTTTTAAAAAAGATGTTTATTTCATTACTGTTCATTATCTTTGTTCTATTGCATTTATTCTTATTGTATTACTGATTGCTTACTTGTCTTTTATAATGTTTAAACTTTATATTAGTTAGGCAAATAGTTTATGTTGTGGTATAAAAATTGGAATCAAGAATTTCGAATTTTATTGGTATGTAAAATGTTGACGTCATCACAGCCTTATTTCTTAAAATACAAGACAACTTCCATTTAATATCAACAGTGGTATTGCTGTCTGTTATATTGGCCTTCATATTAGTACTTAGTAAAAATATGGAATTAAACAAAAAATATCATATTTGTATATATAAATATTAGTGCTGACTAATCGGTTGTACATTGTTTCTATGATTAATCGCAACTAACATTTAATGTTTTTCATATTAAAGACAAAGACAGTATATTTTAAATATTTGATCTAACAGGTAAGAAATATCCAGAAATTAAATAAAATTCTAACAATTCAGTATTCACTGCATAATTTATAAATTAAATATAGATATATTTTTAATTATAGCTACAAAAGTTATTTAGTTGAAAGCAGTTAAGGATTTTCTATTTTTCTTTTGTTCTTAGATTAGCACGGCATGAATATGACATCCATTTTCTCACAAATATTTACGTTCATTTAAGACTTTAACTTATTTAAGACTGTGCATACAAGGATATTTGACAAAACGGCCATTTTGGGATAAGTTTGTGTGTTTTTGCTCGTTCAAGCGTGAAAGAGAACTAGCGCGCTGTCTGAAGCGGGTTCCTGTGTGCTTGAGTTACAGGAGATTCTCAGACGTGCGCCCCAGTGCCGCACCGCGTTCTCTTTTGTGACTTCAATGGTTTAAAAGGATTTGGATGAATAAGAGCGTGAACACAATGTAACACTAACTAAAGAATGACAGGAAAAAAAAAAATGGATGCTGCATGAATTGTGAGTAATAAATTATTAACGCGCTACACAAAAAAAAATGCGTTAACGCATTAATTTAATTTTGACAGCCCTAACAAATATATAATAAATAGAATTAAATATTTAAAATATATACCCTCTTTATGTTGTTTCTACATCAATTTGGAAATTCAATGTGAAATTAATAAAAAATATATTATAAATTTTGAATGTTAGGTGTGATTAATCAAAAAATGTGCAACAAAACAGTCTCAGTAGCTAACACACCTTAGTATGTGAACACACACTATCACTTAGGGATATGCAAAACTTCTATTTTATCTGAATGGCCAATGGTCCATCAGAGCCGGATGGTCCATCAGAGCCGGATGATATGCATTTTTTTAGTAGGGCATTCAGACTGGACATGTTATTGTGCTCAAAAACAATTGGGTAATGTTTGTCATTTTGATATTTAGCTGATCCACAGAAATCGAGCACACATTTCGAATGTATGCATGTATGTTTTTGTATTTATTCAGTCACACCCACCCTTTGTCACTGGACTGGGACTCCTTCACTGGTTTGACCGGGGCTTTCTCTTTCTTCTTCAAGTGCTCTTTCAGCTTTTCAGCCCGGTCTAAATATTCGGCACATTTGGCCCGGATACTTTGTTTGGCCTTATCACCCTGTGCTTCATCTTCATTGTATAAAAAAAAAAAAGAGTTAAAGATATAGAAAGCCTTTCCTGTTGTGATGTATTCTGCTTAACATACTGATACATAAGAATGTGTAACTAACTATAAAGTAACAAGCAAACTATTACAGCCTGGATAAAAACAAATTATATGACAGGAATAATATAATTTTTCTGTAGCTAAAATCATTCTTATTGATGCATGATATAAACAAATTTCTGCTGCATACTTACATTTGACAACATGTAGGAAATATTGAACAGCATGCTGATATAAACGCAGGGCCTCTTCATAGTTTTCGGCCTTATCCTCCTGAGATGCCTTACTGGCCAGATCTATAGCTTTCTGTGTGGTAAATATCATAGAATTTTTTCAGAATGGGTTTGAGGGAAAAATACAATATGGCTGTTAATTAATTAACGCCGTTTTAATGTCTAAACATTGAATGTATGGAGGATTTCAATAATGATGCGAAAGCACATATATTAGACACTTCAGCAAACCATCATTCTCCAACCAACGGAAATTATGGATTTGTCCTCCAAGAAAAACTATAACGTAAAGCTTAGGAGTTCACCAGAACAATGAGCCTAAAATTAATAGGCGTATTCATAAACACAAAACTAAATTTAGATGTTAACTTCACACTAGACAATGGTCAAACCCAACCGCATCGTTACCTCACCTGATCTTAACCTGACTTATTAACGTATAAAATGCCATTTATAATCTCACGCACAATCGATTAAGCCTGATTACGAACATAACACGTTTGTCAGTATATAAATTTAACAAGTTAAAGAAAACATGATGGGTGCTAGTAAGAGATGAGCGATCATTTCGCCGAGTTTACTACAAAATCATTGCTTTCAAATCTATGAATTTACAAATCGTTCAAGACTTGTTATTTATCTTAGTTAAATCCGTAAGTTAACATTCTTGCTGTCAGTTGAAAAACTATGAGCTAATTTGTTTGCTAACTTACCTGTAAGTTGTTGTTGGCAGCCATAGGGGCTGAAAAAATCAAGAACGTACGACGTGTTTCGGAAATATAAAGACAGTGTTATATTAACTGTCACAAACACGATTTAACAAACAAACAACAAGGATTGTAGATTTATGATTTTTTTTTCAGTGCTTAGTTTTGAGATCGTTGAATAACAGAGGAAAAAACAACTTCCGTATTAAAATGTCGAATGTCACTTCCGCCTCCTCGCTCACGTGTTCCAAAAATGTCATGCGTCATACGTGTAAGACAAGCCTCTTTGGCGCGCCCTGATAAAATGCCTCTGGTTTCATGAACAAAAAAATAAAGGAGTAATTCTTACGTAATAGAAGTTGTTGTCGTCATATTAACTATTGTTGTGGGTAAAAACTAAAGGATTCTCTCAAGATGACGCGGCCAAACATAAAGTGTAACTGCCTGACCAGAAGTATATCAGATTTTGTAAAAATCATCTGCAACCATTTGATTGTAAGCTATTGAATTTACAATGTTACAATGATTACAGTTCCTTGAAAACTATCATCGGGGAGACTGAGACTAGCTGGGAATCTATAATCTATAGGCTGTCTGAGCAACTATAAGGTTTATAGTCAATTGGTTTCTGTTGATGCTGGTTTCAAGCACTTGATATTCTTCATTTTTTTTAATGTTTTCTAATATCTATTAGGTAAATAAATGAACACAATAAAACGCACTGACTAATTTTTTATGCCAGATTTTCAAACATCAGGACAGATGTTATTTTTAATCCAATTTAATAATTTAATATTTGCAACAAAAAAAAAACGTTTTTTTTTTTTTTGCATTACATAACATTCATTTTAATTAATTATGCCTCAGGCATTTTTTTCCCCTAAACTGATTGGACATATTTGGGCTCTAGACTATAACAGACTAATGACAAGTTCCCATGTGACAACTTACCCCTTATAGTGGTCAATGTAAACTATATTTCCCAACCCACTTTGAGAAGTGTGATAACTAACTCCAGTCTCATCACTATTATTATATTGGCTTCCGTATTAATACTAGAAATCTGCACATTCACAGCTACACAGAAAGGCCAGTGTGTTACTATAGTGATATAGCTACCAAAAGACTGAAGTCATCAGCAAGATAACTGAGCTATAAACAAGTGTTGCTATTGTCAAACTGAAAGGTCACCTACAATCATGAGCCATAACATTGCTTACACATTGTCAGGTATTATATTGCAATATGACAGGCTAGTAATAATATAAATATCTTACGCTTGTTTCTTTTGGAATGTTGTGACATCTAACAAAAAGGCACCACAGTAAACAAAAAAAAAAACAAGTAATGGAACAGACAACAAATAGAATCTAGTATAACCAAACAGAAAATGTATATATACAAAACGACGAGAGTATACAAGTGTAAGTGGTCCACTGCCTTTATAATAAACATAAAATCAAAATAGACCCTTTACATTTTCTTAATATGCAATTTCTTAATAAAGTTCCTAGACTTATTGCACATGATTCATCAATGCACAAAATTGAAAGAAAAAAATTGCTTGTATCCAAAACTTGACATCACCAAGCCTTCTTAATTTTCATTCGGTCCCCTAAAAACACCAGTGCAATCGGATGTAAACAGCATTTAATTTTTACTTTAAATAACTGTAGTAAGCTACAGTTGGTAGCTGAGAAATATTAAATATCATCAAATTTACAGAACGGTCCATTAAGGTTTTTATGAACAGTTTAGCTTCACCGCTCTTGAAAGTTGAAGCATTGTTGTGTCTAACACAAAATCTCACGAGAAAGAAAAATAAGCATGATGGTCCACCTCTAAATTTTACCTCTAAACCTCTAGATTTTACGTATGCATATGAATTGAGGTGTTGTCACATTGAGAAATGCAAAATCCAGTCTTTTAGATAGCAATCAATGCAATTCGCCATGTCGACCAACAGAAAGCTGCTGGGTTTGAAAGTTACTTCTGTGTAAACTGTGCTCTATACCAACTGAAAACGTAGCTATTTTTCCACACATTTTACTAATGTTACTGTACCTTTAGCCACCAAATAGTCCAATACTCTCCAATACTGTTTGAGAATTGGCCCCTTCAGGTCCCTGAAACTCCACCCATATCATCCCACAACCTGGAGCCATGGATGAGTTTCTATATCTGTTATAATCTATGATACTGCTGTCAGATCTGGTGACATATGGGTAATTAGGATAGCAAAGACTAAACGTTTTACTTGCAAAAGAACCAGACCTAAAAAAAAGCCAACATCCTGAAAATAAACTAAAACAACTGAAATAACCCACAGTGAAAAAGCATGTAATGTGTCACTGTCTAATGGCGGAAGAACCAAAACACTTGCCTTCCAGACACTACATTTTTACATTAGACATTAAATGAAATGACCAGACCTTTAGATCAAGAGGTCATGGTTTTGCTGATTGCCATGTCGTCATCAGCTCTAACAGCTCATCTGCCATGACTACACCTTCTAGCTGCAATAAGCTTTTTTTTTATTTACGAGCATTCAACATTATGTGTGTTCTGCCGAAATAAAATGTTTTACAAACGCACTTCCACATTGCACTTGTAGTGTTTTAAGAGACTTGGCACATAATGCATTAAAGCAACACTATGTAAAATTTTTTACCTTAAAATAATGTTTCCAAAATCTTATCAGTGGTTCATCAAGTCGTAACAGGGTGAAAGGCACTTCTGGATTCGCTTTGCGGTCCTATATCTGCTATAACCACACTATGCAAGTTTGCCAGATCGGGCCGCGGTTCTGTAGTCCGAATGAGATATAAGAAAACTACAAATTTGACTTGCTTCCAGCATTATCTTTCCGAATTTCTCAATCGAAGTTGTCACTCAAAATAAAAGTTGGACTGCTTGGACATATTCATAAATACACAAAGAGACTGTGATAATTTGATAGTAACCTCTTTGTTATCGAGATAGTTTTGGAGCTCTTCTGCTCTGTCGAGATACTGCTTACACTTATCTCTGATCTTCTGATTCCCCTCCTTACCCTGTGGTTCACCTGAATGTATGGAAAACAAAGGGTTACATTTGCAAGAAAATGACAAGACACCATAGTAAATTGTATATATTATGCACTCACGTTTTACTATATGCAGAAAATATTTCACTGCATGTTGATAAGATTTAACAGCCTCCTCATAATTTCCATCCTGGTCCTCCTGAGAAGCTTTGTTGGCGACAGCTATAGCTTTCTGTGAAATGAAGCATTTGCCATTTACTTATATTAACTCATTATAGTCACACCTGACTATATATTTAGGACATTTTTGAGACACATAATCACAAGGTGAGTAAGATATGTACATCTTAAGACACTAGGCAGATTTTAAAGTGTGTACATAAATAAAGCATCACTACACGGCATGTAGTTTAATATTTAAATATGAATAAATAATGTTGTATGACAATTATGTAACTGTTAACATGGTTGTGTTGAGTCAATCAATAATATGAAGTGATTTATGACTAGAAGTACAAATGTATCAGTGACACTTAACTTTAATAGATATTACAATTATAATGAATCTGATAAGGCACATAATTGAATAATAATGAATTCAGATTATCATGAATCTTATAGAGATTCAGATCATTATTTATTTAAAAATCTCAAATGTAACAAGGCACAAATGTCTAGTGACATATAATGTGGCTTTTGACATTATTATCTTGACTATATCATATAATATGACTTTATAAATGTAACTGTGTAATGATTTATGAGATGAAAATAATGAACCACACGAATAGGCTAAGTTAAAATTCACCAGTGAATATGGCAACTTCCTGCTCTTCATAAATGTTTCCTTTCGGGGGATGAAAATGCTTTTCAGATAATCATCACACTTAAAAGGTAAAATTGTTCCTGAACTGATAATATCCTCGATATACATAATATCCGGTGTTAGTATGATCGCGGCTCAATAGCCAGCATTTGAAGGCATCCTGTGAGCTTTCGAATCCACTACTTGCTGTCTAAGCAGGCAGCTCACTAGGTTTTGAAACACTGTCATTACGATGAACTGCGTACTCAAAGATAACTTAAATCACTCCAACTTCAACTTTATTCTTACAATGAACATGGTTGCGAGAGTGGTGAATGTGAAAGTAGTTTCTATTTTAAGAAGAACATTTTTACGGCATTTAAACATAACAAACCATAACACTTGGTGAATTCACATTGCCAACACATTTATTGATGATTTCTGAAGGGATATATTTACCTGTAAATTTGTAGGCTCCATGTCACGCTGATTTGTTTTGTGTGAAACCGGTCACTGCTAAGTTTCGGTAGTTTGTCGGCGTTGACTGAATTTGTTGACACCCACTCGACTCATAGATCAGGCATGATAATGATTGAGGGAAAACACGAGAAACAGCGCCCTCTACATTCTCACACTCAGAAAGATTTAATAATAGCTAAAAAAACGGATTTGTTTGCTAGTTCATACTAGAATGATTGTTGTTTGCTTAGTTTGTTTATCTGCTGATTAATAAGTAAAAAGTGGTGAAACAGATACTCAAATAATAAACTAGATACTACAAAATATAATATATTTTTGTATTAAAATAGGCTGTATTATTTTTATTGTTAGTTACAAAAATGAGAATTTTGGTGGTGTTCTCATGAAAATAATTTCTGTCATGACAACTCTCGTATGTTACCAATGTTTGGTAATGTTAATGGATATGACAATGTTGATATGTTTCGTCTTGGCGGAATAGATCTGCTATATATGCTGCTGCTGCAGAGCAACTTGCTACTGCCAATACATACCAATACAACACACTGCTGTGAGCAAGTAAGACATTCTGCTGCTGTACAATATAGCGTACATGAATTACACCATTGCAGATCTATACAGGTGGAGCTGGGGAAGGTGGAGGGTTTCTGAAAGCGCACTGCAACTGCTACAGCAAATGCTGCCCAAGTATTTGAAGGATGAGCAGCGAGCTCATTGGCTACTGATACAACAGGAACCAATCAGCTGTGCCCTATAGAGATAGATGTGATTGCAAACAGATTGCGTTAAGGATATATTATCCTGCGCCATCTAGATTTTCATGACAGAACTTGTTTGAAAACACAATCATAAAAATCCTAACCCTTAAAACAGGCCTTTTTTATTCATATAATTTAATCTAAGCATCATTTCTAATTTCTTTCTTTTGATTTTGGAATGAAATAAGATTGATCCTATAATTTGTGCTGCTGTTTTCATACCAGACAATGATCAATGTATTTACTGTTGATGTCACTTTCCCCCATGCATTGTAAACAGTGTAATTATATTAATTTGTTGTTCAGGTGAGTTCATCAGAAATTTGTGAGCCAAATAATCTAAGGGTTGCTGACTGATGCAGTTATGAGCTATCAGTGTCGTGTGCTGTGAATTCCCTTCGTGAAGTCAACAAAAAGTTCTTTTGTTTTGGTGCCTACATTGCTGGTTCTGTTTCGCAAGCTAAATTGTTAAACACTTTTTTTTCACAATGTTGCAGTTCTTCATGCATCATTTTCACAGTTTAGACCAACAATACACCACTATATGGCAAAATGGCCGAGATATAAAAGATCTGCCAAATATATATTTTTATAGTTTTATAAACTGAAAATACATTTTTATTTCAACATATAAACACCAAAATAAATATTTCATAATATTTATTCAAGGGACAAGAAAAAAAACTTCTGCAATGAAATTAATTTCGCAAGGTTAGGTAATTTAGGCCGGTTTCATAGACAGGGCTTAGATTAAGCCCAGATTAAGACTTAGTTCAATTAGGGCATTTAAGTAGTTTTTATAAACATGTCTTAACAAAAAAACCTTTACCGGTGTGCATCTTGAGACAAAACAATGGCACTTTTAAGATATGTAAGTGCAATTTGCTTTCAGTTAAAACAGCTTAAACATGCATTTTAGTCTGGGACTATTTTATTGTCTGTGAAACCAGGGTTTCATTTGATACACCTGAAAATGAAGGGATAGATGTACAGTCTGGCCAATAGGTGCCACTGTTGATCAGCTGATTAAACATTGAAACTAACTTTCCAAAACAGAAAATCAACTGCAAGGCTACTAGAAGAAAACGAAACTTATATAGCCCAAAATCACAAGCACCTCATAATCAGTTTGTGTTGGAACAAGGAAAGTTATTAAAGCTTGGATGTTATTCATGAAGGGCTGAATTCAGTAAATGGATTTTAAGAAGCTAGTTTTGTTTATGGTTGAAAGGGTGGTCTGTGTTAAAATGACAGAACTGCAAGACAACTCACAAATTTCTACAAGAAAAAAATGTCTAGGTCACAGACATCTATAACTAAACAGAATTTAATATCATGTCCTCCAAGGCGGGAAATATGGGACATTCTTACAGTGGCTACAGCGCAGTACTGCAGTGGCACTTGTCCAAGATGACCTGAAAAACTATGCAGAGTATTTAACACAACATGTAACAGATATATGTGAACAGACATAATGGAAACAAAGCATCTTGCACTTTGGCATCTGGCTGTGAACCTAAGATTCCACAGCAGAGAAAGTGGAGAGGAATTAGCTTCATTTTCTGTTAGAAATATGAAAAAGGACAAATGCAAATGAGGCCTTTTTACTTTAATAAAGTTATGAGTTTAATTTTAGAGTCACTAATTAGTGGAAGAAGTAGTGGAATTCCCAGTATTAAATGCTATTGATCAATTATTTTTCTTTTTTGATTCACTCTTAGAAGAAAGAACCTTTAAGGGTTCTGTCAGGCACTTCATATATAAAACATTTTAGGGGTTGGCATCATGGGATCATGTTATGGGGCGGCAGTGGCTTAGTGGTTCATGTAGGTTGTCTACAAACCGGAAGGGTGGTGGTTCTATCCCTGGTTCCACCCTGAGGAAGACACCTAACCCCCGCTGCTCCCGACGAGCTGGATGGTGCCTTGTTTGGCTGACACTGCCGTCGATGAGTGAATGAGCGTGAGGCAATATGTAAAGCGCATTGTTGGCCATGGGTCTGTGGAAAGTGCTGTATAAATGCAGTCGATTTATGAATTTAGTGTTAATTATTTATTTTGTTTTAACTCATATTATGTAGTAATATACTTACATAGAAATTTTTTGGCATAAATGGTTCTTTAAAATTGAGTCAAGAACTCTATAGGTTCTATATAAAACCCAATCAAATATTTTTTTTAAGATTGCATATTTCTCAAGCAGAGTCAATCAGTGAAGGCATTTGATCATCCTATAAATATTTACATGGTTTTGCATAATCCCAACCAATATCCAATGTAAAGTGATACAAATCTTCTCATAGTAGTCACACACAAAATATTAATAATATCATAGTTAACCAGGGGTGTCTAAACGCTGTCCTGGAGGGTTACTGTCCAGCAGAGTTTAGCTCCAACTTGTCTCAACAAACCTGCATTGAAGTTCCCAGTATGCCTAATAAGACCAGAGATTATCTTATTGGGAGATCCAAGGGCCTGTGGCTCTACCATTGGAAAAAGCGTAACGGCTAACTTGGATCATGTGAGCCTTTATAACCAATCTCATTACAGCCTTGACGCCATTTCGTTCAGAGTTGTACGACAGTCAATCACTGTTTACGGATACCATAGAAATGAATGAGAACTGCAGTAAACTGAATCTCATCTGTCGCGCATTTGTCAGTGACTTTTCTAACAAAACAGCTTTTTTGGGGAGTAAAATAGATCAATCCAAAAAAAACAATTTTAAGAGCAAACATGTTGAAGATTAGCTGATGGGCTGTCGATTCATTAAATGTAAATGCTTTTTTCCTCACAAGAGCGTTTATTCAGCCTCTCCTCCATTGACATCCATTACAAAAACGGCCTCTTGTCTCCTTCCCCGCATACCGCAACGTTAGCAGGCGTTACACTTTTTTCAACTAAGGTTGCAGGCTTGCCTTGAAGTGGCTTTGGTAAGACCTTGATTAGCTGTTTCTAGTGTGTTTATTTTGGGTTGAAGCTAAACTCCAGCTGGCCCTCCAGGAGCAGGATTGGTCACCCCTGTTCTGAACAGAGTTTGAGGAGATGATGGAGCGTCTGCAGTATGAAGGTTTTGGCTGTGTTTCAGGTCAGGAAGCATCAGCTCATCTGCATGATTTGGCACTAGAGCCGCAGGGTCCCTGTCACATGGTTTATCCTCCAGCCAGTGTCTGTCCAGCTGTTTGCTGTCCAGAGGAACGTACAGACATCCACAGGGTCAAGAGCGTAGGATAATAGTTTCAATAGCATTTACAAGTAACTATAAACTGTCTATATCTGTCACGTTCATTTGTGGGTTTAGTTTAATTTCCTGAAATTTTAGTTTGTATGTTACTATTTCTTGTGTTTCTCTTCAGTTGTCATGGTTGCTAGCTTGTGTTCATTGTTTGTCATGGTTGTTCATTATTTTAGTGATTTCATCCACCTGTTCCTTGTTTAGATCATCAGTGTTGCCCTTTAAGTTTAGTTTGTTCTTTGTATGGTGTTGGTTGTGTTTCATGCACTCCATTGAGTCCATGGATCATGAGCCTGTGCCTACCACAGACACTGAACCAGAGCTGATGCCCACCACGGACCCAGTCTCAGCACCTATGACTAAAAACGGTGCCAGAGCCTGCAGCCTCGTTAGTCCTGGACAAAAAGCTTGCCGCCCAGTGTGATCATGTGTGAGCCGGTTCCTACAATCATCCAAGTCTTCTTCATCACCGCTGGTTCCACCCAGCTCCAAGTCTTCTTCATCACCACTGGTTCCACCCAGCTCCAAGTCTTCTTCATCACCACTGGTTACACCCAACTCCAAGTCTTCTTCATCACCACTGGTTCCACCCAGCTCCAAGTCTTCTTCATCACCACCGGTTCCACCCAGCTCCAAGTCTTATTTATTCCCACTGGTCCCACCCAACTCCCAGTATTCTTCATCACCGCTGGATCCACCCGGCTCCAAGTTTTTTTCATTGCTGCTGGTTCCACCCACCTCCAAGTCTTTTTCATTGCTGCTGGTTCCACCCGGCTCTAAGTCTTCTTCACCGCTGCTGGTTCCACCCAGCTCTAAGTCTTCTTCACCGCTGCTGGTTCCACCCAGCTCCAAGTCTTCTTCATCGCTGCTGGTTCCACCCAGCTCCAAGTCTTCTTCATCGCTGCTGGTTCCACCCAGCTCCAAGTCTTCTTCATCGCTGCTGGTTCTACCCAGCTCCAAGTCTTCTTCATTGCTGATGGTTCCACCCAGCTCCAAGTCTTCTTCACCGCTGCTGGTTCCACCCAGCTCCAAGTCTTCTTCATCACTGCTGGTTCCAACCAGCTCCAAGTCTTCTTCATTGCAACTGGTTCCACCCAGCTCTAAGTCATCTTTACCGCTGCTGGTTCTACCCAGCTCCAAATCTTCATCACCACTGGTTCCACCCAGCTCCAAGTCTTCTTCATTGCTGCTGGGTCCACCCAGCTCCAAGTCTTCTTCATCACCGCTGGTTCCACCCAGCTCCAAGTCTTCTTCATCCCCGCTGGTTCCGCCCAGCTCCAAGTCTTCTTCACCGCTGCTGGTTCCACCCAGCTCCAAGTCTTATTTATTGCCACTGATTCTGCCCAGCTTCAAGTCTTCTTCATCGCTGCTGGTCTCCAAGTCTTCTTCATCACCACTGGTTCCACCCAGCTCCAAGTCTTCTTCATCACCACTGGTTACACCCAACTCCAAGTCTTCTTCATCACCACTGGTTCCACCCAGCTCCAAGTCTTCTTCATCACCACCGGTTCCACCCAGCTCCAAGTCTTATTTATTCCCACTGGTCCCACCCAACTCCCAGTATTCTTCATCACCGCTGGATCCACCCGGCTCCAAGTTTTTTTCATTGCTGCTGGTTCCACCCACCTCCAAGTCTTTTTCATTGCTGCTGGTTCCACCCGGCTCTAAGTCTTCTTCACCGCTGCTGGTTCCACCCAGCTCTAAGTCTTCTTCACCGCTGCTGGTTCCACCCAGCTCCAAGTCTTCTTCATCGCTGCTGGTTCCACCCAGCTCCAAGTCTTCTTCATCGCTGCTGGTTCCACCCAGCTCCAAGTCTTCTTCATCGCTGCTGGTTCTACCCAGCTCCAAGTCTTCTTCATTGCTGATGGTTCCACCCAGCTCCAAGTCTTCTTCACCGCTGCTGGTTCCACCCAGCTCCAAGTCTTCTTCATCACTGCTGGTTCCAACCAGCTCCAAGTCTTCTTCATTGCAACTGGTTCCACCCAGCTCTAAGTCATCTTTACCGCTGCTGGTTCTACCCAGCTCCAAATCTTCATCACCACTGGTTCCACCCAGCTCCAAGTCTTCTTCATTGCTGCTGGGTCCACCCAGCTCCAAGTCTTCTTCATCACCGCTGGTTCCACCCAGCTCCAAGTCTTCTTCATCCCCGCTGGTTCCGCCCAGCTCCAAGTCTTCTTCACCGCTGCTGGTTCCACCCAGCTCCAAGTCTTATTTATTGCCACTGATTCTGCCCAGCTTCAAGTCTTCTTCATCGCTGCTGGTCTCCAAGTCTTCTTCATCACCGCTGATTCTGCCCAGCTCCGAGTACCCTCATGGTCTCTTCTGCCTCTGGTCCTGACAGTCCTTCTACCAAATCCAAAAAATCTTTATGTTTTTTTAATTGTTAGTTTATGTAAACATGCAGACTAAATGAAGTCTTTGGATGTTTCATAATATCTTACTAGTTTTTAGCATCTTACACCATGATTTTGAAATGTTTAAATCAAGACCACAACCCAAGGATTAAATTGTTTAATCTCTGAGAGTTTACTGCATGCCAGACTGTGTATATCATCTAACAAAATTTGTAAACTGTTACAATGTTATAGCCATATTTTTATCGCATGTATGTTCATTTTGTATATGTGTCTGATTTCTGTCTACTCATATGGTGTAATTGAGTCATAGCAAGTGTTAACAGTGATTAACAACTATTCATTTTGAACTATACTCGGAATTCTTCCCATTTAATTGACTCACCACATTCACATGTAAGGGGATCACATACGAGAAAAGATATTGACTAGTTAACTATTGACTCAGGAGTTAATCTGATCTTAATAGAACATATTTTTTTCTTTTTATTATGTGAATGTCACATTAAAATTCCCCATTGAAATTTTTACCAGACAATTTATTTTGCTACTTTTCAAATGCATTTTCTATATTGATTTAAATGTTTTTCCCTTGTAAAGGATAGCCTTTTAATCTTAAACTATGAAAATACATCATTTAAAAAAAGGGAATTGGGTGAATTCGGGTTAACTGGGACAGTTTTTGCCATTGAGATGACTGGAAAAAACTGTCCCAGTTATCCTGAATTAACAGCTTTAAAAATATATTAATCTCAACAAAGAATGATTTTTTTTTTTTTTTCAAAAATGAAATGACCAAATTTTTTAACCTGTTATATAGCCTATATATATAGATTTTTTTTTTCAATATTTATTATGATTTAAACAGTTTTCTCAGATGTCTCAGATGGCCAGATAGTGATTCAGCTTATGAATTGTAAAAATATTGGTGTCTGTGAGCCAAGAGACAGTGTAGGCTACACAATGAGTTATTTAAAAACAGCTGTTGAGATAGTATCCTCAATTAAAAGGATTAGCAATTTGGACCCGAAACAGTATTCTTACGTTATGATTTAAGAAGCGAGTTGATTGATTGATTGATTTTAAGGTACCTTTATTGTCAGAAAGGGAAATGAATGGGTTGATCCAATAATCTCCACAGATCATGAGAGCACTTTGAGTTTAAGCTCTCTTGACCATTTAACCTTGTTATAAGAGTTTTGCGGTCACATCATCTGGATGAGGAAGCTGCTGTGACTCACATTGAGGGACGAGGAGGACAATTTTCTGCTTTACTGCCCCTGACTATCCGCTAGCAATGAATAAATCTGCTGCTGTCAAATCCTCAAATAGATTATAGGGGAAAGGAAGTGTAAACTGTCAATTCTATTCATTTTCAATCTTTATGTTTTCATCTTATTCAGTGTGGTAGTGTAGTGTGAAAGGTACAGTTGTTTGAAGTGGAGTTTGAGTCCAGTGAATGGTGAATGAAGAATGAGAATGAGAATCAGTGTGTTGCGTGCCTGGTGGTATTTTGAAGTGTCCTGTATGTGTAGTGTGCTGTTTAATTTACAGCAACTCTTCCAAGAAGAGGCAAGCAGGGCTGATAATTAAGATGGTTCATCATGCCCACATTATCATCTCTGTTTCTAGCAAGCTGATGCCTATACAGGGGAACATGTAGGAGACAAAAGGGTTAGATATCAAATAAAAAAATGTCGCTAATGTTATTTCTTAAAGTTATAAGTAAATATAAGGCTTTGATTCAAAAGTCCTATTCAAATAAAGTACCATTAAAGTATGTCTGCCATAGTTTTTGAGTAAGAAGGGTTAAAAACACGAAATAATAAAAACATACTGCGATACATTTAGACAAGAAGCAGCTATATAACGAAGGTATATTTTACATGAAAGGTTGAACAATGGAGTTTTTCATTATTGTACATTTTAATTGTATGAGTGGTCACATGTTTTAGTTTGAGTTTTTTGTCTTGTTTATAATAATATTTTGGCCAAAAAAGATTATTTAATATTTTGGCCAAATATTTTTGCACATTACCTGTTATGTGTTAGCTTTTCTAAAATAATTAAAACTTTGCTGTAAGTTTATCAATTGGATGATTTGTTAATTTAATGGACAAATTACACATATTGTGTGACAACACGCCCTGCTTGTCAGGGGTTTGTGTTGATAATCCAATAATAGAGATGCTTGATGCAGAATGAATTAAGAACTATCTTTTAATAAACACCAGGAATGAATGAAAACTACACATATGAATGTAACAAACACAAGACCATGAACAGAGGAGAACTGAAGGCTTAAATGGAGGAAGGCAATCAACGAAACAGAGAACAGGTAAGAATTAATGAGAAACAAAGACAACTAATGAATGACATGGGCTGTGTTCGAAATCACCCCCCGTACCCTCATTTACTACTCCCAATAGGAATAGGCACTAATACTCCACTAGTGCACTTTAAGGACTAAATGAAAACGTAGTTGCACCATAGTTAGTGCTTGCCGTTTAATAATCATTTGAAACTTAGCAAACTGGCAGCTCCAATAATAATGAAAATTTTATCTTGAACTCTGTCATGTAAACTATAGCATGTATAGACCATAAATAAACTATTTAATTCATTCGAATTCATTCAATGTGACCCTCACAGTGCATTATGGGTATTCTCTAACCGTAGAGCGCATATGATAACGTCTACTATATGGTTTCGGACACCACTACAAATGGCTGCCCCTTCAAACATTGCCCTATTTAAGGATATAGGGGGCGATTTCAGACACAGCCTACTCAAATGGTGACAATGAAAACTATGACTAGGAAGAAACTAAACTTGGCATTGCTAATGTGTTAACATTGTGTACTGTAGCGTCTGGATGAAATCACAATGACTTATTCATTCTAAGCTTCAGAAAGCTTTTAACCTATTGGACTCATTCATGTAAATCACAGGCCTATCGCCGACAAATTGCCCCATTGTCACTTTAGTGGCATGGCAGAGGGTAAACAGCAACACCTCCAAACTCCATTGTGAGTTTCAAAAAGATCTTCAACTCAACTCCCCTCCCACGGCAGGCACTGAGGCCCGATGGCATGGATGGATATCTGAGAGATGCACCAATATACACTGAACAGAATTATAAACGCAACACTTTTGTTTTTGCCCCCATTTTTCATGAGCTGAACTCAAAGATCTAAAACTTTTTATATGTACACAAAAGGCCTATTTCTCTCAAATATTGTTCACAAATCTGTCTAAATCTGTTAGTGAGCACTTCTCCTTTGTCGATAACCCATCCACTTCACAGGTGTGGCATATCAAGATGCTGATTAGACAGCATGATTATTGCACAGGTGTGCCTTAGGCTGGCCACAATAAAAGGGCACTCTAAAATGTGCAGTTTTACTGTATTGGGGGTGGGGGGAACCAGTCAGTATCTGGTGTGACCACCATTTGCCTCACGCAGTGCAACACATCTACTTCGCAAGGAGTTGATCAGGTTGTTGATTGTGGCCTTGTTGGCCCAGTCCTCTTCAATGGCTGTGCAAAGTTTCTGGATATTGGCAGGACCTGGAACACGCTGTTGTATACTCTGATCCAGAGCATCCTAAACATGCCCAATGGGTGACATGTACAGTGAGTATGCTAGCCATGCAAGAACTGGGATGTTTTCAGTGTTTACAGTCTTAAGGTGATTAGATTCTTTGCTGGCTCTCAAAGGTTAACTGTTTGTGATATTTGCCATTCTGTGATTTGCTCTCTCTTTCTTTATTTACTTGTCATTATTCTGTTTATATGTATTCTTTGTTTAAGTATAGTCATATGTATTCGTAGGTTCATTTATTAAAACCCTTTATACGCTTGATTGCCTCTGTCTGCTGCTCAACTAACAAAGTCTCTTAAATGTGTGATCTTAAGCTACAAGCTTTTATATTGTTGAGTACTTTATAGTCTAATAGAACAGAAAAGTTATTCTTCATGACCAAAAGAATAACCTTTCTTGAGAGTTGATAAGAAGAAGAATCTTCCTTGAGAGTTGATAAGAAGATCATACGGTCGGTTCGGTGGACGAACAGATTATTCGTTGTGAAATTAATTCTATTAAAGGTTATTCTGAATATTGATCTAGCCTATATATATTCATAATTACAACGAATTATAATCAATTAATTATCCATGTACAAATACATGGGCTATGTATTCCATTTTTGGGTGATTTAAAATATGTAGGCAACAATTGATCATAACCAGTTATTATAGTTATTAATTATATATTTCCTTTTTGAGCTAATTCGCTACAGCACTGAGAGTGGAAATGCTCAATATATACTCTATTGATATGTTATATAGTAGGCTACTACTATACTTTAGGCCCTGCAGTGCATCTCATCCTCATGGACTGATTTGGCAACTCTTGCTGTGAGATGTTACTCCAGTCTTCCACCAAGGCATTTGTAAGTTCTTGAACAGATCTGTGGGGGGACTCATGGTTACACATGGTTTGGCACTGCAAGGACAATCAGCTGTCCTTCCTGTCTCACTGTAGCAATGTCTTTTGTTTTGTACGGACATTGCATTTTATTGCTCTGTTCACATCTGCAGTCCTCATGTCTCCTGCAGCAGGACTGTGGCATGTTTACGCATACGATCGGGATTCGGGACCCTGGCCATCTTTCTCCTGGTGTTTTTCAGAGTCAGTAGAAAGCTCTCTTTAGTGTTCAGTTATTGGAACTGGGACCATAATTGTTCACTGCCTGTAAACTGTTAGTGTCTTAAGAACTGGTCCACAGGTGCATGTGCAATAATTGTTTATGGTTCATTGAACAAGAATAAAAACTATTGTTTAAACACTTTCTGATGAAGATCTCTAAAACTTAGTTGATTTTACAAAATCAACTTTAAAATACAATATCCTGAAAAGGGGACATTTCTTATTTTGCTGAGTGTGTATAAAAAGGAAGACAGCCCATATGGCGTCTGTCAAAGTAGCACTGAATAATTCTCCAATCGTGAGCAAATAGATTCTTCTCGGATGATCACTTGGCTAATACTGTCCCTGTCACTTCGCAATTCGGAAGCTGGTCAGGAGAATTGAGGGCACAAAGAACTGAGCCAAAACAGACAGGCACTTGAGGAAAACTTCCTCCAGAGCCCACTATAGACGTCAGAAATCAAAGTCATCCTTCAGCTAAACAACAAGCCCTGCCAAACAGAGTTTCAAACGCTGAATCTCTTTTAGATGCCCAGCAAAAGCCTTAACTTGAACCTTGCTATTTTAAGACATTTAGCACATACTTATTGGACAAAACTTGTGTAGGACATTTCTATAGCTAAATTAAACATGATTGTACACTAAAGCTGCTGGGCTCAATTACAGTGACCATAGTCATATATTCATATATCTATTGAGCTGTGAAGATAAATGGTTTCCTGGACAGCTTGCTTTGTGTCCAACATGCAGCAAAAGTCTCTCTCAAAAGTGACCTCTCAAAGCATAGAGTCTCAGCCTGGGTTTTCCTTTGCTTGTGCTGAAGTGCTGGAGAGTTTCCAAAACACTGTCAGCCTAGCAAGCTTCCTTTTAGGGTTATTAAATACCATAAAGTGTCCTCCATTTTGTTGTAACGAACTTTGAGCGATGTGCCGTCAATTATTATTGCAAAAAAGGTAACTTTCTTTTTACTGCATTCAAAATTTGATTATTTATTCATTTATTTAACTGATTCTTTCTTCCCCTTGTGAAAAAGAAGTGCACTTTAGCATACATTTAAGTAACGTATGATAGCATACTTATTATGGAAATTATAGTAGAGTATACTTAAGTGCGAACTGAATGTAATGTTTTATTAAATTTATAATACATTGAAATTAGTTGAACATGAGACTGAAATTAGACTGCACATTGAAAAGTGTGGACAAAAAGAAACGTTTTAGGGTTTTGAAGAAGAAAAAATGATATGGTTTTATCTATCTACACTATTTTCTAGGTCACTAGAAGTGTAAGCAAATTTGTGACATTGAGCGTGTGAACTCCTTTGAACAAAAAATAGATTTCCTTTCTTCTCTGGAGCAATTTCAAATCATGCTGGAATCATGCATGGATCATCATCCATGGATCATCAGGTTTTGCACAAACTTGTGGAGTCTCATGCCAGTTTAAAGGATGCTGTCATTAATTAAAGGCGCAATAGGCGATCCTCTACAGAAAAAAAAATTGTTTTGCTGGTTGAAAGTACTCATATCCTGCAATATATGTTAAGCAGTCTAAATGTATTTTTATTGTCTGTGGAAGGTGTAGGACCATAAAATGTTCGTTCAATCATTACACGGTCCGAATGAAATGATAACATGTGTTCCCTGTCAGTTAATGTGTGTTTGCATAGCACTGAACAGCCTGCAGTGTTCACGCAGACATTATTCGTCATTAGCCCGTTCACTTACACTGTGCAGACAGAGCGAGAATGGCAGGCCGCAGGCAAATAGTTTACATTCATTATTGTAGTACTATTCTCACTGTACTGTAAAGTTTTCTCACAGTAAACGACATATGCTGTAATCCAATAACGTTGTCTCTGATTGTCTCGCTATTTGGGATCGTATTCTTTCAATACTTTCAATATCAGGCTAAAGTTAGCATTTCCCAGATCACCTATTGCATCTTTAAAGTAATAGTTGGGCATAAAAATACTAAGATATGTTGGTTTTCCTATTAAAATAAAGCATTGAATAAATAAAAATAACTAGAACAAGAATTAAAGGGATAGTTCACAAAAAAATTAAAATTACCCCATGATTTACTTACCCTCAAGCCATGTGTATATGACATTCTTCTTTCTAACTAATACAATCAAAGTCATATTAAAAATGTCCTGGCTTTTTCAAGCTTTATGATGGCAGTGAATGGCCGGTTTCTGTTTTGAAGTTCATCAAAGTGCATCTATCCATCATAAAAGTATGGCACACAAGTCGACTTAGCCAAAAGAGTAACACTTGACGATGAATGATGTAGCGTAAGCTTTGATGCCTCTCGTAGTTCAAACTAACAGGGCTGGGCAACAAACTCAAGCTCCTCCGACATTTCTCTTTTAAAATTCTCGTTTTAGACCTCTAATTTGTGAATGGTGTTTTGTTTCGCTCTTTCCTCTGCGCTTCTGCGTTGATTAGCCTACATTGTGCGTCAGGTCAAGGGTTACTCTTTCGCCATAAATCGATGCATATGGCCGGCTGCCAGCTGCTAGTTATTTTAGACAATAAAAATATGGATATTTTTCTTACATGAACGCATCGCTTCGCTTCAGAGGGCCTTTATTAACCCCCCAGAGTTTATTCTGGATGGATGCACTTCGATGAACTTCAAAACAGAAACAGCTATTCACTGCCATTATAAAGCTTGGAAGAGCCAGGACATTTTTTAATATAACTCCGATTGTATTTTTCTGAAAGAGAAATGTCATATACACCTATGGCTTGAAGGTGAGTAAATCATGGGCTAATTTTCATTTTTGGGTAAACTATCCCTTTAATTTAGACTATTGTTCTTGCCGGTGAACGACTAGTGCGATTGCACTAATAGTGAAATATTACACACTGACAGGTCCAGTTAGTGCATAGATAAAAGACTGTGACGGTACTTTGAAGGTCATCCATCTCACTATAAGTAGGAGGGGATGGTGTGGAGAGAGTTAGTAGAGAGAGTCTGTATATGTATAGCATTTCTCTTCATTGCTTTATAGTCAGATTGCTCCACGCCAACACATCTGCTGGAGAAGGAGGAACTGAGAGGCAGGACAGTCATGAGTAGCATACCAGTCCTTTAGGAATACTCTGAGAAACACTTTCAACAAGTTTCTGCTGCAGGTATGTTTGCTTTTCTTTCATCTTGTCTATCCAAGAATGAAATATCATTTCTAGACATTGTTTGTTATTGCAAAAAATAAAGGTGCAGTTTTTCTATAACGTACATAACACTAACGCAGACATTTAAAAAAAAATCCAAGATTCTCATTAAGGCTAAAATGTAAACATTACATTGTAAATAGAAATGTTACTAATTTTACTCAAAATTAATTCGGCTTAAAAAAAATGCAGTTGTTTATTATTGTAAGCAGCTTTTTGTCATACAAATTTCAAATGTTGTTTGACATGAAATATAAGTTGATGTTGTGTATCTGCTCATCTTATTTGTTTATTAATCCTAGTTTATTGATAGAGGTTTACGGTGTAAATTAGACAGTTGCGATGTATTTACTATAAGTGTCAACTACTGCAATTCTTATTAGATTAATGCTACATTAATTATAGATGTGATAACTAACATTTAAACATCTGCCACCAAAAGTGTTAGGCTCATGTATTACCAATCAATTTATTTACAACATAAATAAAAATGCATTCCTGCTTAGGGGAGTCTCTTATTATTATTATTGTTTATCATATTATTCAAACACCTTTTCTAATGACTTGTCATTGGTTATTCGGTATTACAAATGCTGTTTAATATTTTTAATAATTGTTGTGTGTATGCATCTGTTTTTAATATTAATTTAATGATAGATCTATGTGTTCTGTTCTGCACTAGTTGTACTCCTACAACATAAAGTTGAAAGTGGCATTATGGTTTCTAAGAAGCAAAATATCAAATAACGTAAAATGATACAAACTGAAAACAAAGGAGGAAAAAGGTTAACTTTAAAGGTTTTTCAGCCTACAGTCAAAACGTATAATGACTATTTTAAAGAATACTAACCTTAACTTCTCCAACAGTGGTCCTGAAAACCTCTTAGACAGACTGTCTTAATAATTACAGTGATAACCAGAAAAACAAACATGCTTTCCCTGAGTTTATTTCAATCTTTAAGCAGCCACTCCTGAACAAACTAAAAGTGCATATAACAGGAACTGAACTATGGAAATTAGATCTCCAGAAGCACCACAGATTAAACATCTCAATCCATGAATTAATGTGTTTATTCAGTTTTGTTTGGGTCTGTTTACTGTTCTTTTAAATGAAAAGTACACAAGAGACATAGTTGTTACTGTTCAGAATATACACAGTCAGAGTGGTCGACACTATGGCACAGCTGTGGCGTACATGCTGTGGAACAATGGTATTCACTCCAGAGACACGCTGGACTGGGGTCTGACTGACCCTGAGAAATTTGCAGTGTTTTATGTTCACATAAACTGACTACCTCCCAATCAAATGGTAGACTTTTAGAGGTGGATATGAAATGGAATATAAATAATAATATTAAATATATAAACAATGTGTGGGTACAGTTGTAATCTAAATTATTCAACCCCTATTGGAAATCAGGTTTATTGGCAAATTTGACAGACTTTCAGCTGTTTGCAATGAACATATCAATAATTTAAATAGCTCAGTAGTTTCCCCAAATTCAACTGAAAATGCAACTTTTAATGACTTCTGCAGTCTCAAAATTATTCAACCCCCTGAATATAATCCTTTACAACGGCACAAATCTGCAAAACAGGTGTTGTCTCAAGCACACTTGATAATCAGGGGCTTCATTATTTGCACCAGGTGTGCTTGAGCTAGAACACATGAAATATCTGAGCTGGGTTTGTTGAGTGTCATGTGTGACTGCATGTGAGAAATATGGCTATGTCAAAATAATGGTCCAAAAAGTAAAGAGAAGATATCATCGGCCTTCACGAGCAAGGAACAGGATACAAAAAAAATAGCGAAGGCACTAAAAGTTCCTAGAGACACTATTGGAAGCATAGTTTGAAAGATTAAAGTTAAAGGAACAGTGGTTACACTACCTGGACGGGGCAGAAAAGGGCATGTTGGTGGTTACAGTTACGCATGGTGGTGCTTGCTGATGCTCTGGGGTTGCTTTGCATCCTTTGGCACTGGAAACCTGCAGCGTGTGGAAGGCAAGATGGATTTATTGAAACGCCATGCTGTCAGTGAGGAAACTGAAGCTCGGGCGACATTGGACCTTCCAACAGGACAATGAACCCAATCATACCTTAAATTCCACCAAGACTTGGTTGCAGAAGAAGTCCTGGTAGATTCTAGAGTGGCCATCACAGTCACATGACTTGTACCCGATAGAAAATCTATGGTGGGATTTAAAGAAGGCGTTGGCAGCAGGTAAATACAAGAATATTACTGGACTGGAAGCCATTGCTCATGAAGAATAGGCTAAGATTCCTCAGAAACGCTGCCAGAAGATGATATGACCCACTTAATCTGAAGAAAGATCCCTTTTTACTTGTTTTATGTTCATGATAGCCTCATCAACTTGCACCTATAAACTTAATAGTATCCAGTGATAATATTTAAAGTTATTTTAAAGATCTTTCAGTTGAATCGTTTTTCTAAAAGTTTAATGTCCATCACAATGGACTTCAAGTCTCGAAAGATATCAGCAGAAAGATATAATGCACAAATTTTACAGCCTGGCGCACAACTAACTTATGAGGTTCGTAAATTTGTTGTGTGCCAGGCTGTGCAATTTTTGCATTCATTTCCAGCAAGTACACATAAACACATCCACAAACACACATACTCAAGATTCACCCACTACAACCAACAAAAAGTAAACGTTTATTTATTGACATTCCATATATTACCTTTTTTCTACATTCTTATTGCATTGCTCAATCTCACAGTATGTTTTTTTGTTTTTGTTTTTTTCAAAATCTTTAACACTATTTCAACACTAGTTTACAAACTCAAGTTCTTTTTTTTTTTTTTTGTATATGAGGATTCTTTAGTAATGGTATCCATAATAGTGAACATGTAAATAAATGAGTTTGCAAAAATTTAGGTTTTTTTAGAATCATTTCTAAAATTTGGTCAGTGGAAAAAAGTCAGGTCTGAGGGGATAACCCTGTCTGTCTTTGTTGTAACCTCTGCAGGTGATTTCCTCCTGGTAACCAATGATCCAGTTGAACTGCTCCTCTCCAGACTCCCTCTACGCGGCTGTAAATGCATCATGGTGCTCCGCCAAAGAGGAAGAATGTCAAAACAGAACAGTGAACCAGTCAGACCTCTGTCTGAGCCACGGCGCTTACCTGGAGAAGTACCTCGGCCCTTGCCGTTCACCCTTCTTCCTGCCTATGTGTGTCACCTACCTGCTCATCTTCCTAGTTGGCGTGCTGGGCAACGGTCTGACCTGTATTGTCATCGCCCGTCACCGTGTTATGCGCACAACGACAAACTACTACTTATTCAGCTTGGCCATTTCTGACCTCCTCGTGCTGTTGCTCGGCCTCCCTCTGGAGCTTTACGAGCTCTGGAGCAACTATCCTTTTCTGTTTGGCGTTGCTGGCTGCTACTTCAAAACCTGCCTGTTTGAGACGGTCTGCTTTGCCTCAGTGCTCAACGTGACTGCTTTGAGCGCTGAGCGCTACAGAGCAGTGGTGCATCCCCTGCAAGCCAAACACACGGCCACGCACGCTCACGCCAAGCGCGTTATCCTCGTGTTATGGGCCGTCTCTCTGTTGTGTGCCTTGCCCAATACCAGTCTGCATGGCGTGGAGACGTTAAGGCCCCGTTTTGGACTCACTTTCCCAGATTCGGGGGTGTGTACCGTGGTGCATGATAGATGGATCTACAACTTGCTAGTGCAAGTGACAGCGCTGCTGTTCTTCGTACTGCCAATGCTGACCATCAGTGTCCTGTATGTGCTGATCGGCCTGCAGCTGCATCGGGAAAGGGAGTGTTTCGATTCTAAGATTGGCATCAATCAGGATGGGGTGAATCAGAGGGCACGTCATCGGCAAGTCACAAAAATGCTCTGTGAGTCCCGTTCCAGTGCGCACCTCTGCTGTTGATAGCTGCAGGAACAGATTCAACACGAAATAACATTCACAGTTTTCATAACGTGACATGTTTTCAAATGAAAAAGAATATTCATTCTGAAAGAAAATCTAAGGAACATTAATTAGGATTTTATATATTTGGGCTTGATTGGATGATGAAAAGTTGGGATGAAAGGATTGAAAAGTACAGTGTAAACTTGTAATTGGAGCTACTTATGTACATTAGCCTACTATAATAACTCAATTACGCTTGTTGGAATAATCACTTATTCTCAACCTGGAGGCCAAGTTCCACAAGCGGGGATCAGAAAACTTCCACAAGGCATCAAGATGAACAAAAATTATTTAAAATAAGACAAAACAAACATTAAAATGAGCTAAAGCCATGGTATTTGTTATTTTAATTTAGTTCAAAAACTATTTTGAGGAATCAGAGTTCCCACAGTTTTGGAAAACCTTGATGTATAAGGTAGCATTAGTTTTAAAAAATGCCATTTCTAGACCTGAAAAAGTCATGTACACTTTGAAAAATGATATGATCAGTAAGTTATCACAACATATGTTTTTACATTGCTTTAACTCATCAAAAGAAGCAATTTTCAACTTTTTGTTATACAACATTCAATTCATTTTTGAAAGTCAGTTAAATGTAATTTAAGTTGAAATGCCTTAGACATCTTGTTTTTACAGTGTAAATTAATAAAATCTTATAGCACCATGGGCATTTTCATACATTTTATATGCCGTGTTCTAGATATGCCAAGCTCTAAAATATTTTATTGGGTGTAAATTTTAAGCAATGAAAAAATCTGAAATTATGAAAAAAATAATATTATAATAACCAATTCAGTAAATTTAGTTAAATTATATTTTCTTGACTTTGAATAAATTCAGTTCATTTCTATATTATCACATGAAGCGCCTTTTATAGGTTAACATTAAAGTGTCCTTGGTGACATCATCCCCCCCAAAAAAACATTTCAGAGGCTGAGCAAGTATTACATTTTGGTTAAATATCAGAAAGACAAACTTTTTTTTTTCTTTGGAATACTTTGCAGCAATGAAATAATCACAATAAGACCAGGAGTATGTATTAGGACGGTAACAAGGGTCAATTCTGAAGCCACCTTTAACCCTGGGAACATCTTACACTTGAATTTGGGTTGGGTATATAGTGTCAAGACGGATCATGCGAGGTTTGACGTAAATAAATTAAAAAGTCTTTTCACGCGATTGCTTTTGACCAATTTACATAGCACATCTTTTCCTTTAAAATATTTAAAGTACATTTATTTTGCAGGTTTATCATTACATACTTGTAAATGTATTCAGTGTTGGGGGCAACTCATTACAAGTAATGTGAGTTAGGTAATCAGATTACTTTTTTCACAAGTAACTAGTAAAGTAACCCGTTAAAAACAAAATATATTTTCCAAATAAGTAACGCAACTTTGTTTTCCCGTTTATTGACAGACAGCTCTCCTGTCCACATGTTGAGAGAAATCATGAGTAAGATGCAGAGGTGTTGTGTGTAAACATGATGGTTACTGAGTTATGTCAATGTCAGAATATTACGCAAATCTGTAAATCTGTAAGATATAGGCTACTTTATGTATTTAATTTAACTTTATTACCCAATGTCTTTGCTACTGACCTTCAATGACCCAACGCAACCATACCAATACGCAAAAATGACTTAAGTTAAACATCACATTTGTTTCATTTTTGTTTTGTTTTTATTGCTGTTATTTTCATTATTCATTATACTGAAAAACTCAAGTATTCTTTTCTAAAAAAAAAAAAAAAAAAAAAAAAATTTATAAAGAAAGAAAGAAAGTCATATCCTGCTCTTTTAGTCATGGCACATTCTTGTCCAGTGCGTAGGGTTTTATAGTTGAAGAAACCTCATGGACCTTTGTTGAGAATAATTTGTCCTGATAAATAGGAAATACGCATCTGTGCTTTATCAGCCTCTTGTCATGTTATTGTAAATACAAAGGGGATCTGATTTAGGAATAGCGTCAGTCTACATCTGGCTTATTGTTAAGCTGGTCAGCACTTACTCTGTGTGGCCATCCTCAAAAAATGTCAACATATACTTTGATACTGAGATACAAACAAAATACTCCAGATCTAGTCATGAACTAAATACTGTCAGTAGCACAGACGCGTGCCAAGAGTAACAGTTTGCTTTATAGATTTAAACACATTGCTACATTATAAGTGTATTGTGTGAATGTCATTGCAAACAATTGATGCTAGAAAATTTCTCAGGACCAACGTCACTTTCCGTATTAACTGGTGTTTTGGTGATTTTTAGTGGATGTATGAAGTCAGTTCTCCTCAAGTTCACACACACTGATAGAAATGATTCTGTGAAGTAAATACCGTACTACAGAAAAAAGTAAAATCTGAATAAGTTCAGGCAAGAATTAAAAAAACAAAGTACTCAATTGAACCTTGTAGAAATTAAAGCAAATTTTTATCAAATTAAAAAAAAATTAATTTGTAAAACCTACTCAACTTACTGATACTGTGTGCCCATCATGCACTGAGGCATGAATAATTAATAATTTTGCATTTTTCAGTTTTCCAGCTGTTTTTTCTGTTGCTACTCAAAATGACACATTCATACTCAAAAATTATCCCACGAAAATTACTGTTATTGTGTATTGTCCAATTATTGAGGTCTCTGTGTTCATTACTTCTATTAGATATGTTGTCTATACTCACAATATCTACTGTACATTTTGGATGTTCCAAGTAAACATACACTCTAAAAGCATGCTTAATGCACTGTTATATTGTTTGAGTAAAATGTACTGTAACAGAATTTTGCAAAGTAAACTTCAAATAAGTAGAAAATGAAATTACTCAACAAACTTTAACTGGTCAAGTTAAAGTTACTTATTTTCTGTGTTACTTTAACTTAACTCAGTTAAGTAGATTTGACTTAATTCCATAATGTGAAATTTACTTAAAAAAAATGAAAAAGAAAAATGAACAACAGCAACCTTTATAAAGCACATTTAAACACAATATAGATTGATCCAAAGTGCTGTACATAGTGCACAGCAATACAATATAAAAAAAAAAAACAATTACAGGTTTCCAAAGGCTAAAAAATAAAAATGCGTTTTAAGAGTAGATTTAAAAATGTCAATGAAGAAACAGACCTCACATGATAAGGGAGAGCATTCCAAAGCTTGGGCCCAGCCACAGGAAAGGCACATCGTGACACGTTTAAGAGCAAGTGATTTGAAGATCCCTAGCAGGACAGTATGGCACAATAAGATGACAAATATACCTTGGTGCACGGCCAACCAACGCCTTATATACAAGCACAAGGATCTTAAAATCAACTCTAAACTTACTGGGAAGCCAGTGGAGGGATGCTAAAACAGGAGAAATATGATCCCTCTTTTTAGACCCAGTCAACAGTCTAGCAGCCGCATTTTGATCAATTTGCAATCGAGATAGTGAAGATTGATAGTGAAATTAACTCAATTTGACTTTTTTCAGTACAGGTAAAGTTCATCGCATTAACTAACATGATCCACTAGCGTTTGAGAGCCACATTATAATATAATGTGATGTAATATAATTTAAACATAATAATAATTGATAATACTCAATGCTTTCTCTGTTTTAATATCTCACAGGTGCATTGGTGATTGTGTTTGGAATCTGCTGGGCTCCTTTTCACATTGATCGTGTCATGTGGAGCTACATTAATGACTGGACTGCAGAGAACCACCATGTCTTTGAGTATGTGCATCTTCTTTCTGGTGTCTTCTTCTACTTGAGTTCAGTGGTCAATCCTATCCTCTATAACCTCATGTCTTCACGCTTCAGAGAAATGTTCCGTGAGGTGGTGTGTCAAAAAGACCATCGTCAGCTCTCAATAAGTAAGGTCACATTACGTAGTGTTGTTTCTGCCTCTTTTTCTGCCTCAAATTCTGTCTCATTTTCTGTAAAATTCAACCCTCGTGGCCTGCCACAGACTCTCTAGAAAATACAGGGATCCAAATACTATATCAGTTGCGCTGTCAAAGTATTCAATATAATCTAGTTTTATGTAATAAAACATAAAGCAGCAATAACTTTAGTGAACGCATGTACACGCTAAATTGCTTACATTGACTATGCCTAATAACCTGATGGCATGAAAAGACATGTACACTATATCGTTCAAAGATTTGGGGTTAGATTTTTTTGTGTTTTTAAAAGAAGTCTCTTATGTTCACCAAGGCTGCATTATAGTTTGATCAAAAATACAGTAAAAACAATAAGATTAAACCGATTAAATAAGATTAACAGTAAGATAAAATATTATTACAATTTAAAATAAGTTTTCTCTATTTTAAAGTGTAATTTATTCCTGAATTTTCAGCATCATTACTCCAGTCTTCAGTGTCACATGATCCTTCAGAAATCAAACTAATATGATGATTTGCTGCTCAAGAAAAATGTATTATTATTATTATTATCATGGTTGAAAACAGTTGTGCTGCTTAATATTTATTGTGGAAACCTTTTTTCAGGATTCTTTGATAAATAGAACGTTCAAAAGAACAGAATCTATAGGAAATAAAAATGTTTTCCTAACATTGTTCCTGTACTGACTTTTGAACAATTTAATGCATACTTGCTGAATAAATGTAGCCTATTCATTTCTTTCAACAACAACAACAACATTAATGTTATCAGTGTTATATTGTGCATGTAAACTCACTTTGTGACGTCATCAAATATAATCTGCTTTAATTAAAAAAAAGAAAATAGTTATTTTTATCAAGGAACTTACAGTTTTTCACTAGAAATTGGTAATGAAAGTAGTCAGTGCTCTATTTTTCTGGGCAGCCTTCATACAGAGTAGATGATGCCGCTGTGTCTCGAGACTGATCTGAGTCTTGGCTCACGGTCCTCCTCTTCCTCTCTCAATGTTTCCTGTCTCTACTGTCCTGTCTAATAGAAGCCAAAAAATATATAACTTTAAAAGAAATTGGTCAGTTAGTGCGTATATTTCTTCTCCGCCAACGAAAATAGTTCCAAAAGAAGCCAACGCATCAAGTTTTGCGTGTCACCACCAGGCAACAGCACAAAGACTGAAAGCCGGACTGGAACCACGTATACAAGTGGAGCGGAGTGAGATTGCCCATTTCCCACTGAAAAACACTGATACTCTGACTTCCAATAAAACGGCTGCTGGCTCCAGGCAAATGTACTCGGCTTTCACTCAGCACTGCACACAGAGGCTGCAACACTGTGGAGTGACACCGTCATACTCACTGACTAATCTTGGAGTGCCACATAGCCAGTCAAATTTAAGGACTGGAGCTTCATAAATGACAGAATTGTATATCAACGTTTCTATATAGATATAAAGTTGGTAGCTGAAGTTACACCACGTTAATAAAAAAATAAAAAAAAAATTTTTCAAGGATTCTTTGAATACAAGGTTCAAAACAACAGCATTTATGTCATGGCAACTCTCTGAGTGTTTGGCATGGTAATGAATATGACAATGTTGATATGTTTGGTCTTGGCGGAATAGATCTGATGTTGCTGCTTCTGCTGTTATTATTGCTGCTGCTGCTACTGAAGAGCAAGTACAGGACTTGCTCATGCCAATACATACATGACACGCTGCTGCAAGATATGCTGCTGCTGTACAATATAGCGTACATGAATTACCTGTAGCAGATCTATACAGGTGGAGCTGGGGAAGGTGGAGGGTTTCTGAAAGCGCACTGCACTCATTGGCTACTGATACAGCAGGAGCCAATCAGCTGTGCCCTATAGAGATGATGTGATTGCAAGCAGAGTTAAGAAGCCCGAGCCATGCAGAACTTTATATATATTTTGAAATAGAAATCTTTTGTAACACAAATGTCATTTTTTATTAATTGAATACATCCTTGTAAAATAATAAATCATGTCTTGTAAAATACAGTTGCATATGACGCAGAGTACAGCAATTGTAAACCTTGAATGATTCCAGTAACTAAGTAAGTTTCCCATCATTCTTACTGATAAAAATCTACTTTACATTATTTTGGACTTTGGAATGTAATGATGACAGTAGATTTTGCAACACTGTTTGCATTATTACAATATACTTATTTTTCTTCTGTTCTGTAGGAATGTAGTAATATAGTGAATTTGAAATATTCAAAATATATTCTGTAAATGAACGATTTACTAAAAATGAGCTATAGATTAATTTATAGCGATAGATTGTGATTTTGCAGATGTCTGTATGTGAATAGTTGTTTGCATGAGGTAACGTGTCTTTACTCAAAGGTTGGACTGCTGAAACCTTCGCCTGTTTACTTTACGATCTGTATCTATATACTTCTACACAGAGCAATACATCAGCTGTCAAATCTAAGATGATAAAAAAGTGCTTATATTTCATTGATTATAGTCCCCAGACACTTTGTCAAGCATAATACAACGTATATATATATATATTTAGGGAAACTAAATACTCCAAATGGCCAAATCTGGGCAAGTACAAAGTACTTTGTTTTTAAAGTTGATTTCATAGGCTGTTGTTTAGTTCCTGTTTGTACATGCTTTTTCATATAGTTTTCAATGTCATTTGCCTTTTTATTAAATAAATATAAAATCACTTGTATTCCAACATGGCAACCTACATTAAATGCTTTTTTTTTTCTTTCTCTGTAAATGCTTGTTTCTATTCATTTCAGTTTAACTTCATGTTAAACTTTTGGCTTCAACACTTTCTAAGAATATGGGTGACACTTTACAATAAGGTTTCATTTAGCATTAGTTAACAACATTAGTTACAATAAACAATGAACAATACTTTTACAGCATTTATTAATCTAACTAAATGTTATCTCAACATTTACCAACACATTACTAAGATCGAAAGTTGTATCTGGTAACAGTTAATGTTGTGAACTAAATATAATTTATTTTACTGCATTTATATCTAATCCAAAATCCAAAATACAGTAAAAACAGTAGCATTTATTAACAAATGTTAATAAATTCTATACAAATATATTACTCACTGTAAATTCATGTTAGTTAATGCATTAACTAATGTTAACAAATGAGACCTTATTGTAAAGTGTTAAAATATGTATAAAAGAAATATCAGCCCTAGCATTTAAACGGCTTGCTCCATTAAAAATCATGGAAAAGCTGTCATTGTCACTCCTTTATCGTATTAAAATCGTTATATTGTTTACATGGAGTTTCTTTTTGACATTTCTTTCTTCATTTTTATAACATGCTATGAAATATTTGTCTGACATTCCATTTAAGATAGTTAAAATAAGATTGTAATTCGAAAAATATATATTTTAATGGATACATTGCGAGAATAATTTATCCATTTAAAATATATATTGTCTTATTACAAATTCCTTCATTTCAGACAAGCAAGATAATGAGATGAAACAACACAAGACATTATATTTTACCTTCAGATTGTGGAGCATTTTTAGAAGTTAAAACGTATGTAGCTAATACATATTTAGAGAAATTGATCTCCTGGCATTTTGTTGTTTAAAAAAAATTCAGTTAACTGTACATCTTGATTTTTTTTAGTTAATTATTTAAATTTAAATCAATTGAAATCATTTTAAGGCATCCTGTGGCCCTCTTAGAAGTACGATGAGGCCCCCTAGTGAGACGTGTGTGAATAACCACCGTCTTAGATGCTCAATGTGAGCTTAACAGGCACTCTATTGTAGCACAATATGAGAGATATTTGTAAGGAAAAAAAAGTTTTATTTTTGGGGGGAACTATTCTTCCACCACTACACATAAAAACGCAGAAAAGCGATAGTACAATGTCTATACACTGCATTTCTGAAGTGTACGATGCTTCACCCTACAGTACATTAAGCCACAGTTGTAGGTCCACTGATCAGAACTAGTACATGTAAACACAAGCCTTAAAAACAGACAATAGCCCTTAAACCATCAAACCAAATAACAAATATAGTATCTTATTAATAAACTCACTAGAGAAAAAATGTCTGGCAGAAAAACAAGTACAAAGCAGAATTGTGACTAGAATTAATCTACACAGATGTCTTGGTGACTTTTTTGGAGATCTCCTTTATAGCAGCGTACTTCCTCTCGAACTGCGCCACATCAAACTTCCTCTTGCAGCCAGCATAGTTCATAAAGCGAATTTTCCCAAAGATCGGCCTCTCTGCCCAGCCCTGGTCATGGATGCCACAGATGGACCACATGCATCCTGTGAAGAATATTAAAGAACAATTTATATACGTATGAAGACATTTTGGAAAGACTAATGACGCCGTTCAGAAACTTAGGGTTAATTTGAGAGAAGTCTCTAATGCTCATCAAG
Source organism: Meda fulgida (assembly GCA_030578275.1). Classification (NCBI taxonomy): domain Eukaryota; kingdom Metazoa; phylum Chordata; class Actinopteri; order Cypriniformes; family Leuciscidae; genus Meda; species Meda fulgida. The sequence goes on from CM060617.1 coordinate 25,846,489, forward strand.
GTTACATTTATTTAATCAAAAATACAGTAAAAACAGTAATACGGTGAAATATTATTATAATTTAAAATAACTGGGTTTTTTTCCCATATATTTAAAAATATATTTTATTCCTGTGACGCATTACTCCAGTCTTCAGTGTCACATGTTCCTTCAGAAATCATTCTAATATGATGATTTCCTGCTCAAGAAACATTTATTAATATTATTAATGCTGAAAACAGTTGTGCTGCTTAATATTTAAGTGGAAAACGTGATACTTTGTATTAAGAATTCTTTGATGTATAGAAAGTTGAAAAAAAGAAGAAAACACAGCATTTATTTGAAATAGAAATTTAATTTAATTGAATGGGCCCTTGCTAAAAAAAAAAAAACCTGACTCCAAACTTTTGAACAGTAGTGCACTTTTCCCATATTCTTAGCATTAATGCCTTTATAATTTATTGTAAAAGCATATTTGATGCAGCTAGAGCAAACAAAACATCATTATGTCTCTCACCCACGTATCCATTGGGATCGCAGCCGTCTAAAGACAAACGGTCATTCAGATATATAGCGATAGAGAGGGCTTCTTCAGGGGATGCAGTCCATTCCAGGATCTTCTTTGCCCAGTACATGCGCAGGAACCCATGCATCTTCCCTTCTGACACCAGCTGACGCTACAACAGACCAGCAACATTCACTGGTTGTGCCATTACAACAGTGATTATAAAACAACCAAAAAAGGTACTTGAATTGAAGTGTAGAGGAAAACAGTTGGTAGGTTACCTGAGCGGCGTTCCACAGCTGGTCGTGGGTCTTGCCGTTCTCCAGCTGCTCTTTTGTGTAAAGGTACTGTCTGCTGTCCTTAGAGTGCTCCTGCAAAGTCTTCTTCGCCCAATCGTACGCACCTGTGCAGGGAAGGATTTAAACAAAGGCCAAGACAATCTTGATATCTGTGTGACTGAAGCGAGCAACGGAGCAGCACTCACCTGAAATATCATCATATTTGTGGTTGTAGAAGCAGAAGTTGTCAGCGAGCTCCCTGCGCACCACCAGTTCCTCAGTGAAAGACGCCACGGACTCGCTGGAGCTCTTTTCTCGCTTGACCTGCCTCACGACACGCTGAGCAGACAGCTGACCTTCAGGAGGAAACATCCCACACACAATCGTTATAACCTCTTAACTACATCTAGATGACATTGGAAGCCATTTACTTTAATTGCATAAACAAAACAAAAAAACACACAGACTGACCGGTGTGGAGCCAGGGGGAGAGATGGCTGAGGGCGTCACAGTTGGGATTGTTCCTGTGGGTGGCAAAGAAACGCAGGCGTTGATCAATGAAGGACTCCAACATGGCCATGCCAGCAGAGGTGCCAGGCTGAGCCCAGTCCACCTCGCCAACACCACGGTCCACCTCAAGAGACGACAGCACCTCCTCCCAGTCTATCGGCTGAAACACAGGGATTTTGACATGGAGAAGATGGGAAACACCCTGATAAGTAGAACGAGGATTTACTGTCATCACGCATTTGAGAATGGCAACAATAAACAATTCACAAACACACACACAAAAAAGGAAAACATGATTTCCCAAATTCAGTTTGACTATACAGCAACAACAACAGTAACAACAATATAAAAAAGAATATTATTGTTGTTAATATATATATATATATATATATATATATAGTATGTGATGCTATTATCAGTTTAATTATTAATAATAAATTCATCAATAATATTACTATTTATAATGGAATTAAAAAAAATTAAGAATATATTTCCACTATTTCAAATAATATTGTAATAATAATAATAATTAACAATAATAATAATAATTAGTAGTAACTAATAACATTAGTAGTATATAAAGATTATAAATTCTTATTGTTGTTGTTATTCTTATTGCTGTTGTTATTGAAATTATTATTATTTATAATAATTGCATTAAGGCAAGGCAAGGCACTTTTATTTGTGGAGCACGTTTAAAACAGCCACTGCTGACCAAAGTGCTGTGCAATCACTTCAGACAATAAAATACATAAACAAACAGAAAACACACACAACTTCATAAAATTACATTGAACCAAAAGCCAGAGAGAAAAAAAAAGAAGTCTTTAGTGAGGATTTAAAGCTATTAACATTGGAAGACAGCCTTAAGTGTTCCGGCAAATCATTCCACATACGTGGAGCAGCAACAGAGAAGGCAGGATCAGAACATGAATTTTGAACAATACCCATTCTTGTCTTAGGACAACTTTGAAGAATTTTTTGATCCACATCAAATATTGACTACAGCAATAATAATCACTAACACCAGTTAACAATAATATTTATTCTTATTCAAAATAATATTTGTATTTAAATTATAAAAAAATATTAAATAATAATTATTATTATCACTACTACTACTACATGTATTTCACATTTATTAAACATTTTTTACGCATTTGAAAACGTAGCTATTTTTTCCCCAGATTTACGCAATTCACGTAGGTCATAATTCCTGTCAGAAAATACAGAAATTCATATAAATATGGAAAAATCACATATCTGCTACAACTACTATACAATTCTTCATCAAACCTTTGCAGTTTGAGAAGCGGTGTGTGGATGCGTGTCCACAAGCGGAATCTCGGTGAGGAATTCTGGGAGAAGTTTAGTGATTTTGCCCCGTATTGTCCTGGCTCCATATTCCAGCTTCTCAGACGCTTCCCAGCACGGCACCACATTATGTGCATCAACCTGGAGTAGTATGAAAAAGTATTACATGGTTCAGTAAAACATGGTTTCAAATCAGTGTGTACTGGGAGAAATGAGCATTACAGTAGTGATGATGACACAAGTGCAAGTGGGGCAAGTGCACAAGACAATAAAGCTAAAGATGACTGGCACACCTGAATGAAAGGGATGTCAGACGGAAGGTGTTTCTTAACAGTCTCAATCCACTGGAGGGGGATCCTGAGAGGGTTAAAGTCAGTGACAACTGCACCAAAGTTACATTTTTTAACAAAGGTTGGTAGATGTTGCCCAGGTTCTCCCGACAGCAGATGGAACTGAATATCCAGGCTTTTGCATTCCTGTAACAAGAGACATTGCATAACAATTGATTCAAATACCACACATTAAATCTCCCTACTACCTAGGTGTGCATCCCAAGCCAATCAGAAACACCAGACAGTCTTTTTTGGTTTGATTGAATTGAACTCAAGATCGTTTCCCCCCTTGGTGCGGATCTTTTGGGCAGGTGTGAATACAGCAGTCTCACTCAGGTGCGGACCAAACGACCGTACCGAGACCCAGCTGAAGAGCTCCGGGTCCAAATAAACTGGTACGGTTCGAATTTCTGTCCAATGAATGGATGACCTTAGCACACGTGTGGTTTTGTTTACAAATTTTGAAAAACTTGCAAAAAGGGCAGTGTGAAAGGGAACCACACCAAACAAAAAAGAACAACATTATATTTGGTCCGGACCAAAGCAAGTGAACTAGCAGACTTTCTTGGTGTGAATACACCCTAGGTCATGATGCAATATATTTGTACCTTAGCCACTTCTTGCAGTCCTTTTAGCATAAAGGCGTACTGTCTGTAAGCTGCATCCAAAAATCGAGGTACCAAGCAGAAGCAGACGTGCAGAGGAAGTGTCTCAGCCAAGGCCAGATGCTGAGCATAGATCAGTGCCCAGTTATCTGCAACACAAACAGCATAAGTGTACATTTTCAAAGAAATTAGTCTTTTTTTCAGCAAAGATGCATTGATCTGATCAAACGTGACAGTAAAGATGTTGATCATGTTATAAAAGATTTCTATCTTAAATTAACTTCAAATAAAATCATGGTTTCCAGAAAAATATTAAGCAGCACAAAATAGACAATAATAATAAATGTTTCTTGATCAGCAAATCATCACATTAGAATGATTTCTGAAGGATCATATGACACTGAAGACTGAAGTAATGATGCTGAAAATTCAGCTTTACAATCACAGGAATAAATTACATATATTAAAACATGAAAAAGTTCTTTTAGATTGTAATAATATTACACATTACTGTTTTACTGTATTTTGGTCAAATAAATGAGCATAAGAGACTTTCAAAACGTTAGACCGCTATATTTTGAACAGTATGTAACTGAATTGTACTGAGCAACTTTCTCTTTCTTTGTGTATTTTACCTTGGATTCTTTGGTCGCGAGACATCCAGTAGAGGACCCCATCGGAGCCCTGTTTGATTTGCTGGGTGCTTGATAGGTAACGGAGGCGCTTTTTGTTGAACTCGCACCCCCGCGCGGCTCTGCGGAGCTCAGACACTTCCTCCAGCAGCCAGCCGGACTCTCTTCCTCTCTCTCCTGCGGGCTTCGGCTGTTTCCCACCGGACTCTCTCCCTCTCTCTCCTGCGGGCTTCGGCTGTTTCCCACCGGACTCTCTCCCTCTCTCTCCTGCGGGCTTCGGCTGTTTCCCACCGGGGCTCGCGGACTCTCTCTGGCGCTTCAGGCTGCGCTTGTTTGTAGACATGCTGCTGATGTAATGTTGTGGAGTTGTGTTTGGATCGCTGATGGCTCGGAGGAGTAACGTTAGCGCTGTTCTGCTGTATCTGATGGACAAGCACGTAGAAAACAAACTACACATACATACACAGATAGACGTTAGATAAAAACAGCAAGGAAATTTGCATGTGGTGGACGATGCATTACGAAAATAAAACCTAACAGAAGAACCGAACAAATGAAACACAAGTCAATTTCTGTAGCCTGCCACCTGCCCTCTCGTGTAGATGGTTTTGTAACACCGATCATTGGCCAATGACTGTCAAGGGGCGGGGCTTACGCGTCTGTATATCCAACCACTCATTTTCAGTTGTGTAATATTTGCATTACGAAAATAGAAGTGTGTGTGTGTGTGTGTGTGTGTGTGTGTGTGTGTGTGTGTGTGTGTGTGTGTGTGTGTGTGTGTGTGTGTGTGTGTGTGTGTGTGTGTGTGTGTGTGTGTGTGTGTGTGTGTGTGTGTGCATATATATATGCGTTCACGTCATGTCGTAATTATATATATTTTTGATTTTCTAAATGAATATATAATTAATATGCTCCATTTTATTTCACACAAAATGTGTGAAGGGCTTGTTTTATACATGAGAACAAATCCAGAATAAACTCCATTTCCCAAGAGCCTCAGCTCCAAGTGCGTAGGTTGGCGCAGGCGCAGAAGCTTTGAGCGCTCATTGAAAGCTGGCTAATTTGCTACGCTTAGCTCAGTTTGGTCACCTGGGCTGTTTGGATCGTTAAGGCGGTGTGCAGTTTGTTTCTTCGTATCTAACATCGAGCCAACGGCATAATGAGCAAAACTAACATTAGTTTTCAATCGTTTGGTGGCGGAAGTACAGATGGTCCCGATAAGGTTGACATGTCTTTAGGTAATGCCACAGATAAAACTATCCTAGCGTGTTAAACGTTAGCTGTTTAGCATTTTGATATTTTAAATTGTATTAATTCGGCGTTAACATTGCAGCAATCACGTTGTTATCGGAATGAAATAACGTTACACCTTTGTATTGTATCATAACCACGTTTAGAGTGATATCTTGATTGCTATTAGCTACATTTCCTGAGTACAATGTATTTAACCAGAATGCTAATTATTGTGTTTTCAATACATATTCAATTAATGAAATAATGTTCCACAGATGATATTATCAGGCTGAATAAGAAGCAGAAACAGATCCAGTCCCAGAAGGCAAAGCACAGACCCCCTGTTAAAGGCCTCTTCACCCAGGGGAAGAAAACCGTGTCAAGACCCGGAGTGCCATCTAAAAGAGGTCAGAATGTGACACTACCTTCTTTTTATTGATTTATTATTGAGCCCATCTAATTGTATAATTTTATAGAAGCTTGTTTTCCGGCACGGAATATAAAATTCTCGCAATTGCTAGAAATGAAGTCAGAAATGTACCTTTTACTGAAATTTTCCTGTCAGGGAATCAAGATTCCATAATATCTCCCTCTTTTTAAAAAGTTGATGTTTTCTGATGGCATGATGTTTTAGGATTACAAATCTGACCAACAGCCACAATATAACAAATTCTTTTACTTCAGTTATTTATAGTGTGCAAATCAGTTCTGCCAAATCTGATTGAGCATTTGCAACTTTTGTTTTTGCCAGTTGTTGGAGGTGTTGTGAACAAACGTTTTGGTCCAAACCGCAAGTTTCCGCCCGCGGTGGCCAGGCGTCGTGGGCAGGGGGTCATCACTGGTTTAGCAGCGAGAAAAAATGCTGCTCTTTTTAAAGGGATCAGTCCACTCAACCGGCCTGCCCAGAACAGACCAGCTCAGAACCGGCCCATGCTGAACCGGCCGATGCCCAACAATGCAGCTTTTAACCAGGTGTGGAAACTGATCTTAAAAAGTGTGATTATGGGAATTAGTTTGGGGATGGTCAAACATTTGGCTTAAAAGGTGATTTTTGTTGTCATGCATGTGTGAATGAATTTAGATGTTCTTGTTTTCACTTGTCTCAGAGGTCTCAGCCATTTGTCCAGCGGCGTGACACCCAGCGGCGACAGGTGCCGTTTCAGAGGAGACCAAACAGACAGATGGACTCCCAGAAACCTCATGGCCCAGTTCCTCACAGACCCTTTCAGCTTCGCAGAAAATGGTGAGATTTTGTTTTAATATCTGGGAGAAAGTTGAAAGCTGTGAGGTTGCTGTGTGCAGTGCCTTATGAAAGCAGACGTGAAAACATGGTGCAAAAGAAGCCAAAAGTTCATTCTTACGCGCATTCTTGACTCAGCACCACGAGAGCTAATTGAGCAAGTATTCGTTTTTCAAGCTTTCAGAGCATTAAGATTTGTTTCCTTGTCTCTCAAAGGTTAACTGTCCAGCTAATCTGCCATTCTGTGATCTTTACGTGATCTCTCTCTCCCTTTTTCTATAACTCTTTTCTCATTTTCTTTTATTGTTTGTTGCTTTATTGTGTGTGTGTGTATATACATTTTATTGTGTGTGTGTATATACATTTTATATAGATTATATAGATTTATATAAATAGTATTTTCTATAGAACAGGGAAGCTATTTTTCATGGCCAGAGAAATAGTCTTCTTTGAGAGTCTAAGGAACTTCTCTTGAGGATTGATAAAAGATCGGACGGTCAGTTTTGCTGGACAAAGCAGATTATTCGATAATAAATTAATCCCATTAAGGGTTGTCCTGACAATTGCTCTATTTTAGACAATTGACATATTAATATTTAATTATAATTCATGGTGATTATTGATAGGACAATTGATCTATTTTTGCCTACCTGTATGAAGAACTGATTATAATTCGTTGTATTCAGTTGTCCATACAGATCATTGGCAACTTATTCCCTTTACGGGGAATTTAATCTCTGTACGCGATCCCTGATCATATTCATGATTCGTTATTAAAATTATATTCCCCTTATTATTTGAGCTTGGATCCCTTACAGTCTATTATAAGTTGTTTTTTTTTTTTCTAATATATATTAACCCTGTCGGGATTGTTTTCATGTGCAATTTTACACATTCAGCACTAGCCCGTTCGGAGAAACTGTTCTCTATTTACAGATTTGACGAGAAACTGCTACTTTGATGTGTGTTTGGTGTAGGAGTGGAATGGGTTAGTTGTCAGAACGAGTGAGAACGGTTGACATGGAGCAGCTACATCTCCAACCTCAGGGAATCACCCGTTTAAACAAACACCGAACAGAGGAGAGTCTGCTGGCAAAAAGAGAATGTGACAGAGCTCGTAATAAAACAAGAATCAACACTGGCTTGGCTTTTTGGAGAAGGGGAGAACTGAGGGGTTTGAAATGTTTTAAAAGCGACACAGAGATGCCGTTTTTATTACTCAACAGGTACATTTCCATATGTTGCTCTCTTCATCCGCACAGTCACGCAGAGCCGAAGCACAACCAAAGTAATGCCTGCAGTTTTGTTTTTAACCGTTAGAGGGCCAAAAGTTACATAATGTATCTTTAAATTATAGTTTATGAAACATGCATGAAATAAAAAATAATACAGGCGAAATGTCAATGTTGGATTTGTAAATGAGTGAAACGAAGAATTTCAAGTGAACGCAAAATCCACAATGCTTGCATTATGTGATGTAGTTCTTATTTTACCATGATCTACTTAGAAAAAACACAAGGATGGGACTTAATATCATAGGAAATTGTGGGAAGGGTTGAATACTGACATTTCTTCTTTTATGGTCTTTTTTTTTTCTTTCTCCTAGTTGCCTCAGTGATGTAAAAATGTTTGTCTTCTGTTGATCATCTGCTTTCTACAGGAATGCTCCATCTGCCCAGCAAACACAGAGAGAAGCACGACAGGCCACCTTCCTCTTCAGAAGAGGACTGAAAGTAAGAAGCTCAAAACAGCACAGAAGCTGTGAACTTGATCATTTGTTGTCACTAGTGCATGCATGGAAAAAAATCCTTCTGGCAAAAGGCTAAATAAATGGTTTCTGATCATGTGACCTCCTCTTCAAATTTTAAAGAGCCTTTTGTTTCACCTAAATAAGTAACAGGTCACACATGCTTAACATGTTTAAGGACAAGTGTTTAATAATATGGTTGCTATGTGATTATGCATTTGTACAAATGTGTTCACAAAATGTGTAGCTTTGAACTAATTTTCTTTGCACATGTCAGCTTAAGTTTGTTACGCATTGGCCCTTGTGACTGAATCACACTCACATTTCACTGTAACATGTTTAAATTTGAAACTGTTCCTTCCGAGTTTGTGTATTAGCATGTCAGCAATCTGCTACTAGGTTGTGTGATAGTGAGTCCGTTTTTTTTAATGAATCACATACAAAATAAAAATCAAACTCAAGCTATCATTTAGTCTATCAAATCCTTCACTGAATAAACTCACCTAATCAAAGTCGCATTGAATCGTTAGTTCAGATTTGTAAATTGTTTTTTTTAAACAGTGACATTATTTAAAGGATGTTCATATGGAAATGTGGTTAAAATACTTATTTTAATTATGAATTAAAACTCTGAAAGATTGTACTGATTTGACTCCGTCTCATAAAAAGTACTTTTTTCAAAATAGGTTCATGCACAAGTTCAGAAGACACAGTCCGCTCCCCCCACACAGAGAACTCGCTCGTAAGTAAACGCCATTCTTCAAGTTTTGATTTTAATTTCTCTCTCCGCAATCACTTTTTCAGTGATGTTGCTTTAAGTTGTTATACTATTATTCTATTGGGTCCAATCAATGTATTAGAATGATTTCTAAAGGATCATGTGACACTGAAGACTAGAATAATGATGCTGAAAATTCAGATTTACCATCACGTGAAAAAATGACTTAAAAATATATTTCTGTAATCTTGCTGATCAAATAAATGCAGCTGAGCAAAAGTTACTACTTTCAAAAGTCCCTTACTGATTTCTCCCCCCTTTTCCACCAGGTGGCGCACTCCTACAAACAACAGTGGCATCCTCACAGTGTCGATAGAAAACCCCACAGCTAGAACACAGCCCGAGTATGATTACATTTTATTACACTCAGATGCACAATTTCACAACATACACCGCTTGTCATTCAGATGTTTTGATGTGTTTTTGTATTTGAAAGGATACTCCTAAAGCTGTTCAGATAAGCTGTCTATTTTCTTTAACAAGCCCCACATATTTCAAAACAACATCCGTTAGTTTTGTCTTGTCATTTTAGTTTGCCCAGTTTAACCTCAAGGTTAACCTTGAATGCTTTGAAGTGTTTTGAAGCGGATAACTAATGATGTTCTTTCTTCTCCCCCGTTGCAGACCTGCTCAGTCCTGGTCGCTGCACCCTGTGACTTCAACAAGCTCGTCACCTCCACCTAAAGAAGAGCCAGAGAAGAAACCTCCCAAAGGTGTCGCCCTGCAGTTTGATATCAACAGTGTTGGAAAGCAGGTGGGACAAATCACAATTATTTATTGTTGAGTCACTGAACCCTAAACTAATGTATGATAACCACGTTGTTATGCCTATTTTTGCTTAATTCAGTCAGTAAATTTTCCATTAATTGTTTACTGAAACCAAAATGATTACCTCACTTGATTGCGTTCCCAAACAACAGGAATCTGAGCACAAGATAACATGAACGTTTATTGCGTTTCGTATGCATGCTTTGAGACGTCATTCATGATGTAGGAAAAAAGAGCCATTCGCTGCGTCTGAAATCGCATAGTCTCTTGAATAGGTATGTACTTTGAACAATTACTTCACAGCTGCAAAAAGAAAGGATGTTATATATGTATATGTATGTAGTATGAATGTAATCCAGACGTGCTACATTCGCCATGTTGTCATAATCATGTGACCTACCAGTGTCAGTTACATTACTTCCCTGTGATTCACAAATCCTCTCCCATGGCCTCATGGGATAGGAAAGTGTCCATCATATGCACACTTCAGAATCTCACCGGGAGTAGTAGGTCATCCGGATACTTTTTGCCTACTCTTTAATGAGTCCTGTGAATTTGGACATACTGCTTTTGCCACAAACTGTTTTTCGCCTACTAAATAGTAGGAAATAATGCGATTTTGGAAGCAGCCATATTGGCTTCCCCGATTGCAGGGGAAGCCATTTCTAATACAGATATTTTGCACCAACTTCCCTGAAAATCACAATGTTGTTCTGTTTTTGTTGTGTTTTATGCTATATTCCATGTTATTTGTAACTTTGGTTGGAAACGGCTTAAGTCTGATTCGTCAAACAATTTGATTTTACTCTGTATGGTTTTGTTGATCTAATCCACAAAACAGATCTGAATTATTCATTGATGAATAAGACTGATCCAATTCTCTAGTTCAAATCATTTACATCCACTTAAAAAAAAAAAATGCTTCTAACCTGAATTATTCCACTAAATCCTGAACTGTAATCTGTGTTTTGCTTTCCTACTGGGAGAAAAAGCAGTGTGTTCCCAAACAGCTCCTGGAAACGCATTTACATCCCGTTATATCAAGTCTGGTAAACCCGATGGTCACCTTGATTGTTCTGCTTTCCTTTATCAGACCGGAATGACCCTCAACGAGCGGTTTCGCATTCTGAAGGACCAGCGTGTGGCGGCAGCAGAGCAGAGCAGCAAAGGGGGCCGATTCGTCACTGTGGCCTAGAGCTGAACTCAGAGACACTGCTCACGTGTCTCTGTTGCTGATCTCACTGAACCTTCAGGACAGAACAGGCAAACAAGGACCGGAGCTGAACTAACACTGTTCATGAACTCGCATGAAATATCCCTGATGGAAGAGACTACATTAGAAAGTGGATGCGCTGTTTTTTGGGGGGAAAGTGACTTTTTGTTTGTTTATTTTTCTATAACTGTCCTTGAATTTCATTTAAGTTGTCGTCTCCTGAACTGCCCTTGATATTTGATTGCGTCCTGTTTTTTTTTATATATATATAATTCTGTTGCAGCTCGAAGAATTTAAACGGTTCTGGATAGACTTATTTCATAAAGCGGTTGTATGAAGCAGAACATTCTTTTTGTAGATCAAAAAAAGACTGTTTTAAGATGTTTTATAATATTTCAATTAAAAAAACATTGTGCAACAAATGTCTCATTTTTTTTTAATCTGTTTAGCAGATGATGAATATAAACACTGTTAAATGCATTCTTTGTAATAGCCAATTTTAAAACAAATAATTTATTGTCCATTATGCACTGAATTTCAACGTTTGAAACTAAGGGTACGTTTCACGATAACGACCTGCTTAAAACGGAGAGCGTTCTGTGTACAGACGACACCATTGTCAAAACGATCCCCACTCAAACGGATCCGCGAAAGCGACTAAAACGCTGTATTTTGCTGACAGGCTGAACACGTAATACACATGTACATGCTGTCATCACTTCAGAAATTTACGTTTTGTTGTTTAAGTGGAGACTGTTTTTAAAAACTGTCACTTGTTACCAGTTCTCAAAAGTTGTCAATTTTTTTAGAAATGCTTTTAGTTGAAAGTGGTGTTGTGTAAATAGCCCCCCTAAGGGTACGTTTACAAAACAATGATCTTTTAAATCGGAAAAGATTTTGCTTTGGGTTTATCGCGTACAGACGACTTTGTCTAAACGTTCCCCAAACTGCTGTTTTTATGCCAGGCAAATATTTGGCGATGTCATTTTTTAAAGAAACACTACACTATTTCAAGGAGATAAACAATAACAAAAGCGTTGCAACGCTACTGTGCATGTCTGATTTTAAGAAATTTGTGTTTCTTTAGTACACACAGAGATAAAACTTTGAATCCAGTTTTCATAAGTTTGCATTTAAGGTCCCAAAACGCAGAGCTTTCCCTCTTTAGCTGAAAACGGTGTCGTCTAAATGCCCCTTAAGAGTTTTTATATCGGTTCATCTTTAAGTACTTTGGTAATACAGGTGAATTACTAAATGGTAATACAGGTTAAATATGACTTGTTCTTGACTGATTGCAAAATGTGCAATAATACAAATATTCCTAAGCACTTTTGTAATTTGAATATTGCATTTATTTAAATACATTAAAATTTGCAATGTAACAAAACTATTGGCATATGAAATTCAAACACCATTTAAATGAACAAAACATGGCTCACTTCATTTTCTGTGGCTAGTGCGTCACACACTAGTTCATTTTGTTTCTCCTCACCATCACCTCCATATCTCCTTCCCCCGCTGACACCATTCACAGACTACTTACAATATGAGTGCCCAATACAATAATGAGGTAAGAAAGTGGTTTGACATTTACAGATAACAGATCATGCAGAACATGCCTAAAAGCAACAAAAGGATTTGTTGTGAGGAACATTTTTTTTAAAAAAAGTACATGAGTGCGCATAACAAAAGGGAAAAAAAGAATTACACAGCTTTGCATCTTTGGTTACAAAGTAGGTTGAACAATTTCACAGTTTTTTTTTTCTTTTAAATCCCCTTCTCAACTCCAAAAACATGAGACGTCAGGGTAGCGGGCAGGAGAATATGGCAACTGACTTCTTTTTCCAACATACTAGCAACAGAACTGAAGCATTCTTCATCAGGGTAGATCATTGAGGATTCAGTTTAGATCTTCGCCCACAAACCTGTACAAACTTGTTACGCTCTTTTTATTCTTTATACTATACAAAATGTACATTCATGCCAGGTTCACATTCTTTATCCAAAGAGAAACTTCGCTGTTAGTGTTTGAACTCTACCCACTGTTTATGGTTGCATTGATGATTGATATTGAAAGACTGCTTGCTTGGATTTATGAATCGAAAAGGTTCCTCTTGACCTTATCGGCTTCTGTGACATTGTTCCTCTCTGAAAATAGCAGCCCTATAATAAATAACAAACAGTACAATTGAACTTGACAGGTGAATCGAAATCATGTGAAGTACGGTGGCTCTGAAAATAGACTCTCGCTTCTTACAACATGAAAACTGCAATGCTAAAAAATACACCGCTTTCATGGCTGGATTCTCTTTATTAAAAATATAACTCTCTTCACAAACTCCACCTCGTCCAGGGGGGAAATGGGCCATCCGGGAGCCCCGATCAAGACCGTGGTCCACAGGCATGCTAGCATGTTGCGCCCGAGCAGAAAACGCCTCTCACCCGTCCTGATGGCCGACATCATGCACGCTCAGCGAAGTAGTGAACGAGACAGGTTTTCTGCTGTTGTAATGATATATGCGTCATTCACACAGGCTTCAGGCGGAGGTGACGTTGGGCTGTGGTTGTCGTGGCAGGGAGTCCAGGGTCATATTGGCATCTAGCTGAAGGTAAGGCTGAAGTTGGGTCTGGGCCTGACCCGGGACGGGCCCGAGCTGGGAGGGAGAGTTGGATGGGTTGGAGTTGGGCTGGACGGTGAGTTGGGAGAGTTGCTCGCTGTTGGCTAGAGATTTGAGCACAGCGTTCTCTCGCTCCAGCACAGAGTTTCTCTCAAAGAGCTCCTTGATCTGCTCCTTCAACACCTCCACCTCCTCTCGCACGGCATACATCAGATGACTTTTCACTAAATCCTAGAGCCCAAAACATGACATCATTTAAGCATCAGAACTCATTCAAATTTTGTCTTACTAAGTTTACTAACTATTATTACATAGGACCTATTATGCCCTTTTACAGTCTTGATTTTGTTTTCGAGATCTACTTAAATATGTTAATGCTGAAACGTAAAAAAAAAAAAAAGTTTTGTATAACGCATAATTTTTTTTCAAATGTTTGATGTTGCAGCACCTCTCTTCCCAGTCAGTCAGTAACGCTATGTTTAGTTCCTGTCTCTATGAAGCCCCTACTTCTGAAAAGCACAATGTGCTCTGATTGGTCAGTTGGATCTTTAAGGGCTTTCGCACCAGGTAGTTCAAGGAACTTAGTTCTAGGAACTAGCCACCAGGATGGTTCCCCGAGAACTAATGGTACCCCTAGGAACATTTCCCTGGTTGCATTCGCACTGCCAGTAGGAACTCTGAAGTGACGTAAGCCGTGTTGTTTTGACTTTAATTTTGGCGGAGCGGCGGACATTGACGGCGCTGGGAACGCCAGAGTCTGAGCACACAGTGCTCGCATTCTCTGTGTTCATACGTTATTGGATAGAACTGTTATACATAGAAAGTAGACCGTAAGTTAAATGAAAAGTTATTAGCATAATGCCGTATGGTTGGTGTCCAGTGTTGCTAGAGTTGCTTTTGCTTGGTCCACTCAAAATTGTATTGGATTTTCTCCTCCGGGTAAAGGTTAAGAGGCCCATCTATCACTGTTTTCCATGTTCGTAGAGTTAGTTTCTGGAGTAAAAATAGGCTATAACCTGTGTTTACACAGCTTTTTTTTTTTTAAATGGCGAGTGCTGGCGTTTCACACGCGTTCGGCCAATCAGCGTACCCTAACGTCACGGATAGGTCCTATAGTGCTGGTTTAGACCCGACTCTGAAGTAAGAGCTAAATTAGTTCCTCCAAAAGGAGTTCCTAGAAGAAAAATCGTTCCTAGTTCCTGCGGTGAGAACACGCCAAAATCCGGGTACTTCCGCCAATAGTTCTAGGAACTATGAATAGGTTCCTCCGGTGCGAAAGCTCCTAGTGTTTTGTGATTGTTCAACCATTGACCAATTGGTCAAGCAGGTTTCAGAAATGTCAGAAACCGCGAGTTTCAACACACTACTAATGCAACTCAACCAGGCTTTGTCCTTTTGTTTTGCATATGTAAATGAAGGATACTGTGTTAAGTGTACTTTCCCAGAAGAAAACTCAAGAATACAATGGAGCCGTGTCAGGGAGTTCAGAAACAGTTAATTATATGTAGAATAACTACCTCTGGAGTGACTGTGTTTTGTAACTTTGCAGACCTTTTTGATTCTCAAACAGCAACATTACACGAAAATTGAAAATGTATCTTTAATCTCTAATAAAATTATATATAAATAAATGAAAAACTTACCATTGCTTGCTCTATTTTATTATCAATGGCGACCACACCTGCTCCAGAGGCACTGCAATTGAAAAAAAAAGTCTTTAAAACATCTGCCGCATAAAAACATTTTTTAGCCTTGTAGACGTTTAAAGCCTGCACATTAAAGAATAACAAACTGCTCCTGTTGTTGCTTTTTTCATGTTATATTGCGCCACATGCACGCACACATCAATCTTCCAATAAATCATGCTAAAATCATGGAAATCGAGCACCTCGTGGAGCAGCCCCTCATAACAACATATAACCATCGCAAACAGCTCTAACGCTACAGAAGAGTACAGTGCTATATGGGCGGCAGGCCGGCAGCCATCTGATACTCATACAGGGTTTTGTCCAAAGAGGGTGGAGTGTAAAGTTAACTTTAGAAACATGCACAAGAAAACAATCACGTCACTGAACACTGTACTGTATACTTAACACAATTACAGTCAAAACATTAAATGAAGGATGGATGAATGGATGGATTTTTTAACTGTCTATACATCAAAGAATCCTGAAAAGCGCAACTTTTTCAATATTGCTAATAATATGAATTGCATCTTGTGCGTCAAATTCGAATTAGATTAGAATGATCTCTGAAGGATCATGTGACACTGAAGTTTGGAAATAATGATACGGAAAATTCAGCTTTACCATCACAGAAATAAATACAATTTTAAAATATGAAAATAGAAAATTTAGACCTGGAATAATTTGGAACTAAAGTGTCTCTTTACTAACAATGTTCTATTTTCGACTATATTTTTGTTTAAATTTTTTTGTATACATGATGCTGTTGTTTTTTTAACCCATCAATCCAACCAATACACTGAAGCAGATCACATGTGTAGAGAGTCAAGTCAGGCAATGACACTGATTTAGAGACATTCTGTACTTTTCCCTACAATTTACTTTCACAGGAAAAGCAGATTAGCATCAACCATAAAAGATCCATTTAAGAGGAAACTGATTCAGTACAAAATCCTACTGACAATTTGGGAGACTAAAAGCCTCTCCGTGTTGTTGTAATGATAGCTTTCACAAGCACATACACACATAAACATGCATGCGCAATTGTTGAGAAAATATACAAATCTCAAAAGTAAAGAAAAGATAAAAAGTGTCAATTTTTTTTACTTAAATATGACGTGGTCAGTGCTGTCTTGCAGTTTCAAGTCGCACAAACACGTAGGCCTACAATGCATCTCATCCTCTCTAATGTTCAAAATAATGAGTCAAAATATTGACCAAAGATATTTTAAGCAGAATATTTGCACTTAAAATAAGCAGTATGTTGGGGAACTTGTTCAACTGACGAATTAGATCCAGTCTTGCAACATATCCAAGACCACAGCAAAGGCTGCTGATAACCTTGAGCCAAGCAAAGGTATTTAAAGGCTCTCATAAAGCTTTTGCAGGCTTGTCCATACAAACAAAGGATTGCTTGTCTTGTGCAATTACTTATTCTTGTCTTTAAAAACAAGATGTCGTGAGTTGAGAATGTAAGGTTAGTGTCGAAAAACCAGGCTGACTCAGAAGAGAGATCACATCAAAGTGCCACAAATAGCCATTAAAGGCAGGGTAGGCGATTTGTTCCAGAATTTTTTTTTGTAATGCTGCTTGAAAGTCTCTTCACATTCTGATAGCAATCACTAGGTGAAGTGGTCTAAATGTATTTATATGTATGTATACGGTAACATCACGTCATCAGCGCATTTCATGCTATGCAGAGTTAGACAGACGTCGGTCACTGAGCACCGCAACAGAAACAGCAGCCGCCTTTTACAGTTCCTCCTGAACCAAAACAACCAGCTTATGCTGCGTTCGGGCCACAACTACTTTAATTTGGAAGAGATGGAAACCCGTGATGTTATACTCGGAGCGGTTCGTGACTCGAATTTATGCGTTTCAATGGCGACACTATCAACGCCGAAATGAATCTGCAGCAGTCAGGTGGTACAGGTAAGCGCTCTTTAAGATGTTTATGTTTATTATTATTGTACTGTTATGTGCCTTGAGACATGATGTAGTTTAACGCCGTCTCTCGTGATGCTTTTGTTTGCTCCCTGCTGTATGTGTCGCTCTGAAGGCATTCTCAGCGCTTTCAAAATAAAAGTCCCACACGCTGTCCGACACATCAGCCAATCTAATTTAACCATTAAAAGCAGCCAAATATCAGCCATGCAAATATATTGGTTGACTAAGCAAGGCTGGGTGATATGGCCACAATATTTTTCCACATTATACGATATGTAATGGATAATGAACATCCAGGCGGTTGTTGTCTCAGAATAAACCCGACAGGGTGTTCAGGACTTTAATCAGCCTGATGGGGTTTATTCTGAGATAACAATCGGCTAGATGTACATTATCCCACTTATTACACAGCAACTTGCCACATAAGTAAAAATATTTGAGTCAAAATATTTGTAAATGCAAAGTTTCCACAGAGAAAGCAGTTGCTAGAGCAGCAAGTTCAAACTAGACGGACATTTAAGAGATACGATAGTCATACCACTTATTACACAGCATTTAAATAATTATGGGGATAAAAGTTATTGATTTGAGATTAAAGTTTTATAATCGTACCGGTTTATCCAACAGCGTACAAAACAAGTCGCGAAATGGCAGCTGCGTTGGTATGAAACGAAAGAGCGAGTCCACGACACTGGATGACAATAACTGTACACAAAATATTGATTTGACTGAGTTTTAATATTTTATTAACTCAGTAAACGCAAAGCTTCCGCAAAGGAAAAAACTTTCCTAGCAAGCGTATAGCACTGCTGACTTAAGTAGCCCGGATGAGCCTGTATTATCAGTTTTCAGTGGTTATCGAGAAATAACATACCGCTGGATGGCGCGATTGACCAATCAGAATCAAGTATTCCAAAGAGCCATGTAATAATAATGATATTTATCACAATATTTATTAACCTACCATTAATGGGGAAGGAAATGTTTTCCACATATTTGTTAGACCCTTAGAATGAATGTAGGCTAAACATGTTAACTTTTGTTCACAATTAAACTCCATAGAGTAGCTACATCTTAATTTAGGGCCTCATGAAATCCATTTTATTTTTTGGGGAATCTGTATTTAAAACAAATTTATATAAACTTTTTTATTTGAATCAAGCATTTAAAATGTAAACAAATGCTGCACAACAGAACAGTATAAATTTAGAACATGGATGAAAAAATATCTTGGTTGTATAAAATTTTTCATAGAAATATTAGTATTATTACTTTCAGAAGTACATTTTAGTAAAGGCTACAGTAGTGATATATTTCTGTCAATTTCTTCAAGTTAAAAAACTTATATTTTGGTTGTTTTTTATATTTATGTGTGTTGGTCGATAGTTTTTCACAAATAAAACGGTGAAAAGCTTGTGAAGTGACTCAAAGCAGCTCTGGAGATGAAGTTCATGTGTTCATGTCCTCGTATATTGAGACGGCAGACACTGAAAACACTGTGAGCCTCACGCGTGAGTTTGTGTATCAGACGAAACAGTGATGCTCATTCACACAGAGACAAGCAGAAATCACTTTTCGACATGCACTCACTGCCTGTTGTTGCGTTTATTTCTGCTGTGTTTCTGTTATATCGAGCTTATCATCGTTATCAACGTAAATATTATTGTGATCTCGATATGATATAGTTTATAACCCAGCCCTATGGTCGACCACTACTAATGATAGGCCAGGTTGGGCAACAAGCTGTTGTACAACTGACTAGTAAATTTAAGATCTTTAGCTGTGGTGCATTTATTTGTCCAGTCAACTAGATGTTTAGAAACTGACCGACTAGCCCAATGATGAACATTTTTGCTTCTGCACATTCCTAAAACCAACAAATGATCCTATTGCCATTAATCCCTATCTGCAGCTCAACACTGGCTTCAGCTAATTAAATGTGTTAATGGAAAGCAATGCGTTTGAAACACAAATCAGTATGCCATTTTCCCATGGGATTTAAGCCCACATTTATTAATATTGCAGTTTGCATATGAGCATTATATGGTTATGTTTGCGCTGAGCTCCACTGCAGAGAGCACCATTTAAGCCTCCAAGCCATGCCCGCCCCATGCAGCACACTTCAAACGTCATTTGCGTCACACCAGGGTCTGTCCCATTAATGTACCTATCACAGGTCATCTTTGAGTCCTTCAGCCTACTGCCAGACTGGAAAGCTTGGTAGAAAGCTGTGGAGGGATTCCTGCACTCCATCCAGCAGAAAGAGAGAAATAGAAAAAGTTACGTGAGAAATGAAAAGTTCAGGCCAAAGAGGAAATCAAAGGAGAGTTGATTTGTAGTCTGCTCAGACTGTAGTAAACACCCAAAAGAACAATTGAGGTTAACTAGGAAATATATCAGATGTTCACTAAATATTTGCAATGATTTTGCTACTGCAAATTAATAAACAAGATTGCAATGATTTTAATTCACTTTTGTGACCAGTAGGTTTCTGATCATGTCATCAGATTAGTTTGACAATCAATCCTTGTCTCACCACTTGCAAGTACGAGAACACTAAGATAGGCGTTTTGAAGGCGTCTCTTATAATCAAAAGTTTGGGGTCAGTTCGATTTTTAAAAATGTGTCTCTTACTATGTTCACTGATAATTTATTAATTTATTACTCTGATGATTTAATTTATGTTAAAGCTGAATTTTCAGCATCATCACTCAAGTCTTCAGTGTCACATGATCCTTCAGAATTTCTAATATGATGATTTGACTAGAAATATTTCAATATAGTTTTGTCGGAACCATGAAACTTTTTTGTGATTCTTTGATGAATAGAAAATTTTAAAAAACAATGTTATAAAGACTTGTATTTCAAATAAATTCTAAGTCTTTACTGTAATGTAATTTTATGCATCCTTGCAGAATAAAAGTACTCCAAACGTTTGAACTGTAGTGTAAGTGTGCGTCACAAGATTTTCTCTTTAGCTTTAATTATCGCACAATATACTTTAAAAAAATAGTTTGCAGCAATTCTCAAAGTTCCTATTTAAAGCCATTTTAGAACAAATATAATATATATGAAATCTAAATGACAATAAAAAAAATGTAGATACAGAATTATCATCTATATTGCCAAGTCATAGGTAAACAGCATGTATTATAACTTCAAAAAGTCTCAATGACAATTAACGATACAATTATGAATCCTAAGCATCTAAATAAAGATTGGTCAGTGATCACTTAAGTTCTTGTGATGTCTCGGCGAGGTAGGGGACCACAGACGGTTACCATTATCTCCATTTCCCCAAACTACCAGGGCCTTTAAAGTAAAAGGACAGAATGTACTATATCAGGAAGGGAGGGCTACAGCAGTTAGGCAGGACGAGACCCTCCTCTCCATATAGCCCTCTATATAGGAATGGGAGGGGACAGGAGTAGATTTACCACATGTGTGAATATCTGGACTCTGAGCAAACAGCTTTTCCTGGAATCTGTGGAACACTGGCTGCGCTCCGGTGGGGGCCTAGACCCCACAACCACACTCCTCCAAAGGGCTCTTTTTCTTCTGACTATGCATGCAACCTCATGGGGACGGCAGATTATATCTGGATCAGTGCTTAAAAAGCATTCGACTACAGCTACGTGTTGAGACAAATATGCATTTTCTGTAGATTCCAACTGTATGGTTAATGTTACACATGAGATAATCTAAGAAACGAAAAACACTACATGCATCTTGTAAAATAAGGTAACCAGGGTAACCATAACAGTGGTTTAAAAGGTTTCAAGCCAATATTATCATTTCATCACTGAGGTCAGTACATTATTTATACCTCTGAAGTGGATCAGAGAAAATGGATTTTCAATTAAAACATGTGAAATGGTTTGAAGAGGAAAAAGACAAGGTGAATCATGACACTGACAACCAAAACAAGGCACTTCAAAAGTCCATCCAACATTCAAAATTAAATCTGCCTAAAGGGACAGTCTCACAAGACTGAGATGAGTGAGCACCCTACATTAGCCAAATATTTTGGCATCATTAGCTGCTTTTCCACTGTCAGGCCAGTGCGAGCCAGGGCTAACAACGTGTTGGGCGGGCCAATAGCCGGATCTCGAGCGCAAAATCAAGTTGCGTTCCAATGTCGCGCCAGTAGCCCCGCAGCAACCCTACCCTTAGACCCACCTCCATAGAACGAGCTTTTCGATAATGGCACACAAAAAAAAATCATATTTAACAAGACTATTGGTGGGTGATATGATCAATGTCTTTAAAGTTTTTATTTTTTATTTTAAATGCCAGTGAAATCTCTCAATTATCGATACTTCAGCAAAAACCAATACTAGGTTAATGTAAGTAAAAGTCCTCAAAACAGTTACAAAAGACAAGTAAACAGTCGGCAATACAATAAGAACAAATTACAAAAATTACAAACAAAACCGACAAAAATTACAACAGAACAAAAACACAAATAAAACAAACAGTGCTTTAGGTTTTTCAGGAAGATGTAGGCTACTAACAGTGGTATTTAGATAAGTAATAATTGTAAGCCTACAACAGAATTTGAATTATCAAATGTAAAATAACACTGCTGTATACATTAAATATAGACAAATCCTTATTAAAACTTCAAAAGTTATACATTCAAGAGCAGTGAGTGATTTTATCTGTGTTTTGTTGCAGCAGATTTATT
Organism: Meda fulgida; assembly: GCA_030578275.1. Lineage (NCBI taxonomy): Eukaryota > Metazoa > Chordata > Actinopteri > Cypriniformes > Leuciscidae > Meda > Meda fulgida. The sequence continues at coordinate 25,868,560 of CM060617.1, forward strand.
AGGCTGCTGTCACTTTAAGAGCTGCACGAATCCAATAGGCTATACCGTTACACAGAGTAAACGTGACCACACCTGTAGTCTGCCTGGGCCGTTGTTTCATAGTCAAAAAATAAATTGAGTAGACGGAACAACAAGAAGAAGAAACGGAGATCACTGGATAGCAGACTGAATGATACTCATCTAGAACAAGATTTCAATTACTAAAGTTCTATACTTCAAACCCCTGATGAAAAAGACTGAAATACACTAGGGTGTTGTGCACACACATGTCTCTTCTCTTTGTCTACTAAACATTAATAAACTGACAAAGAAAAAAAAAACATTCCTTGTATCGAATTTGCATCTGTATCTGCAGATACGCAAGGTTGCAGTATCGGTATCTGACTTGAAAAAAGGTACTGATATCGATCCATCCTTACAAAAAGTATTTATAATGCATTCAAAATGTGAGTGTGTTGTGTATTTCTTATGCTTAGAGTATTGTGATGTTAGCTTGGCAATAACTATTGGAATCAATTAGTGCACTTTACATAAGTAGTGCTGTTTGTATGATACATGGGGTTGCTGCCTACCCAGTGTGCCAAATCAGTCACTTATAAGTGTGAAATATTTTGCAGGCTTAAAGATTTAGTGTGACTGCCGCTTGCACAACATGAAAGCAGCAGCTTTTATTCTAAAGACAAAACGGAGATCGGAACTCTACATGAGCAAAGGCCAGCAGAAGTTCCCCCACAGGAAGAGCGTGTTCTGAAGACTGACAGATTGTGTCCAGCTTTACTGTCAGCTGAAGTCAGCAGTGTTACCTGGGATGGAGGTGTTGGTAAGAGATCATGTTTTAAAAGAAAGAGGGAGGGAATGCTTGCCGAATACAAAGACTCGAAAGCAATGAGAGGCATTGGAGATTGAGAGAATGGCAAGATTGGGTGAAAAGGTAACTGCGCTGAAACACAGTTGCACAAATGAATCACTGTATGACACTTGACAAATGATATGTACTTATGACTAGTAATGTAGGTCAAACAATTGTTTTGATCAACAAACTAAATTAACTGAGCCCTGAAAGCTGAAGGTAATGCCAACTAAAGGCCGGCTTTAACTTTTATAATGCTAGTCTTCATATTCAATTGGTCTGCCTTACATAACTGGTTATTTGCCAGGGATGTTATATGCCAGCCTGCATCATAATATCTCAAAAAGGCGGCAAAAACAGAAGAGGTTGCACATTCTAACCAGCAGATGGGGCAAAACCTGATCTCTTGTTGCACAATGAGCTAATTCATGGAAAACACTTTCAGATGTTAGATTTATAATCCCAAGACTTAGAATGTCAAAACAACATCCCATATGGGACAAAGTAATTACTAACTGTTACTTTGAAGACCTTGGATCTGGTCTATGTTGTGAATGACCATGTGACACAATCAGTGTTTAGTTGAAACTGATTGGGTGGATTTCACAAAACACGTCCATGTCATATTTCACTCAAAATCAAAACAAACAAGTTATATTTTGCTTAAGGAAAATGAAAAAATGAAACCCTCTAGTAAAGTAATGAGAATTGGTGACTTGTTTATATTTTTGTATATAAATATAAATATTATGTATATAAATTTGTGTTAAAATATTTTGCAACATTCTCTAAATGTCTTCACTGCCACTTTGATCAAGTTAATGTATCCTTGCTGAATAAAAGTAGAAGAAAAAAAAAAACATTGACCCTAAACTTTTACTCATTTCTTAAATTTTATTTTGATTTTAAGATATTGACTGATGTTTATACATCAGTTATATATATGTTGCATATGTATATGTTATACATATACAAATTTCTATACATTATTTAAATTAGGGATGCACCAATATGAAACCTTTGGCCGATACAGATAACAATTTTTTTGAAAGCCAATAACCGATATATTGGCCGATCTTTTTTATATATATATAATTTTTGAGAGCTTTATTAAAAAAAACAAAAGTCTCACCATTAAAATCCATGACCAAATCACAAAATTGTATGTGTCCTATATGACAGGCTTATGTTGCACTTAAATGCATTTTCCTTTTTGAAGTGATTTCAAACATATTTCAAGAAATTCAAAAACGTCATACGGTTCGTGCACATCTGAAGTGTCTCAGCTGAAGGAAAGAATTCATTTATCGGCCCGATAATGATAACATTAAAAATACACATATATCGGCAAATGCAGATATGGTGGCCGATATATTATGCAACCCTAGTTTAAATCTATAATCAATCTCCAAAAAATGACCAAAAAAACAGCTCTACACATAATGCACAGATTAAAAACCTGTGAAGGTGTGAGCTGTGCCAACCAAACCATATAAAGTATAAATCTAATCGCATTAGGCGACTAAAGGACAACAATAACAGCATCTGCTGGGTGAACAATTTTTAAATACTTTCATGGAGTTTGAGAGAACAAAGACAGATGCATGGCATCCACAAACTATTTCAGTAATTCCTGAACAGGAATGTTGTCTTGAGGAAATCACTCAACACGTTATCTGAACAACTGCCTGTCAGATGACCCTTGTGCCCATATACATTAAGTAAATAATGTGAAAACTATGTGTTTAGAGTCATAAATAAGAGCAGTCTTTTAAAAGAGTAATAAAGAAAAGTTAACCATGTAGTAGAGCAACCTTATCTCTAGAAGTAAAACAGGGGAAGGTCTACAGTTCGCTACGTGATAGGCCTTCGCTATCACAGACCCCCCCTTTGCATATCAGCTACAAAAGGTGTCAAGCGTCATTTAGTGACAAGCTTCTTTACCCAGGGCTGGGCGAGTGACAGGGACGTAGGAGGCATCGAGCAGAGATCCAGCCCTGGAGTTTAAAGGCCACTGCCTGCTCACGCTATACTTTGACTAGTAGGCTACATAAGCTGAAGCCACAGAGTCATCTAAAGCACTTGACAGTTCACCATTTCCTCTCATGCCAACAAGTTGATATATTGTGTACAAGTTGCAACGCTGGAACTGAAAGTCGAGCATCGAAGAGGAAGCCAAGCAGCGACACTTCTCAACTGAAACTGTCTCATCAGATATGCGCGGCCCCCTTTTTCAATTCAGAAAGCACTGCCATTTCTGGCATTCTTGTGACATCCGGAAGCAAACAAGAAACATTTTTGTTTGCATGCTTGTTTGAGTTCTGTCATACTAGTACACATATCTTTCCAAAATATCAGTAAACATACAACCTCGCTGTACATTCAAAGCAACTTCAACCCATGTCTTACATGTACACTGCTGTTTGGGGGTCAGTACTTTTAGAAAATGAATGCTTTTATTCAACAAGGACACATTAAATTGATCAAAAGTAACAGTTAAAACATTCACAATGTTTCAAATAAATTCTGTTCTTTTGAAGTTCCTATTCATCAAAGAATCCTGGAAATTAAGCAACACAACTGTGTTCAACATTGATAAGATGATGTCTCTTGAGCAGCAAATCATATCAGAATAATTTCTGAAGGATCATGTGACACTGAAGACTGGAGTAATGATGATGAAAATCCAGCTTTGATCAATTTAAAATATATAAATTGATATAAAATATATTTCACAATATTACTGTTTTCTGTATTTTTGATCAAGGAAATTCAGTCTTAAAACGATAAGTCTTTTTTCAAAAACATTACTGACCCCACACACATATATATTAAACTAAACCGACCATTACCAACAAATAAAAAAATAATTCTTCAAAATGTTAAAATCAACAATTGTGGCCATTTTAAACAACCTGATAAAAAGCATCACAACACATCCTACCTTCCCCATCAAGTGAATGATGAAACATTAACAAAACATTTTTAAATGGATGTCAAGCAGTCAACAAGTGTCCAGCACACAAACTCCTTTAAAGTTTCTGAAGCAGGATGTTCCTCATGAAGATATGTTTTCACTAAATAATCCCATAATCCCATTATTTTAATGACTTTTGCTGTTATTCAAAAGTGAGAAAAACAGTCATAAAAAAACGTGGGTGTGTCCAAACTTTTGACTGGCAGTGGAATAGCAACCCTAATGAGAACAACCACACATCCATCACATGTCACTGCATTCCTCACAACACAACCATTTGCACATTAATGCTAAGAACACTGCATGGAAATTTACCAGGATGAAATGACTAAAGGCTGTTCTCATTGCTCGATTTAAAATCTATGCTACATTTCTTTTCTACTATTATGCATTTGTTGACACCACTCCCAAAACAGGGATAGTTCAAACCAAAAATTAAAATTCTGTCATCATATACTCACCCTGAAGTTGTTCCAAACCTGTATGAGGTTCTTTCTTCTGCTGAACACAAAAGAAGATATTTTGAAGAATGTCGGTGTTGTAACCAGACTGATGGACCCCATTGACTTTTCATAGTATGGGGAAAAAATACTATGGAAGTCAATGGGGTCCATCAACGGTTTGGTTACAACACCGACATTCTTCAAAATATCTTCTTTTTTGTGGTCAACAGAAAACGAAATTCATACAGGTTTGGAACAACTTCAGGGTGAGTAAATGATGGGTGAACAATCCCTTTGTCATCACACAAACCTTGAAATCTTACTATGCATTTAAAAAAAAACTCTGGAAAATACAATAAAACTAGCTAATATCAGGTTAAAAAGAAGAGAAGGGTTCCCACGCCTTTTGACCAAATTCAAAGATGGTTTTAAGTTTTTTTTATTTATTTTTTATTAATTTTTATATAAAGACGGCATTCACACAGACTAATTTCTATCTCATGAATTATTGAATTCTACATAATAATTTGAATGAGTTCTCCAGGCCTGGAAATCAATTTTAAAATCCCTTGACATTTCCAGGTCTTCAATGAGCGTGGGAACCCTGCAAAAAAGTGAAAGTTCAGGCAGTCAAATCCCTTAAATCACTCAGAACATGAATGGCACCTCACCTGTCCTCCTCCCCATCAATGGGAATGGATATTCCGAAAAGACTGTTGACAGCCGGACTGGACAACTGCAGGCCTTCTGTGATTAAGGGCTTCATCATGTCCGTACTGTGAATCTGTGCCGATGCATCAGACATCCTCCGGCTCTCATCCGTCTGACTGAACCCCATGGCAGGAGAGCCGATGGCCGCTGCCGTCCCGCTGCGGGGAACCTGGCTGTGTGCAGAGGTATTAAGGTTGGGTACTGTTGCAGATCCTGGTAGAGCAGTGAGCAAACTCAAGGCTGGCACGCCGCCTACTCCGACCGTCCCTGGTGCTGTGGGCATGTTCTGAGTGCTTTGCGGCGGCGTCGACAAGCCTGAGACCTGGTATTGTCCCACTGGTGATTGCTGAATTAATATAGGGCTGATGTTGCTCAACAGCCCCACATGCTGCACCAGGTTTGGGACAGACAACACCGGCTGGCTCCCTAAGGGAACACCTCCAGGGACTCCGGGACTTTCTACTGTACCCAGAACCTGCATCCCTCCAGCGGATGGGGTCGGAACGGGGGACGACCCCTGACTGACGGCATGTCCGACAGAAAGGCTTGCTCCGGGGTGAGTCTGGGTGACTGTAGGCATGTTACGCTGGGTGTATTCAGGCTGACTGGCTGATATCAGAGCCGGGTGGCTTTGCAGGTGGTGTGTACTAGACTGGGGTTGATAAAGTTGAGGAGGGGGGATGCTCTGAGATTTCTGAAGGTGGGCACCTGGGTGTCCTCCATCATGATGGAGACTGTGAGGAACAGCGACATGAGAGTTTCCCAGCACCTGCTGCTGAGAAGACGTAGGCACTGGCTTATTACTAAAGGTCTCAGGTGAACCGGAACCCGGGCCGGTGAAAGATGACCCGTCGCTACCTGCGTCAGGTGCCACCTGAGCCATTACAGAGCCAACGGTGGCCCCGAGACCACTGTCCCTATCCGCTGAGGGCTCTGACACATTGGTGTGCCTTATACTATCCACAGTCCTGCTCATCACAGAGCCATCAGGGTCTTTCTCATAATACTCCATACAGGTCCACCGGCCCCTCCTGAAGGGCTCCCCGGTGCCATGATCAAGCTTAATGACCCTGAAGCGTGAACTGCAGCTGGTTACGGTCTGCACGCTTGATGAACTTGTGACTTGAGACGTGCCCGCCGCTTGAGAACTAGAAGCCTGGATGCCCTGGTGACCCAGGCTGTTGCGCGGGACAAACCCACCGTTCACGGGGGCGGCAGCGGCCAACTGCCCTTCTGGTTCACACACATTATTCAAAGTCTCCTCCGAGGAACTCATGTCACAGACCTCCGGCTCATAGTCAGTCCTGTCAAATATCTCGGAGGACACCTCCTCTGTCCGGGACTCATCCGGGTCGTCCAGGCTCTCGGTGTCGTCGGTCGCGCTGTTGGCCGCGACTTGAGCCTGAGTCACACTCGTGATCTGAAAGCAACTCTTCTTCTTGGCCGGCATCTTCGACATGCTGAACAGCTTTTTATGACACCGAGACCCCTTAAAGACGCTGTCGACTTCACAAAACAGCAGATTGTTGCGGCACCGGACCCGAAATTTCACAGTTTTTCGAGATGATCGTGCGTCAGCAGTCTTCCTCTTCTCTCCTGTTGCATTTTCGACGCGTGAACGGCGGACGAAAACAACCTCCACAAGCGGTGTATGACAGATGACGTGTTGGTTATTAACTTATCCTCATATGCTGGTGATCCAGAAGGGCGGTGTGTGTGTGTAAGGCCGCTGTCGTAGATTCGGCTGCGTTCACTCCCCCTGCTGCCTCTCACTTCTCTACCTACATATAAGTATCAAACACATCCTGAACGAGCGCTTTGAAACACCGCCTCCTATGGCACTAAACTCAGCGACTAGATTCGGGCATACTAACAAAACAACTACGAAAACGGTTAGAAATTAAAGTTTATGGCTAACTAACTGGCAGACTTCGGAAACAGAAAATCTAAAAATTTCACCTCCCGACAAGATGGCTATATAAATTCGAGATGCATTCTGGGAAACGAGCGCAACAGGCATGACGCGTAAACGGATCGTGAATACGGCTTCCTACGCTTTTTTTTAACCTTTCGTTTTAAATATGCACATTAAAACGGGAAAACAACAAAGTTTGCGTATCATTGTCAACGTGTTCGTTTACCTCTACTCAAAAGATGTGAGCACTTTTTACTCCTGTAAAATATTTATCGAATAAATATATATTTTTTAAGTCTATTTTGAACGTTTTATTATTATTATTATTCATATACTTGTTGAACATTAACAGAAAGGCAGTCACATTCTACACAGCCTAGGCTACCCAACAACAATAAGCAAGTTAAGTGTTTTATGAAAGTAATTCTTGCCTACATAACGCTAATGGAAGTTTCCACTAATGTCCTGGTAAAATAATAATACTATTAATATTAATGATAATAATAAGATTTTCACTGAATGCTGTTGGCTAAGTTAAATTACAATGGGAGCCTGTTGTGATATAAACTATTATATTTTAAATTCATATAGGCTACTATATAAAATTACAACACATAAAACACATTTGACGATTCCTATGTATAAGAACAAAAATTACTGACTGTTATAATTCTTGCTTGAATTCATTGTTTTTATTGTGTTCACTTATTCATCTAGCAGCTATAACAAAAATATGCCAAAATTTTAGGGGTAAAAAATCACACACAAAAAATTCTAATTTAAGAGAGAATAGTGAAACCAGTTTAAAGGCTTTGGTGCAACTTGACTGTGTGACCACAGGCTCTCAGTCGCAAAGTGATGTTCAGTTGTTCTATGAAATGCATATATTGTTCTGTATATTTATTCTGAAACTATTTTCCACTCTACCTGCTGCAATTGTACAGTGCTGTTATCATATTGATGATTTTTTATTTTATTATACTTATTGAGTGGCGTTGTGTGTAGAATATCAGCAATGACCAGTAGGGGGAGCAATTACATTCCGCACACACACTTCTGATTAGCTTGAACCTTCTGGAATCCTCTATTATTGGTGGTTTTATCTTTATTTTAGGTTCAAAATATCAAAATATATAATAATTGCGTTTTCTACAGGCCAAGTGCAATATAGAAATAACACAGTAAATTCACACGACCATTAACCTACTTTGAGGAACAGCCGGAAGTGCTTCAGTTCGGCAGTGAGGAGGAGACACCCCTCTGGTGGATTTTTCACAGATTTATTTCATATTCAGTTCTTAAAGCTCTAGTTAAACGTTTTGAAAATTGTGTTCCACAAAGAGGGTAGCAATATCAATTTGGTCGTTTTTATGTGTAGGCCTATTATATTCTCTTCAACCATTTTTTTTAGTCTAATGCTTAAAAGCAAATAATCCAAATAATGCAACAAGCTTTTTATGTTTTTACATTGTCTATTGGATTTAGGGGAGTGAGAGGTGATTAGAATAATATTTCTTGGCTTTGTCTAATAAAATCAGTTGAGATAACAACCGTAGTCATGGGTGTGCCTCCCCAATGACTGGCCTGTAAATGTCATGGTTTTGTTGTGTGTCTTGTGTCATTGTTTGCCACACAATCTGTCATGACATTAATGACAATAGATGTAACCCAGCTGCTGAGGTGACTGTGAGTCAATGGACTTGGCAAACAAAATGATTTTGGGATTTACATTTAATTTAGTTTGCAAACATTTTGCCTCAACTTTCATCTGAATCAGCCGAGTCTTGATATATCTCACAAAAATGATATATAAAAATGTAGAAATATCATGGCTGACCTAATGGTCAAGGTTTTAGAACGACTTTCTCCACACTGGACCAACAAAAATGTTACAAAATTGGTCTGGCTGATGTTTGACACGGTTGTAAATGTGACTATATGTTGTTCTTTGAATCATTATCCCATGTAAGCTCATTTTTTAGTAAGTTTGCCGTTTAAAAATAAAAGGATTCCTTTTTTCTTTCAAAATGGTTACAATGAAATGGGCTGGAGTTGAAGGAAGACGGGGTTGGTATATTCAAAACAATTTAATGTGATTAACAAAATAAATAGCCTACATTTAATAACAACATAAATTAATGTACAAAACATATGTTTCCTATGTTACACAGGGGAGCCACTGGTTTCTTTGTCTCCTGTATAGTTCATTGCCTTCACTGAAGGAAACTGCGTTCCCGTCCCCTTCATCGCTGTTTTCTGACCAAGGCCCTGGTTTTACAACACCCCACCCCACCTATACTATAATACCTCACTGTTGTTGTGGGGTGGGGTGTAACATGAGCACTTTTTGTACTTTCCATATAACACAGTGTAATTAATTGTAGATTTAAAAATGAGTTATTAAAGAAAAAAAGTTTCTACCCAATAGCTAAATATCATAGCTGGCTGTTTACATGTGAGCAAATATTAATTGACATGATATTTAACATTTACCATATGTAAAAGTAAATATGCAAAGGTGAAAATACATCGGTTTTTACTCCTATTTGTAAACTATAGGGCTAATAAAACAAAATCCCCTTTTCAAAGGGACAATTATCCTATCTCACATGACTTAAAGTGATAATTCACTCAAAAATTAAAATCTTTCAACCTCAATCCTGTATGTCTTTCTTCTGTGGAAATTCAGTGGAATACAGTGTATTTTTCCCTCATGTTATCATTGAGATATTATGCTTTTTATTAATATTGTGAAATAATTATATATTTTTTTATTTTAATTTAAAGTTTTAGTACTTGTGTATTTTTGCCATTTTATTTTCAAGTTTAACTAAAGGAAAGTAAGAAATGTTGCATTTTTGATATACTATTAGAAACGGAAATGTTTTTATGGTTTTAGTTTTAGTTAACCAGAATTAGAAGTCATTGGTAGGCTAATCAAAACTGATTAGTACCATCATTATTCAAAATATTTCATTTGTGTTCCACACAGAAATTAAAGTCGTACAGGTTTGAAACAAAATTATGGCGAATAGCCTAAAGTAAATTGACAAAAGTTGTATTTTTGAGTGAACTATCCCTTTAATATAATTGAGACGTATCAGAAAACTTAATGTGGACTGATATGGTAACTAATTCATGAGCCATAAAGGGGGTGGGAAATAATCAATTTAGACATTTTCTGTTAAGAACCTTGGGTTGTGACACTAATTACATCATGATAGTCAGATTGAGCTGATGCGACCACATCAGAGGGGGTCTACTTTCGTGCAGCGTCGCAGTGGCGGTGGTGAGTCGTCTGCGCGGAGGGATATAGCACGGACTACACCCAGGCGCTGTCTCAGTCCGTCGGCTTTCTTTCCTGCCCGAGCTGAGATTTCATACAAGCCAACGAGCCGGACAGCACAAGAGACGCCAAAACCCTCCATCCGCTCAACCCTCGCTAGTCCTTCAGCACGTGTAGCGTCAAATCCACTCTAGTGGGTGTAGTACGTCCTATATATCCTTTCAAATCACAGAAAAATGTCTTGGCAAAGCTACGTGGATAACCTGATGGCCGATGGCAGCTGCCAGGATGCCGCCATTGTTGGCTACACGGACGCCAAATATGTCTGGGCATCGTCAGAGGGGGGTACTTTTAGCGGTATAACGGTAAGCTTTTGCTAGATTAGGACCCGTTGTGAGGTTAACACTTCGTTTTGATTTAATATTGAGTGTAATTTGTCTGTTGGGGCGAGCGGACGGATTCGGGTGTTAGCAAGCTAGTCAGCTTTAGCACGCGTGCACAGGGAGCCGGTCTCGTGTCTAGCGCGAGCCAACCATTCTAAGCATATTTTACAATAATACATGCTGTTGTTATAGTGTTTAGCATTAGCAAAACGGCAACGGTACAATTCAACCTATTTTTTTTCTTCTCTTTTCTCTTAAAATTGAAAGAGCGGGAGGGAGTTGATGTGTTTCTACTGAATGGGTCGAGGCCCAGATGAAAGCACAGGGCTGTGGCCACGGCCTCTAGTCTTCATTACTCGTATCACAATGAACCGCTTTATGCTTATCTAAAGAACCTAGGTAAAGTGCAACCGCTGTACAGCCGATCCCATCTAGCAAGCTTCCTTTGCATTTTTGAGGAGTGTTATTGGAAGTAAACGGGTCTGGCTCTGATTAAATCACACATTTCCTTTTGCATTATTCAGCGTTATCGATTTCTACCATATCCACACGTTGTGCATTGTATTTTTCTATTTTTAAGGCTCTTTATGTGCAGAGATCCCCTCGCTAGATCGTTAATAAGCCCGGGATTCATTCAGGGGTCGGACTCTGTCTGATCAGTCTTGAGATAAGCTGCAGTCTTAGGCCATGAGAGGAGGAAGTTCAGACAGTGACGCCTGTGCTTCAAGTTTTTCCCCTACAGGAACACAAAGATGGCGTCCTGTCTCCTGTGAATACTCACTTTTCCCCGCATCTCACTGTTAGTATTAGAACTGGAATTATGCTATTGTCCTAAAAAAAAGTGGTTCAACCTAAACTGCATTTATTAAACTCCTAGAGTGGGTCAGGCTTCACTCACGCAATGCTGGGAGATCAAATGATCCAATCAGGTTTTCTACGAGGTTCCCTTAAAATACAACTATTTACAGCGGAGATGGTGTAAACCTGCATGATACTAAATCTTAATTAAAGAAAAGACTTTTTAAAGTCGCCTTTTCTTTTTTTCACACTTAATTTTTCAGCCTGATGAAATCGATGTCATTGTTGGCAAAGACCGAGAGGGCTTCTTCACCAGTGGGCTGACTTTAGGGAAAAAGAAGTGCTCTGTGATCAGAGACAGCCTTCCACTGGAAGGGGACTGGACAATGGACATCAGGACAAAGAGTCATAATGGAGAGCCGACATACAATGTTTCCATAGGCAGAGCTGGCAAAGGTAAACTATACATGTGAAATGTTTAATTAAGCCCACAGTTATTTTAGGATCACCCCTGACAAGCTCTTTTATTAATGCTTGCATTTTTATTAGGATTCTGTGTCTGTTCAGTGTATTAGTGTAGATTATCCATGGGAAACAAGCTGTATCTAATTCCTTACAATTTTCATATAGATTTATTTCAATAAAGAGTGTTTTCCATAGCAATTGTAAAATGAATGACCCTTAATGCTAAGATGTGCCCACTCATACAGTCTGCCTTTGTGGTCCTCTTTTTGAATATAAGAAATAGACATGGAAGGCAAAGTTTCAAACCAGTGCAATCTTCTGTCCCCTACCTCTCCTTTTCTGAAAAAACAAAACACACACCCAAGAGCTGGAATTTCAGCGCTGTGCATGTACAAGCTTTTCTTGATCTAACAGTTTTCTTAAACCGCATTTGAGATTTACTTTCACCTTGTCACTGTTTAATGAATTTGGGACTGGGCTATCAATCATCTGGTTATGCGGTAAACACCCCTCCACACCCTGTTATCTCTGCCTATGTTAGATAAATCGTCAGGGTGCAAGTTGAGTCTCATAGATGCTGATTATTTGCACAATCCTAGAGGTAAAGGTCTATCATTCATAACCTAAGTTAGTTTGTATTAAAGGGATAGTTCATCCAAATATTAAAATTCTGACTTCATTTACTCAACCTGAAGCTGCTGAACACAAAAGATTATATTTAGTCAGTAACCAAACAGTTGATGGACCCCATTGACTTCCGTAGTATTTTCCCCCATGATGGGGTCCATCAACTGTCTGATTACCAACATTCCTCAAAATATCTTCCTTTGTGTTTACCAGAAGAAATAAACTCATACAGGTTTGGAACAATTCGAGGGTATGTAAATGGAGACAGAACTAAACATTTTGGGTGAACTATCCCTTTAAGCCCAGTGTGTTTAGCATGTTCAAGAGACAAAATGTGTAGATGCGATCCCATGAACGTCTCTGAGAGATATCTTGGCAAGGTAACTCCATTTTAAAGGGATTGATAGGGGGGTTGAAGGTCCTTTGGAATGTGGCAGCGTCAAATTCCTCTTCCTATTTCCTCTTTCCTGTACGCTATAATGTGTCACTACACAGCTCAAGCAACAAGCTTTCAGACCTTATCAAATACTCTGAATCACTTTCCTGTACTTCGTTGCTTTTAATGGTGAAACGCATGTGCATGCAAACACTTCTGATTGCTATTGTGATTCTCTTTCCCCTCTGTTTCATAATTGTTCCCTTTTTTCCTTAACCACTGCACTTCTCAACTTTCCCCTTCTCTATTTCTTCTCTTTCAGTCTTGGTTCTTGTAATGGGCAAAGAAGGGGTCCATGGAGGCGGATTGAATAAGAAGGCATACTCAATGGCAAAATACTTGAGGGATTCAGGGTTCTAATGTAATTAAGCTTGTTTAGTTTCACTTGAGGGACAGAAAGAAGAAAGAAGTTTGCTGTTAAGCTTTCTCCTTCAAGCAGTTAATGTCTTGAAAAAATTTAATAGCAATCAAGGGAAGAATGGTGATTATTTCCTATAATGTCCCCGTGTCATCGGGGGGGGAAGACTTTTTTTTTTTTTTTTTTTTTCATTTTTGTTCATTTGTCGTCTTTTTTTTCTTTCCTTATGTACTCCAGTGTTGGTTGTAGTCATGGGAAAGGAAGGTACCCACGGAGGATCGCTCAACAAGAAAGCATTTAGCATGGCTGAGTACCTGAGGAAAGTTGGATACTAAAGCAGCCCCTTCCCATCCACACAGCAGCTCACTTTAATACACCGCACCACATTACCCACCCAACCCTTATCCTTGCCCCCTTTTGTCAACTTGACAACACTACCAGAAACCGTTAGTAGACGCATTGTCTCTCTCCAAATCTTTCTGTCCATTTTTTTTTTTTTATGAAGTTTTTCTTTTGTTTAATGCTCATTGTTCTTTAGTTTTCCGAATTCTGACATCTTTTTTGTGCCACAGTAAATCAAGCATCTTGGTTTTTTGAAGGTTCGGTCACTAACACTACTGTACATACCATAGATGTAAAATGAAGAATTGGACTGCCCAGAATTTGTGTAAATTCACAAGTAAATGAAGTCACTACATTGTCCAATTTTTTCCTTAGGCACTGCTAATGAACCATCTTAAGATACATTATGCTTCTCAAGTGCTTTGAGTCTTTGCTGAGCTCTCATGGTCTTCCTTGTATACAGCATGTCCAGGATGAAGAAAGTGCATGCATATCTTTTAGGTCAATATCATCGTTTTTCCAATAACTAACTACACCACCGTGTCTCAGCTTTGAGAATGAAGTTAACCAGTCACATAACACTTTATTTTATTTTCTTGTTTTGATCCTGAATTAATTTAGTAAGCACCTCTACCCTTGTGAACCACACCACCCTCGCCCAGCTGTACCTTCTTTAGTTTGAATACCTAATATCAAATGCTTTTGCTGTTGTATTTGGATGTGGTCTTCTTGTAAGTCATTGGTCTAATGTTGGAATATTTTGTGTGGTGGCAGATCAGCATTTACAAGGTTTGGGTTAAATTGTTCCCCAAGAGCCTTTGCATCCCGGACTCTGTATGGACATTCCATCGCTACAATAGCTCAGGCACTTATAATTGTTGTTTGCCAGCTCCTGTAAAATGTTTTTTCCTTTGTCTTTTTTTTTTTTTTTTAAGACAAAGTGCTGCCATCCCAATGTACCTCTGGTTCTGTCCATTTCACTTTGGGTTCTCCAATAGGACCAATTTTGTGTTGCATCCGAAGGGATTAACAGAATTGCTCAACTGTTATTGTGAAGGATGACTGCTAGCTTCATCTGTTGCTGACTTTATAACACTAAATTTTCAACACCAAGTACACAATGTAACACCAAGCTCATTTCTATTAAACATTATTACTGGCTTAACAGTTTGAAATAAAAATCAAGTGTATGATAACTACCTGAGAATTTCTCTCATGAATGTCTTGAATAGATGAAATGGCAGTCTTATTGTTAACATGTCACTTCAAAATTCTTAAACATTTTTGACTTTTAATCTATTATTTTCAAGAATGAAACCATTTGGAAGTCATTGCCTTGTACACTACTTAATTGCGATGTATCAAACTGTCTTAGCACGGTACAAATGCTTCATTAAATAGACAAAAAAAATATATACTGAAGTAAACTGTGTACACTAACCTTTTCTGGGATATGGTGGTATTAGTTGGAAAAAGACCACTAGTCGAAGTCAGTTGTATTGTGGAAACTTGTTAAATAAAGCTGTGTATCCTGTGCCATAATGTAGATCTGATCTGTTGCTACTGTGAGATGGATTTTAACTGCTGCCTTGTGAGGAGTCAATTCTTTAGTGGCACCTTTGGGATATTTGGCATAATTCAAACCCCAGGGCTTGTGGAAAATGTACAGATAAAAAAACAAAATCTAATTATGTCCAATTCTCTCCCTTCTTACATCTGACCAGCTCAACTCAATTTGCGTGAAAGAAAAAAAATGCCATGATTTAACCACCTTGTTTACAGACAGATCAAATAAATCTATTCCAACCAGAAATTTAATTTTGTTCATGTGTTTGTCTTCAAGCATCTTTTTATAAATATGTCGAAAAAAAAAGTCTACTAAAGACGGTGAAGTGCATGGTAGGTATCAGAAAGGGGATTTGCTGCTTGATCATTTTTTTTTCCTTTCTCTCCAGATATTTTCTATTCAATGTGAACTGTTGATATTAAAGTGAGCGCTTGAAGGAAAAATATATAATGCCTCATTGGTTTGTATTTGACATGGATAAGCCTGAAGAGGTCGCTATAATCACAAACATACAGGTGTTGTACGCAACCTCCGGTTTTCCAGACGAGTCTTAAGCCTAGTCCCAGACTAAAATGCATGTTTTAACTGAAAGCAATTTGCACTGACATATCTGAAAATATGCCCTTGTTTTGTCTCAAGATTCACACCAGTAATGTTTTTATAAGGCAGGTTTATAAAATATACTTAAGGGATAGTTCACCCAAAACTTTTTTTCATCACTTACTCTCCCTAGGTTGTTCCAAACCTGTATGTATTTATTTCTTCTGCTGAACACAAAAGAAGATATTTTGAAGAATGATTGTAATCAAAACAGTAGACTTATATTTTTTTCCCCATACAATGGAAGTTAATGGGTTCTTGGGCCTGTTTGGTTGCCCACATTCTTTAAAATATCTTCATTTGTGTTCAGCAGTGGAAATAAATTCATACAAGTTTGGGGGTGAGTAATTTTTTTTATTATTTTTGGGTGAACTATCCCTTTAAATGTCCTAATTGAACTAATACTGACTTAATCAAAGCCCTCTTTGTGGAACCAGGCTTTGGATTAATTTTATTTCATGAATTTGCTTGTCTGATGTGAAGAGTTGCAATAGTTGCAAAAATACTACATGTAGGCCTACATATAATTTGACGTCATCTAGGACTGGCAGAGTAGGCCTATAATTAATAAATGCCTACTCACACACATATGATTCACTCTACTTAAGCTTGGACCAGGGGTAAGCAGCGTCAGTCATGCAGAGTTTAGCTCCAACCCTGACAAAACTCACCAGCCTGTAGCCTTAGTAAACCTGAAGACATTGATTAGCTTGTTCAGGTGTGTGTGATAAGGGTTGGAGCAAAACTGCAGGACATCGGCTCTCCTGCGTTGCGTCCCAATTCGCATACTATCCGTCCTAAATAGTATTCGAAAATAGAATTAGTACGTCCCAAATCGTAGTATGTTGAAATGAGTGTTCCAAAGATACCCGGATGATCTATTTCCGGTCAGAATCCGAAGTGCAGATCGATGCGCACTCTAACCATAGACAGTAAAAGAAACTCTAACGGCTGATATTGCCCACAACCCATCGCGCGCTGGACGAGGATTCGATTAGAACTACAAACACAAGTGAAAAGTGTTTTAAAAAAAAAAAAACTACAGACATGTAGAGAGGTTTTGATAAAGGGGTTTGAGTGATTAATTACCAGTAACTAACCTGAGGAAAATGTATTTATTCAATGTTGTCTACATTATATTGCATCTGCAGCAACATTTTGAACTTTTGTAAAGATACGTTTAGCCATTAACTTTTAAATGCATCATTACATTCAAATTGCAAACACACGAGGAGAGTCTCCTCATGCAAGACCCGCGACTGGCAGATGAACGTGCTGATACAGTTCTCTCCGAAACGGTAGGAAATTAAATTAGATTGAATGGAGGATTTTAACTGTGACAAGATGATTGACAGGACAGTTTATGGTGACAGGATGCACCGACAGATCTGTCCGTTAATAATGACGAAGTATGTCCCAAAGTTTGCCTACTCTTTTCCTCAACTGCGTTTGCTTGACACTCAAAAGTATGTACTTTTTTTCACAAAAAGAGTACATACTTTTAGGACGTAGTATAAGTAGGCGAATTTGTCCACTGACCTGGATCATACCTCACATAGGCTACCCATCCACATCCCTTCATTTCTCTCTATAATCTAGGGTGCCTAACAGGTGTCTGATTTGCTGGACGTGCACTAATTGTAGACATAAGATCTTATTTCCGGTGCGTGAAAAAAGACGCGTTTTTGCTACACACTTATGTATCGCGGTGTGTGTGCGCATAATTGTTTTGTCGAATGGCGTTTAAAGGGAAACCGATCCCGAAGTTTTTTCTGTTTGTTTGGCTTAGTTTTATTAAAGTTAGTGGTTTTGTGGTATTTACTGAGGTAAATAAACCATTTTCACTGGGCTCTTTTCACAAAATTGCACGCACAAATGAGTCATTTGATCGGGGAGACGAGAATCCGAAATCTGGAGAACCAGTTGGGCGCCTTCTCGTTTGTCAAGACCAAGCTCCGAAGTCTCATGGCGATGGAAGGGACTGTTTTTCATCGGATCTCGATCTCGGTCGAGCTGATGAGAGTGCATACCAGTCAGATGATCCAGGTAAACGATGTATTCTTGGTCCACCCGTGATTCATTGAATGCATTTGTAAGGAGGAATTAAATAACTACAAATACAGAATAAATGTTTAGCGAATATTTAACAAGAATTGTATGTTTTGTTCAGTGGTTTAAGTGGCAAAAAAATAAAATAAAAACCAGGTCTGAATCCACACTGGGTGACTAAGCTTCAAACAAACAAACAAACAAAAAAAGTTATAAATGAGTCTTAAAACAAGATTTATGCAAACTCATTTTGTTGGATTTGTTTTATTATTAGGCCTATTAGACAATTCATACCCAGAGGCCATCAACAGCCATTATGCTAAGACTGTGTTTTTAGCAGAGGCGGACAGAGTACACAGCTTCATTACTTGAGTAGAAGTACAGATACCCCTTGCTAAATTTTACTCAAGTACAAGTAAAAGTACTACAGTCAGATGTCTACTTAAGTAAAAGTAATGAAGTACTTGTTTTTAAAAGTACTTGAGTATCAAGAGTACATTTTCTAAATATTGCATAACTACTGCCACAGTGCTTACATTTATGTACAGAAACGTCCTACATGGAGTTATGAAAAATGTTAATGTTAATACCTTGGAGAATGTAAAAGGAATTTAAAGTAAAATCAAGTCATTTTCATCTTTTTCCATGTTGCTTTATTTAACATTTCAGAAAATTCAGAATATTAATATAGTCTGGCGATGTGGGGCCACGTTTGAGAGGGAAACAACAAATTGAGGGTTTCTGATATTTTTCCTTTTTTTTTTCTTTTTTTTTCTTTTTTTTTTTCTTTTAGAAGTAGTAAGGGGTACTCACGGTTATGGATAGAAATGTAGTGGAGTAAAGAGTACAATATTTGCCCCTCAAATGTACTTGAGTAAAGTCATGAGTACTCCCCAAAAATGATACTCGAGTAAAGTACAGATCCCTCAAAATTATACTTAAGTACTGTACTCAAGTAAATGTTTTTTAGTACTAGTATGACCAACTTGCAATCAGTCTTACGTTTTGGTTTCAAAGTAGATCTACGTTTTTATGTTACTGACTTAAATCAGTTATGAATAAGCTTAAAGAAAAAAAAAGTGATGAATAACTTGTAAGACTAATCTTAGCAGTTTATGCAACCGGACACTGAAGCTATAGTCATCTTTTAACCTTAAAGTACCTGGTTGCAGTAGGTGGTTGTGAGTATGTGTGTATGTCTGTGAGTGTTTGTGTGTGCTTGCTGGCTTTTATAATTTATTATATGAAAAAATAATAAATAATAATAAATAAATGATTGTTTGCATCATGTGTTTGGGGTGTGTGCGTTGCTGTGTATTCATTCATTTCACATTCGTTTTTCACTAAAACTAATGAAAAGCCGAATGATATTTAATGATCACATCATTGAAGACAAAATCATATTAAAATAAAAAAAAAATATATTTTTTTTTTAACCTTATGTCCATTGCGATGTTAATGTTCCACAGCTCTGAAATATCTTCAAATTACTTGAATATCACTTGATATTATTAAGATTACTATAAATCTAAGAAGGTAAAGCAGTACCAGACCATGCAGGCAAGCACTATCATATTAAAAATATATTAAAATCTTAGGCTATAGGTTTAAACCAAAAACCATGTGATGTCCATTCCATTGGTCTCAGGGTCGTAAGGGGTTATTTATTGCACCTCCATGCAAAAGCATTTAGTTTTTGTTTGCATGGTGTTCAAATATGGACTTCCAGTTTACCCTGTTTGTATCTTCTGTCAAAAGGCGGAATGAAGTTGCAACCTCTTTGGGGACAAGTTTATGGTCTGAACACCCTGTATACTCCAACAGTAGAAAGGCTACTTGATATGAAACCCCAAGTAGATTGTGTTGGAGATTTGATGAAACTGACTGTTCATGGACGAGAGGCTCCTTTTGGATCCAGCTTTCTTATTGATAGAGGTTTGCCTCTCATTTGACATTTAAGGCTTCAAACTTTTGTTTTTTGCTTCCCAAAAAATGTATTTTTATCCTTTTGTAGGAAGCAGTCCACCACTTCCATTGTCACAGTTGCCCTCAGAATGTGGTCATAGATTTCTGAGAACATGGAGAGACTTTGTTTTCATTATACCAAATGATGGATGTTACGTATCACACAAGGTTTGCATTTAGATTTCAATGTAAATAGAATTATAGCATGTATTATCCATTCTGACCTTACTCCTTGTTCTTTTCAGAGAGACACTTTTGTTCTTCCCTTGCTTTGGTTTGGATTGCCTGTGAAAATGTCTTGTTCCTCACCAACCTCGGCACAGAGAGCTCCAACTGTCTCCTGCTACACGAATGGCATGATTGTGAGGCTGTATAAAGGAGTCTCTGAGAACCTGAAGATCAAAGGTAACAAACAGGTCCATGTTTGTTTGCATAGGTTGATGTGAGTGTTACAGGTCTAAATTTAGTTAATTATGCTTAAACTTAGTAATGAGTGAGTGGGAGCCTCTAATGAAAGTGTCAGCTAGATGTGGATACAGCTTGTTGTCACATGCAGAAAGTATGGTCATCCATGCCCCGTACATGCCATGCACTGAGCCAAAGGTATGCAATATACAGTATTTTACATTTGACTAATTTCAGCCAGTTTCTCATCTTGAATAAACTAATCTGCTGCCTTTTACAGGATGGGATGTTCACTCTGAGCATGGCAACGGAGAGCGAGTTTAATCTGTCTTGTCCAGCATTGTCGCTTAATCTTCCTATGAGTCTGCCTGATCTTGCACCTAAAAATTATACATGGACTTTTATGCCCCAGGTCCTCGTTTCATCAACGGTCCATCCCACCACCATTACTACTACCACCACTAAAACCACTCAGCCAATAAGGGCTCCAAGTTTAACGACCTCCACTAGTTCAACAGTTCAGAAGTTGCCTACTTCTCCCCTTCCTTATTACATCCTGGGCCAGCCACATTTTAAACCCGTTCCTCCTAGTTACCCTTTTCTACATTTTTCTCCAAACATGCCACCAGAGGTTGTTCCTCAAGGTCCCAAAACTATGGGTCTCCCAACTCCTATCACCCAGGAGCCACAAGCACCAGTTTACATAAAACAACCTCAAACTTGGTACCCTTGGATCCCTAAGCCCAACTTGGGTCTCATCCCTGTCCCCAGTCTAAGTACAGTTTTGACATACCCTACCAAGGCTCCTAAAACCCCTCTTGCTCCCCTACTGCAACCCAGAGACAGTCCTCAAGATATATTGACGTCTACAATCCCCAATGTCCCTCCTGTGCAATGGGCGCCTATGTTTCCTCCCAGAAATTTGTTGTATCCTTTATATCCTGGAAAACCTGGATTTGCTGGTCCCTCCTCAACAGTCTTTCCACAAGACCCATACTGGACTTATTCCCAAAACCAACCAGGACCCTCTAAAACACATTTTCCACCAAAACCACCACAAAAAAAGTCTGCACCACCTACATCTGCCCCTACAAGAAAGGCAGGGCCACAGCTCTTCCACAATCGATGGGATAAACCCTTCCCATTACGTTATCCGGTAATGCCTCCTGTTCCTATAAAAGTCCATCAGAATAATACAGTTTCCACCTCTGGGGCTGTTGCTTCCAGATCAACCACATCAGTTAAGGGTCCTCCTATGAGCCTAGAGTTTGATTTTGCCCCAAGCCCTGATCCTACCCCTTCACTCCCCAAATTTCCTGAAGTTGTTTACACCCATGCCCCCATAAATGCTTGCCTGACTCCAATTTGTTTGTCACATTCACGTTCTTTTCACTTTCCAACTTTCTGCCCTTGCCCACCTTCAATATCCTACCACCACCACAACCATCACTATTTTGGTCGTTCTCCATCTAGTTTTGACGTTTCTAGTCTCACTAAAGTTACAGGCCAAGTGCTGTCATCTCCCGTTACATCTGCAGGTTCAACCCCATTTCCTCTTGTTCAAGGCATGGGTTATAATTATGGCCTGCCTTCTTCACAAGGTGCAATTGTACCACCAGCTTCAGATAGTACAGCAATGCAACATTTGGCAGAGAGTCCCACCGTTAAGGGTATCCATGTCCCTCATACTTCAAAGCTTTTGACAGGACCTATTATGAGTCCCTCCATTTTTAGGAAGTTGGAGTCACATATATTGCCTACAGTGAAACCTGCAAATGTTTCTCCTGTTCTACACTCTTTGGGACCTTCTAAGCTGCCTTCTGGACGCTTGCAAAATGGAACAGTTGCTGAGCCTCTTGTCTATTCAAACCAAAGCCCAAAACCTTCAGTTTACCAGGCTGAGAGGGAATGGTATGTTCCCCCATGGGGACATCACACGCAGCCAATGTTAGTTGCTCCAAATGATGTTCCCTTTTTTGAGAAAATGGTCCAATCTGACATTATTTCAAAACCTACAGCTCATGGCAAAAATGTGCATATGAATCACTGGTATCAAGGTACTTATTCAAATAAGGTCGCAATATCTGACTCTCCCACAAAAGACTCATTCAGCCAGATGTTATTACCTCAGCCATCCAATAATCACAAATCATTTGAGCCCTCAACCACGCCACCTCAACCAGAGCAAACTACTGGTGGTAACCTTCCAGTAATGAACCCTCAGCTGTATAACTCTCAAAGTGGAGAATCTGTGGTTCCTGTTTTTAGGGGCACATATTGGGTTCCTGCTGTTCAATCTAACCAGGATGCATTACTCTCCAGCTATCACTTAGATGGTAAGTGAACCAGTTCTGTGAACAAAATGGTACAGCATAACTACTGTTGAAGGTGTGTGTGTGTGTGTGTGTGTGTGTGTGTGTGTGTGTGTGTGTGTGTGTGTGTGTGTGTGTGTGTATATATATATATATATATATACACACACACATATGCATGCATGCATGCATGCATACATACACTGAACAAAATTATAAACTGTTCAGTGTATGTATATATTATTATTATTTTATTTTTATTTTATTTTTTTTTAGGGTTATGAGGCATCCATCCACAGTAAACCAAGACATTTGGAGAGCTGGAAACAGCACTAACTAATAAAACTGTTTAAGTTACAAAGCTGTTATTGTTTTTTCTTTAAAGAATGTCTGACCTGCATTACCTGTTTAGTTAAATGTTCACTTTGTATGGAGTTCATTTGAGTCTATTGATTAGGGCAATATAGTTTGTCTTTTACACAACTTCTTTGTAAGAACCAGCATAATATAAACTTGAGTTTTTCATCCTCATGTTCAATTGATTTGAGCTAAATGCAGGATGTTACATTATACAGACTGCAGTTAATTTAGCATCACTCACTTGGAACAATAAGTGTTTTTTGGGTGGGTGGGCTGTCCAATCCAGTTCGTGCAGAATCCCCTTTCCAGCAGTTTAGCTCTAGCCCTAATTAAACATAACAGAGCCAGCTAATAAAGGTCTTCAGGATTTGTGCTTTGAAGTTAACTCTGTAGGATGGTGGTTGTTTTTGGGTACCTATAGCTTTATATCCTTTGTCCATGCCACCATTACCAGAAATCCAAAAGTCAACTAGATTTTCTCAGCCGAGCAAGTTATAGAAAAAATCTTTTACATATACATACCTCCACTGGCCCTAAAGTGTTAAGCTGTTTGCATTGTAAAATGTATGGTAATTTTAATTCCCAATCAATGAGAAACCTTTAAAACCATACAAACTCAAGATAAGAATGTTTATCAAAAATGTGAAGCACAAATTCCCTTTGGAAATGCAGCATTGACATCTTGTCAAGGTAAACATTTTATTACAGCACCACAGAATAACAGGAATATCCTTGAATTGTTTTTCTTAACAAGAAGGCTAGTTTTGTTTATACATGTACTGTTTTTTTTTTTTTTTTCATAAAGCATTTACTCCTGACTGATTGCAGTTATAAGTTTGGTGGCAATCTCAGAACTCAACGGGACAAGTCTGGAGACCAAAAGAAGTGTTACTTAATCTTATCTACAGTAGTCAACATTTGAAGTGGATCAAAAATGTTTATCAAAGTTATCCGAAGACAAGAATGGGTATTGATCAAAATTCATGTATAATTTTGATGAAAGGTTTTGATCAACTTCAAATGATGACTACTGCAAATGGGTTGGTTCATGAAATGGGAACAAGTCAGAAATGTTTCTTTTTTCCTGGACAGATCGGAGCGAGGGGGATTGGCTCTAAAAGAATGGGTTGATTTTTTGACATTACTGTTGCATCTAATGCTGGCCCTTCTGGTGCAGAAACCTCCCTCTTTACAACAGGAGCTTCCTTTGGCGGCACAACCACCACTACTTCAGCTGATTCATCTGATTCTGAGAGCAGGCCGCTTGCCGAAGGGTCATGAAGTGCTGTCAGCTTGTGATGTCTGAGGTCATGGATGGTGGGGTGATGGTGGGGTCCAAAGGTGTGTGCATGCAGAAGTTGTTGGATTCGCACTGTGGCATTGCTCGCTGGGTCAACAGTTTGGGTCTGTCATGAAAAAAAATAGGTCTTTAAATTCCTCTTATCTCTGCTTCAGTTTACTCTGAGTTTAAAGCTAGATGTACAGTGTGTCATTTATGTGCCACTACTGGTGCAAGGCCAAGCATACTGACTTTGAGTTGGGACTGAGATGGGGGGTGAGTAAAACCAATTTTATGTTTTGGTGTTACACATAAATTACACACTTCACCTATATGGTTGATTTTTTGTTTGTTTGTAACATTAAATGGTATAATTGACCAAATCAATGCAGCTTAATGTGATTTTTTTATATCTTTTTGTTTGCATTCATTTAACTTGTCCTAGTAATTTGTCATGTCTACAAGAAAAATTACTATTTACTACATTAATTTCACTATTAGAAAGTCTCAATTATAAAAAAAATAACATAAGATTGTAAAATAACAAAGAGGTATTTACTGGGCTGAAGATTTTGCAGTCAACATCATTCAGATTGGTAGTACCTTCAGCTAGACAGAGGCCATGAATCTAAAAATAGCCACAAATATGGATTAGACACTTTGAAGTCAACATGAAAGACTGTTCAACCCATTTTGCTTCTGTAATCTGATGTGATTTCTGAGCAAAACAGGATATTCAACTAGAAAGAAATCTAGGACGAGACTTTTATCTGTGGGATTTGACTGGATCATGAAAAGAGGGCATGAAGAATTAGAGCCAGGCAGTTGGACAGAGTGGGGTAAGAAAAGAAGGCTTGGTGAAATCATCTGAAAAGTAAAGTCGCTTCAAAGGTGGAGCACCAATGTCTTATGCACAATAGATCAGGAAGGTGCAGTAGCGGAGATAGCGTGGGTGCTTGGGTGCGGCCGCCCCAGGGCCCCATGCCAAATAGGGACCCCTCAAACGCCGCCGATCTTGCGTCACTGGACAGGAACAGTGATGTAAATATGACCTTCCGAAGGTGTGTTAGGTTAATAGGGTCATTTCTGGCTTCATGTTGACTTTTAATACAAACATTTACACCTGCCAGCTGAACACTAGCCAAACTCTCAAGATATTTCAATATTCTTACAGCAACAGCGTGATTCTGAGGGATGCATATATCATCATCATAACTCGTGCAGTTAGTCCCAATAATGGCATATTCTGCATAGTATTTGGGTCCACCGCTGACAATCTGAAAAATGTGGAAAACAGTACCATATTATCTACAGTGAGCTTTATTTTCTAATAATAATTTCTAATATTCCATTTACATTACCTGGGATGCCATTCGTCCAATTTCAAGGAGTGCAAACTTAGTGTTTAGCGTATTGTTTTTATTGAAAATATCTATTGATTTTTGAATGAGATGGAGGCCATCTGTGTCATTAAATGGAACGAGGCTACGGCAGCCTAGGCATTTATCCTCTGATTCTAGATACAACAACAAAAAAACAAAAAAAACAAAGGGTCTCCTTTCTAGATCAGATGACAAAAAGTGCATTTGTTTTAACAATGATTTTTTTGTGTGTGTGTGTGTCCTCTTACCCGTTTCGGTTTTACACTTGAATGCCACAACAGACAGACCTTGAGTTGTATTTGTCAGGGCAAAATCACAATCTGCCTCAACAGCCTAGACGAGGACCAGATCCTTTTAGATAAATGCAATATACAACATATTTACAATAAAGTTAACTGAACAGATCTCACTGTAGTGTGCTTTTGTCTGACCGGACACAGGCTCACTGGTGTTGGATCCAAGACGTGACATGTAGTTTCTAGCAAGTCCAACTCCAGAAGATACACGTCTGTGTGACCTGGCTACAAAGAGACTTTTAAACCTTAAAACCTTATTTAAAATGAAATGTTTGGATTGATGATATTGACATCCCAAGTGTAAAACAAATAAATATTTATATTAAACATAATATATCATTGAACTGCACAGGTCTCACATTCTTAAAAAAGCTCAGTGGATCATGATCGTCCATTGTCTTACCTTGGAGAGGATCTTGATTTTCTCAATGCGATTCAGGGCATATTTGTAACCGTGGGTGTGCTGAGCGTTGAGGAAATCCTGTGCCACCAGAGCCGCTGCTTCAGCCTCCGGGGAATCACAGGGAGGCAAGCTGAAAGTGGGCATCACCCCCTGTGCCCATGAGCCCATTACCAGGAGCCCAAGAACAGCCACTGTAACCCAGAGCTGCATGCTGAACAGCAATAACCTGAACTCCGGAAGCTAAGACAATATGTGGATAGAAGGTAGCAGAGTTTGGTTTGTTGTGTGTGTATACATATATATATATACGCTGTACTTTAGTCTTGACGACATTCCAACTTCTGTTACGTAAATGACACCAATGAACCATCATTGAGTGCCAATATAAACATAACTGCAATTCGAGTGGGTGTTCAAATTAAAGTTTGGTTTTGGCTTTTAAACTTTGACCATGTCCTTGGTGATAAAACTCACATATATGGAACCTGACTGAGGTCAGTCTAGTCAGCTTCCATACAGTCATTTTTCAGTTGTGGTTTTTTGGAATGAATCCACACCACATGTGCCATTTATAACATGTAATCAGAAAAGCAAAAGCCTTATGTTTGACTTAAATGTCAGATTTCAAGCATTTTTAAAAAGATGCCTCCAAGTGTGTTTTTGCTGTTTCTGGTGCTTATCGAACACCCAGCAATGAAAAGCAAACATAACTTAATGTAAACTTGTTTTTCTGAAGTCTCTATTTGCCTGAGTATTGCGGAAATCCAGTTCAACTACTAGTGGTCAGCCATATGAGGGATGATTGCAAACACTTTGATCCAGAGTGAGTAGAAATTTTACTAATATATTATTTAATGACCAATGTTGGCCCTTCATTTCCTTTTAACAAATATCTTCAAACCATTACTAGTCTCTGTTAATCTCTGTGATATTCTGGTCTCAAAAAAAATAAATAAATCAGCCATTCAACAATCAACACAGACATTTAAATACTTTAAATTTAAGTTTGAAACCTGTTGTCAATCTTGGATTCATAAGCAGAACCAAAACTATAATATACACAGCTGCTGCATAGAAACAACTTAATATTGAATGGTCTTATTTTTGTGATTAGTTTATTAAATTTCAAAACTAAATCTGCTATATGGGGTAAAATAATGTAAAGCTAATGCAGTCATTTAATCGTTGAAATATAAAATGCTAGGATTGCATACTTCAAAATAAATTCATAAATCAGAACACAGGTGATAAAAAAATAATTTAATGATGGGATTAAAAATATAATCATATATCGGTTTTCTCATTTATTGGTTCTTAAACCACATTTGATTCAGAAAACCGACTCGTAATGACCTCTGATAATATTTAAAGGGGAGCTATTATGACCATTTTGAAATGCATGATTTTGTTTTTGGTGTCTACTAAAATACGATTTCATGATTGATTAAAAAAAATGCCTTCATTTCCACATATTTGACATTGTTGCAGCACCTCTCTTCACAGTCTGTCAGTAACGCTCTGGGTTTCCCAAAAGCATTGTTAGCCAACTATGTTCGCAAGTTCCGTCATTATCAGCATAGTTCAACCGTCGTGTCGTGTTTCCCGAAACCATAGTTCTAACAAACATTTGCAAACAGCATCGCAGTTGTGTGGTTGGAATGACAGCTCTCAACCTGGGGTTAGAAGCATAGTTTCTAGTTTGTATGACATGTGGATTTAATAAATCCGTATCTTGAGCAAAATAAGCAAGCTGACATTCAGCACAACCCGTTTTTTATTTAGTATACATACAAATGTCATGTACGTCTTTTAGTTAGTCAAGAGATTTAAAGCACCATTTTTGAAGTGCGTGTGTGCGAACGTGCTCTACTATGTAAGAATGAGCATATGATTGAATCTGGAAATAAAGCAAAATAACTAAGAAAAATGAGAAATAGTCCTCAGATGCCATGTCTGTATATATCAAAACATCTAGTTAATTCGATCTCAAACAGTTTAATTAAAATAAGTTATTACTCCACCACGTGCATGACGTCATAAACCAAGGTGGTTGAACGACCACTTTGCAACAACATGGTTTCGGGAAACAGTCGTGACCAGCTAGTTGATTTCTCCAACGATGCATCATACTATGGTATGATGATGATATGAACGTAGTTGTACGGAAAACACACCCCTGTTTAGTTCCTGTCTCTATGAAGCCACTCCTTCTGAAAGCGCAATGTGCTCTGATTGGTGGGCTGGAACAGTGTGTTGTGGTTGGTCAACTGCTTAGAGTGTGTTTCAAAAATGTCACGCACCTTACGAGTTTCAACACACAACTAAGGCAACACAACACCCCCCAATTGTTTTATTTTTTTGCTTTACACTGTACCTTGGCCAGAAATTATTTAAATGAGGAATATTGTGAGGTGTACTTTCCCGTAAGAAAACTCAAGACTACAATGGAGGCGTTTCAGGGATTTCAGAAACAGTGCACACTGATACAGAGAATAACTCCCTTTGGAGTGACTTTGTGTTTTGTAACTTTGCAGACCATTTTCATTCTCAAACAGCAACATTACACACTAAAGAAAGTTGAAAATAAAAAAGCATACTAGGACCCCTTTAAAGGTCTTTGCGTATTTGTGTCCATTCAACATCACCCCACATCTTCCTCAAGAGTCCTCAGAGTGTCTGAGAAGGAACTGTTTTTAGTCCTAGTCATCAGTGGCTGCGTTCCATTCAACCTCTGGGTCATCATCTAAACGCAAAATGAGGTATGACAACAGCTGGAAGATATTCTGCCACAGGAGCAGGAACACATAGACGTAGAAGTCACTGACGTCGATCTGACAGTGGTCACCTGCAAAGCTCATCTCGCACACACACTGGAACCTGTTGATCAGGTTACGGCAGAAGCCTCCGTTCAGGCAGGGGTCAGATGCACATTCATCCAGCTCCAGCTCGCACCTGTCAAAGAAAATCAGTCATCTCAGATGGAGAGATTGACACAGTGAAGAGCCATCTTACAGCACATTACAAACAGTAGGCAGAAAAAAACTAGGTTTGCCATTATGTCTGATTGCTGAGAGAAAAAATAGCACACTTCTCATCAATAGGTTTTCACCTATTCACGTGCTATCACATAAATTGAACCTCTGTGGTTTAATATTTTACCATTGTCCAGCGAATCCAGGAAGACATTCACAAGTATCCTCTACAGAGGAGCAATCCCCACCGTTGAAGCAACTATAGTTCCATCTCTCATTCCCACAGAAAGACACAGGAAGTTTAGGGTCTCTAGAGAAAAATATGATTAAAGGATGAGGCTTGGTACAGATACAATTTTATACTTACTACAGTTAGTACTTCAGGCCCTTTTACACCAAGAATGATAACAATAAAGATAAACTGTATTAGCATCCACACCAACGCACAATATCTTTATGTTTATTATAAGCGCACGTTGAAGTTAAGTTGTCTGCCTTTTTAAATGCTCATGCTCTTTAAAGCAGGATGGATTCTTTCTTTTACTATTTAGTATTTTCTATTTAGAGTGATTTTAAAACTATGGGCCCTATCATTCACTCGGTGCAATGCAGCGCCAGGCACGACGCAAGTGTTTTTTGCTAGTTTCAGCCCGACGCAGTTATCATTTTCACGTCCTGCGCCAACATTGTTGGTCCACAACGCGCGTACACTCTGCTTATTACACACAGGAATGCACAGCAGTAAACAAATATTACAAATAAAAGGATTACAATATAAAAGATTATTATTGTGAACATGAAGATATGGTGTAATCCGGCTTGTCCGGTCGCGCACGAGCAGATCCGTTTGTGCTCTGGAGACGTGTTCAGTTTTTCCGCTTACAAATTCCATCATGTAAATGGTGAATCCTCCATGGCTCGAGCGCAACTGGCTTTTAAAGGGAATGGGAGATGAGACTCTGATTGGTTTATTTCACGTTACGGCCAAAACACAACCATTACTCATTAAGTGAATAGCGACAACCCTTTTAGACCAGGCGCCACGCGTGCCGGCCATTTTTACCATCGTTAAACTAGCAAAAGTGGATTCGGACATGCCCTAAGTGCACCTGCGCCCTGCGCTTTAAACCATACGCTTAGATCGTTAAAACAGGGTCCTATATTATTATTGTTATAGTTATCTTTTTTTTGTGAATGGGCCTTTATTCTCATTTCTAAAGCATAATAAATCAAAAAGTAACAATTCAGAGCAGCCAACCTTAACCTAAAAAGATGTGTTAAATAGAACATATCCCCTGTAACTGTGAATGCAAAAAAATAGAGTCAGGCTAGCGGCCTGTATTTTTCTAGCCAATCAGAAACGCCCTCTGCCGTCAATTACTTTGCTTTTTCGGGCTGGCTAATATTGGTTGGCTGGGGTTTTCGAACACGTGAATGCCAAGGACCTCAAATATGATCACCCCCTTGTGAAGGGCCATTTCTAACATGTAAAGGCTTTGGCTTACAGCACCTTTAATGCATATTGTAAGAAGTCAAACTCACGGAAACCTGTCGATATACCATGGAAGTTCTGGAACTCTCTCCCTGAAATAGAAATGGAATTTAAATATCCAAGAATGTCAACATTTCAAGATATTGCAGAAGAACTCGTGTGTCAAGAGATGCATTGGAGGGGTGAGCCTGGGAAACATCTTCACCTGCAGAAAGGTCCTGTCGTGTTTCTCGGACAGAGACATGCATAGCGTTTCAGTCCTCTTAGGCATGTTCCACCATTGCTGCACTTGTGGTGGGCGCATACGTCCACCATCATTTCACAGTGTCGGCCGGTGTAGCCCACATCACACAAGCACTCGTATCCTGCTGACACCCCTCTGCAGGCTCCGTGAACACAAGGGTTTGAGGCACAAGAGTCTAGAGTCAGTTCACAGATTTCACCGTCCCAATCAGATGGGCAATGGCACTTGAAAAGGTCGAACAGATCTTCACAAACCCCACCATTTTGGCACGGGTCAGGCTCACAGACATTATATCCCCAGCAGCCAAAGTAGGGAGTCGCAGAGGTCCTCAGAAAGTGCTCTTCCTGGGGCCTGGGAAGGTTCATCTCCATGTCGCTGTAATATGGCAATGCAAGGCCACCGATCTCCACCAAACCAAGACAGCCAGCGAAGTTGCCCTCCGAATTGGGTCCCAACCCCCCCAAGATGATGTCCACATCTTCTCTCAGGAAATCCAGATCTTCTGAGGCTGTAATTGAGATGGAGGGTTTCTCCCAGTGCTCATCCAGAACCAGTCTCCATCTGGATGACTGTAAGGCTGGGCTGTCCATGCTGAAGTCTGCCCTGTGCCACTGTCCATCACTAACCAGGTCCAGACTGTGTATATACACATAGGGGGATTGTTCTTCTCCCTGCAGCTCTAAAACTACGTGTCCATCTTGGATAGAAATGGTAATAAATTGAGCATCCCGCTCAGCATGTAGTAGAGTCGCGTTCTGCTGCCTGGTACGGAAATGTATTGAAATGCTGCTGAGATATCGCTTTATTTTTCCATTGCCACGATAGGTGATAATGTGGTTGTCACTTCGGAGGCTGACATTGGCCACACCTGCAAAGCGAGCAGGAAAGAAGCATCAATCAACTCTTTACTGAAGATTATCAAAATCAACATTTCAAGATATTGCAGAAGAACTCGTGTGTCAAGAGATGCATTGGAGGGGTGAGCATGGGAAACATCTTCACCTGCAGAAAGGTCCTGTCGTGTTTCTCCAAAGCTCTTTCATTGCAAATATATAAATATATTTAACCAGAATTTACATATACATCCATAATTATGTTTCCATAAGCAACTATATATCTTATTTGCCTTTGAAAGCTATTTACAGTGTTTCAAACTTTTTACATTAAAGTTTACTTACTTTAAAATGGATTAAACAGCTTTTTTTGGCAAAGTTTTGTCTAAGTACAAATAGCAATTTAGACACAGTACCATTGTTATTTTAGTATCATTAAGATACTATCATTGTTTATTTACAGTATATATATATATATATATATATATATATATATAAAAAACAGTTTTGTTTTATTTTATTTCAGTTAATGTTTATTTTATTTCAAGTAAAGTTTTCATTAACATATATAATTATTATTATTAGCAGTATTATTATTACTACTACTACTAATAATAATAATTATATAAAATCAAATATAACAAAATTTTATATTTTAAAATATTTTCTAAATAATATTGTTGTTGTTGTTAATATTATGAATTATTATTAATATTATTGTAATGATAACAATAATAATAACAATATCAAATCAATTAGCTGAACAACTAGCTGAAACAAAACAAAAAACAAAACTTTTTTTTTCAGTTAATGTTTATTTGTAAGTAGGCTAAAGTTTTCATTGTTTCTGAATAATTATGAAGAATATACATTTAGTTATGCCAAGCCCTAAAATACTTTATCTAGTAGAAATTATGTAAGTAAATATAAATATAAAAATAAAAATAAAAATAAAAAAATCTTTATCCTTAATCCTTATTCAGTAAATCACAAAAAAATAGAAAAGCCATGGGACCTTTGATTATTGTTGTAAAAAGACATTGGGGGTCCTGGAGCCAGAGCGACTGGTCTAGAATTATAATTCACAATTCTTCTAGGTATGTTTTAGTCAGATGAATTTCCACAGGTCATATCAAAGATGATTAAAAAGGCATGAATAAACAGACTCTCTTTTTTCTTTTTACCTCCAAAAGTGTAAGCCCTCAGCACCATATTTAATTTCTGTGAGATCATGTGTGCATGTCATTAACACGCTTCATGCAATGCCTCAGGGCAGACACATATGGCTTGGAAAATCCAACAAAGGATAATCTTTCAAGGCTTTCATAAATCCTCTAGTCTAGTATATCTACAAGGGGTGTAACAATATATCGTGTCATAATATATCGGAATACAAAAATGCAACAATATGTATCGTGGATAGTGGCAATTAGTATTGTGTATAGTTCACCAAAAATGAAAATTACTGTGTGAGAATTTTTTTTTAAGTTAACAGAGTTTTGGTGTCAGTAATAATACATTAAAGTATATATAATGTTGAATATAATGTGTAATAATGCAATGGGGGAATATTTGTGGGTCCTGATAATGCCAAATGTCTGAAGTAACCAGTAAAAAGTGGCCTACATTATTATATCTAGTCAGTGACAGAGTGCAAGCATATTCGTCTAAAATAAATCTGTTTTCAGCTTCATAATCATCATGAACATTTTTATTCTGGTGTCACCATTGTCCTGTGCATTGGGTTACCAGCACCAAGTCCAAGCCTATTCATTTACACCCACAATGTAACACCAAGTTGAGCATTTTAATCAACAGTACAATCGCAATAATATATTGTGAGTTCAGTATCGTGATATGTATCGAATCGTGACATGATGGTATCGTTACACCCCTGATAGCTACACATGACAATTACTGAACTGAACTTGAGGATATGTTCCATAGATGTATTAATGCTTTTTTCCTTACCGCGTTTACTCAAAAAAACAGTTCAGATAAGGACAACTGCTCTTGGAACATTTACATATTCATACTTACATTCAAAACCCTGAGTGTGTGCTTGACACATGGCAGCGGCGGGACATGGAGACAGCTCACACCACTTGACTTCCTCACAGCGTTGCCCTGCCGTATTAGGTGGGCAACTGCATGTGAAATCATCCCACATGGAGTAGCACACACCTCCATTCAAGCAGGGATTGATCTAGAAGAGATACTCACAATCATTCATTACAGTACATACTATCCTTTTAAAAAATCTATATTTATTCACATAGACACAAGACTCTGCTGTCCTTCAATTTCACTTAATATTGTTTGCTTTTTTTAGGAATGTTTCTCAAACTGCTGTCCACAGGCCCTTGGGGTCTGTCTCAAACAGCAAAACGGTCTAAAGCATCTTCCTGAATTACACTTTGAATTATGTAATTATTCATAATATATGAATATTTATCAAAGGATTCATCATATTTGAAGTTTACAAAATAGTCAAACATATTTCGAAAGCTACGCCAATTTCTAAAAAGGTTTGGATCAAGCATAATTGTTCCGGAATTCTGAAAATTCTGAATGATGTAATCGTTCATAATAGTACATGAACATTTTTATAGGATTCATAATATTTTAAGTATTACAAAATAGTCAAGCATAGTAAACATATTAAAGCAAATTTAAAAAAAGTATAACGTTATTCCAGAATTGTGAACATTGTAAATGATGTAACAATTCATAATAATACAATAATATTTATAAAATGATTCATATGAATAAAGTTGATACAAAATATCTAAACTATTTAACATATTTAGGATATTTAGCACCTTTCTAAAAAGGTTTGGTTGAAGTCAAGTATCATCCAGAATATTAAATATTGTGTATGGTGTGATCATTCATATTACTTGAATATTTATGAAAGTGTTGCATACTTCTAAAAGGTTTTAAATGTGCACAAATTCTTGATAGGGTTCAAGTCAAGCATTAGTATTCCAGAACAGTGAACACTGTAAATGATGTAAATATTTATCATATTTGAATATTCATTAAATCACTGGCCTAAACGACAGCTAAAAGCAAAATATACTGGTCACTTTTCATGTCGACCAGATCAACCTTTCCTGTCAGTTGGATATTTTCTTGTCCAGAATAAATTACGAATTGGACCACACTTTTTAGCAGTACCGTAATAGATCTGTAAACGTGTCTTACACTGCAGGAGTCGTCGCCAGTACAGCCGCGTGTGACTTTCAGCAAGCCCTGGAGCCTGTAGGAGTTCACCGGGACACTGACTGGGTAGAACTGCAGGCGTCTGCTATTCACACGGAGGTCTTGGATACAGCCCTTAAAGTATCCCCCGAAGGCTAGCGATGCACGGCGATCCGGTAAGCCTCCCACATGCACTGCGTCCCCAGCCTGGACCAGCACACGGCGGATAGGGACGCGACCCTGGCTCTTAGCAGACATAAACAGGGACAGGGATTCCGGTTCCACAAGCACAGTTATGAGATGAAAGTGGCCATCGTTGACCGCTTCCCTTCCTATCAGGCTTTCAAAGTTGTTGATTTGAACTTTGACCTTTCCATCATCCAGCCAGACACGGAGGTACTGACTGGTGCTGTTGGAGAGGACGAGGAGCAGCCCCTGTGAGCGGCGCGTGCGGACGAACATGGACACGGTAGTGCTGTCACCTGGGTCGTCTTCATCCACCCTGAACACAGCGTGGCTCTCCAAATCTTCACTGCCAAACCTCGCAGCTACATACTCTACAAAATCAAATGAGTGCCTATTATAATAATATGTAACAAACAAAATGGAACATTTCTAAATATAAAGTTATAATTAACATTATACAAAATATATTATTATTATTATTATTATTAACAATTTTATTATTATTATTATATTAAATATAACAAAATGGAACATTTCTAAAGAGTTTTAATTATTAATACTATTTAAAATATATTATTATTGTTGTTGTTGTAACAATAATAATAACAATATCAAACCTAATATAACCAAATAGAATTTTCTCAACTATCCAGTTATAATTTGTAATATTTCAAATATAGTGTTGATAATAATGACAATAAAAATAATAACAATAACGTTGTTAATAACAACAACAACAACAACTATAATAATCTAAATAAAATGTGACAGTCAAATGTAACAAAATGGAAAGAATTTTTATTATTATAAACACATTAACTATTATTATTATTGTAGTAATAATAATAATAAGACAAACAGTCAAATATAACCAAATTGAATATTTATAAATTTAGTAATAATTATTCGTATTATTCAAAAGATTTGCATTTTTTATTATTAGAATGTTAATATTATTTCAAATATAAAGTTATTATTAATATTATTAATTCTGCTAAAAATAATAACAGTAATAATCCAAATAAAATGTAACAGAACAGGCGACAGAATATATTTATTGAATATTTATTTTATTATTATTACAACCACAACAGCAATAAGCAAAATATAAGTATAATAATTAACAATAAATAAATGATTATACTTATATTTTGGTTATTGCTGTTGTGGTTGTAATAATAATAAAATAAATATTCAATAAATATGTGCTGTCGCCTACCTGTTCCTCACACAGAAATATTTGTTTTCCTCACTGACAAAGTTTAAAATAAATCATTGACGGCAGCTTTCTTGGCAGGACAGGTCTTATTTAAAGTTAGCATGGATTAAACACGCCTGTTTAAATCACGTTTCTATAATCCACAGTTCAGGTGTGGCTGATTTTAACCTTCCCTTGGCAGTCCTCCAGCTTTGGCATGTTTACTTCTGGGTGTTTGTAGATGGCTGTTTCTTTCATTTAGCGCTCTAATCTCATTCTATGTCCTGGGGCTAAACTTGACCCTCTGAGGGGCGCTAACTTTAGAATCTTTGCTAAGCAGTGACGTTGTTGTAGAGATAAATGGTGATCAAGAAAGACTGAATGATTTCTTTTTAAATGCTTTAAAATTGTATCTTGGTTTAAGCAGAAATAGGCTACTTTAAACTACAGAATTTGCACATTTAAAGGGATACTTCACCCAAAAAAGGAAATTCGGTCATCATTTACTCGATCTCATGTCGTTCCAAACCTGTATGAGTTTCTTTCTTCTGTTGAACACAAAAGAAGATCTTTTGAAGAATGTCTGTAATCAAACAGTTGATGGACCCCATTGACTTCCATAGTAAGAAAAGAAAAATACTGCAGAAGTGCGGTCCATCAACTGTTTGATTACCAACATTCTTTAAAATATCTTCTTTTGTGTTCAACAGAAAAAAGAAACTCATACAGGTTTGGAATGACACTTAAGCCACACTTAAAAATGTGTAAATGTCATTGCATATATCAAAATAAATGACAATTATTTTAAAGCAAGATAGCACAAGCACACTTTTCACTTTGCACAACATTTAACAAAGAAGTTTGTGTTCACAAAATACATTTTCAAACTAACACTTTCAGGTTTTAACATTAAGGGATCATAAGTTCATATGTGATAAACTACACTCTCTTAGGGCAACTATGCGTACATTCATACATTTAAAATGTGATTTATGAACTTTTGGGGGTCTACTAGAATAGGATGTCATGCTTTATAGTCACCTCTATGCCAGTAACACTGTTTAGTTTCTCTCTATAAGCCCCTCCTTCTGAAAAGCGCAATGTGTTCTGATTGGTCGGCTGGACCAGTGTGTTGTAATTGGTCAATCGGTTAGAGCGTGTTTGGGAAATATCACGTCCTTACAATAACTGTGGTTGGGCAGGAATTATTTAAATGAGGAATAATGTGAAGTGTACTTTCTCGCAAAAAACTCAAGACTGCAATGGAGGCATTTCAAGGATTTCAGAAACAGTGCACACTGATACAGAGAATAACTCCCTTTGGAATGACTTTGTGTTTTGTAACTTTGCAGACCTTTTTCATTCTCAAACAGCAACATTACACACTAAAGTAAGTTAAAAATGCGAAAAAAGCACAATAGGTCCTCTTTAAGTATCTAAATCCACAATTGTGTCTATTCTACATGAAGTCCAACCCATAGCTTGTTTACAAGTAAACTGGAGTAGGATAAAAAAAAAAAGATCATACCCTCTAAACAGTTCTTGCCCTCATAAGGCCGATGGCATTCACAGCTGAAACTCCTCCATCCTGACCTGACACATCTCCCTCTGTTCTGGCATGGGTTTTCCTTGCATTGGTCCCAGTCACCGCAGTCCTGTTTCACATTAAATTGCCTAATGGGAGCCCTCTGTCCCAATCCAGGCACCACTATGCGTGAATCCAACCACACATCCCGCATACATCCCAGAAAACTTGAACCAGCCCCTTGCTCTCCTCTTCTACCAATGTAGAGATTCTGTACCACAGTCAACTCTGATAGACCTGAACCCAATTCGGGCTCTGCTTGATCTATCTGCTCTTCCACGTCACACAAGTCTCCAGGACAAGACGGGTCTCTTAGACTCAGCCCAAACATAGTGTTGTGCAGCGAGGCCTTCGCCGTGTGCCAGCGGCCATCGGAAACCACCGCTGGGAGCTCTAGAAAAATGCTTTCTGTGTCCTGGGCTCTCTGCAATGTATGCCGTAGTTTTCCATCCACTAACTCCAGCGTAAGAAGCTGATCTTCAACTTGGCACTGGAGCAGAGTGGCCTCTTCCTGCAATGTGCGAAAACTCAGAGTGACGTTCAAGGGCTCAAAAGCATTAGTGAGGATGGTCTGGACCTGGATAAATCCACTTTCTTCAAAAGAGAAGGTGGTGGACATCTGGCACTTTGTTCCAGTGAAGCCCTCAGGGCAGATGCAGCTGTATCGATGTCGTCCTTTGTCCAGGTATGGATGGCAAGTGGCACCGTTCTGGCACCAATGACGCTCGCAACCCAACAGGACTACCATGCAGTTCGGCCCCCCATAGAGGTGTCCATTATAGCTCTCTTGGGAGCACTGACATTTGTTTTGTCCATCCTGATTCACGCACACACCACCATTCATGCACGAGTTTGTATCACACCCACTGGAGACTCCTGAGGCAGAGAAGAAACAAGTTTCAAGACTTTGTGTGAACATTATCAATACTGGTTGACTTCATATCTGACTTGGAGATATCACATTAAATCAAAACTGGAAATGATGTCATCATTTACTCGTCCTTCATGTCATTCCAAACCTGTTTGACTTTATTCTGTGGAACACATCAGAAGATTGAAAAGATGTGCAGCTGTTAAGTCACTGGTGTCCTCTGATGTTTTGGACCCCATTGACTTTCATTATATGGATGAAAAACATTGAGACATTTTTTGAACAATCATCTTCATGAGTCATGTATGTTTGGACCGACATGAGGATGGAGTAAGTGATCACAGAATTTTTGTTTTTAGGCGAATTACCCCTTTAAAAAAGATTCAAATTTAAAAAATCAACAAGAATTTCAGATTTTCGTAGTATTTGGTATGTTCTTTTGCTAATGACAGCATCACTGTAAAAAACATCTTTCATTTAGTCAGACAAACACTATTTTAGGCTGATTGAACTTCTGAAATGAGAAAAAGTTCCAAATTAAATATAGTCAACTTATAGTATGACCAACGTAAAATATTAAATATTTTATCATGTGTTTTTGCTCAAAGCATGGGGACTTATTATGACATAAATATTTAGTTAGTATACAAAACAAAAATGTTCTACATCACTATTATATAATGTTAATGCTCAGCTTAACTTAAAATGATTATTGAACTTGGATTCACCAGTAAAAAAACATTTTTTTTAGTTTATCGAAATGATTATATTATGTTTGATAAAAGAACAGACCAACTTTAATTGTTAAGTTGATACAACAATAAAAAAAAGTTTTCTCAACTTATGTTTTTTTACAGCTTTCATGCTGCATGAACTGCGAAAAAATTTTTTTTTAAATCATGTTCTTCAGCATGATTTGAAAATCATCCAGAAAGCATTTTGAGTTTTGATGGAAGCAAGCCAATCACATACATCGAGACATACATCAGTTAAAATGTGAGGATTGATGCAAGAAAAGCATAATGCATTCTTAGACTCATTCCACAATGTTATTAACAGGCCTATAACAATAACCTTGTACAAAAAGTACGAACAAGCAGGTTCCTAATGTAATCCCACAAGATACAATTGTTATTACCTGCATACAGCAACAGTATCATCCAGAAAGATATGGCCGCACTTGACATGATTTTAGTTGTAAACAGACAGGAGACCTAAAACAAGCTCTGAAGAAGACAGGGCCGCCAGAGTATTCTTATCTCGTCTTCATTCATCTGTGTTTAGGACTGACTGGCCTCAGTGGGTTCACAGCAAGCCTTGGGATTATGTTAATGCACTTACAAGTGTAATGAACTGGTGTGAAGCCAGGGACAGGACAGGTCCCAAAGGCTAATCTGATAGACTCACACATACACACCTTATGGACTTCAAATGCAGCTCTCTGATAAGACATATCTAATGCAGTTATTAACTAATCTTAAGGCATCTTTCTTGACAAAGGCTGAGTTAAGGTTGCTCTGTGGCTGCTCAAAATTCTGTGTAAAGATGCAATACAGCATAAAAAAAACAGACTAAATTATGCCTGCTCTGACCCGCCTAAACAATATACAGATCAAATGGCTGTGTAAATGCATTTATGCCACCTCTGAGCAGCATTAAACAGTCTGTGTAAATACACCCAATTGCCTTCTGTGCTGTGCCACCTTTGCAGAGTAAATTTGCCATTAGACAGTTGAATTTACAAAGCCGGCCATCATCCACTATTTGACGACATAGATTTGAATAAAGATTATTTTCAAATGATGAGTTGGTGAAGGCCGGTGAACGCTCCAATCAGAAAGAAAAGTTAGCCTACTGAAGTTTGTTTTATGGTTTTAGGTAGGCCCACAGAATGTTATTTTGCAAGTTACTGGCACATAGTGGATAGTGTTTCTCGATTGTAACAACAATATAAACACTCTTTTACCTGCTGTGACAAAGTTGGAATCAGAAGCTTGTTAGAAAAAAAAATAGAATCCATCCCGTACTGTAAAGAAACTATATTGCATAACATTTGGTCACTGTATAGGGTAATTCGCATATAAAATGTGTAAAATAATAAACGATGTTCGCACTTTTGACTGTTTGAATATTTACAAATGTATTTATTTATTTAATTATTATTATTATTATTATTATTATTATATATAGCCTAAATAACATATGCTACATATTTACATTGAAAACATCATATTTAATAAATATGAAAAATCCAATTAAATATTATGTATATAATCATTAATAAATAATAACTACACGTGTGTGTGCATTGTTCAACTTGAAGCAGGGATTTCCATTCACCAAATATGCAACTACATTACCCATAATGCTATGCGTCTTATGGACTACGTCGTTCACTGTTATTATTAATATTATTATTGTTATTATTATTTAGAAATGAAAACAATAGAATATTAACTTTCATTAAATTACAAGTTATACATAGGAGTTATTCTCGGAGGATGAATTCGCTTTGTATGTAAACCAATGAAACATGAAGACGTTTCGCCTTTAGCCAATGACAAAACAGCTTGTTGAGACGTTGGAGCCCTGGACGATGGAAAAAGGACACACTACGCGTCTTATAATCTTATAATTGTGTTTATTTGTATACAAAGGCAAAACAAGACACCTTTTCAAAACACCACCGCATGTTTAATCTTTTTAAAGGTAAGACTGGAACTGAGAAACAAGTCGCTCTTCGCAGTTTGCCGTGGGCCGTTTTATTTTTAGGGTCGTTTGTCAACGCACTCCTGTTGTGGAGGGGCCCTGTGGGAGCATGACCTAATGGGGGGCCGTAAGGGGTAGTTCACTTCAGATTTGCATTGTTCTCATTTGCAGTGCACTAGATTTAGGAATATGTGTACAATATAATGCATGCTGGCAGTGTTGTAATGTGTTTGTTTCGTTTGTGTCATTTTCCTAATCCAGTGCAAGACTGCAAGCAAAACGTCATGATATATGACGCTGTCAATGCTTCGTTCTGTCTGAAGTTACTATAACTCACATATAGGTTCGGTGTGTGACATGATTATATTATTTAACTGAAAGCGCTGGTAAATGCACAATCAGCTATAATCGTTTATTCTAAATTTGCTCCAGTATGGGACAAAATATGCCCCATAGTTTTTCTAGCAATTAGATTTTTGTTGTTGTAATTTCCACTTTGAAATGAACCAGGGATTATCTCTAGTATGTACTTAACACAATTGTGCCATTTATTTGTATTTAAAATGTATTTATTTTTTGTTTTGACATTTATATTTCCATTATAATGTATGTGAAAGTTTAAATAAATAATAGTATGTTTTTTTAAAATACTAATTTATAGTATATCCTGACTGAAGGAATAGGTTAATTTGTAAAATATTTATTTAAGGGTGAAGATTCTAAAGTCAATTCGTGTGATATGCAAAATATGGTTTTCAATAGATGGAGGCGATGTGAAACCATCATATATTGTTAATTTGTTCTCATGACTCATTCTGAATGACTAGATTTAGCAATATAATGAATGCCATGACAGCACACATTTTTTAAATTGTAATACATTATCATTTTGTGGAAAA
Source organism: Meda fulgida (assembly GCA_030578275.1). NCBI lineage: Eukaryota > Metazoa > Chordata > Actinopteri > Cypriniformes > Leuciscidae > Meda > Meda fulgida. The sequence goes on from CM060617.1 coordinate 25,910,962, forward strand.
AAGCAGCAGGTTGTTCTCCAATGTAATACAATACCTATAAACAGATTAATGCAAAATAGTTAAATACATTAAAAAAAATTACCCCAGTTTTGCCCAAGTACTAAAGAATCAGTGCACTGTAAATCTGTTTTTCAGCTCTAAAACGTTTTGTGTTGAAAACCCTAAACATGAAGAAGAAAGTCAGTCCTTCCCAGCAGTCAAAAGTGAAGGATATCAGTAGCACAGAAACACAGGAGACAACATGTGATGGACCAACGGCGTGTTCTGCCAGCAGCGATGTTGACTTGGCCAATAAAGATTCTTCGCAGGAAAAGAAGCAGCTGCAAATATCCCAAAGTGATGGCTGTTTCCTGAAGTTCTTGAACGAAGACCGTCAGAAACTGCCATCATTCTGTGACATAACTCTCATGGCCAGTGGGAAGATGTATCATGCCCATAAGGTGGTTTTGGCTTTTGGAAGTGGCTATTTTCATGCCAAATTCAGTGAAAACCCCGAATTGCACCATGTTACCATTGATAACATAGAGGGCTCCACCTTTGGACTCTTGCTCAACTTCCTGTACACATCTGAATTTGAAGTTTCAGAAAGCCAGATTCCTGCTCTGACCAAGGCTGCCTGTTTTCTGGATATGATGGAAGCTGTAAATCTTTTATCAAAGTGGGTGACACCAGCTCACGCTGATGAAGATCAGGAGACCCCAAATGTCCCGCATGTCCAAACTTCAGTAGGAGCCAAGTGCTCCTTTTGCAGTCGCACATTCTGCTACAAGAAGTCTCTGGAGAATCACCTGGCCAAGACGCACAGCGCTGGTTGCCATGTTGAGGAAGAGCAAAACATGGCAAGCACATCTGCGGTCACTACCCGCAGATCTGGCCGTCAGAGGAGGACCCCTGCTAAATTTGAGAGCCAGGAGAGCGGAAATGGCCACGGCCTGTCTGGAAAACCCAGTCAAAAAACTCCAAAGTATGACGATGCTACCTTTGAGGAGCAGGAGGGAGAGGATGACGACAGTGAGGAAGAGCAACAGAACGAGCAGGGAGAGCAAATTAGTAAGGAGGGCCGAGAAGAAACCTCCAGTGCTGTGGAGGTCGAGGAGGCAGAATGTGAAGGCGGTGAGAAGCGAGAGGAGGAGCATGCGGCTGAACTCAGTGCGGCTGGGACCCAGAAGGAGGCCGAACCGAGATCCACTCACGCTGTTGAGGAGCAAAGCCAAGCGCCGGAGGTCACCGCTCATGTCTTCCCAGAGGGACTGGCTCCCGTTGTGGTCCAGAGCGCTAACAAAAAGACTCTAAAGTGTCCCAAATGTGACAAGACCTTTGATCGCATAGGTGAGAACCATAAAGGCTGACGGACGTTATCTGACTTTTTTTCTTGTCTCATCTCTTAATTTATTTAACAATACATTAACAATGCAGTTTATTCACTAGCGTTCAAAAATGTGGGGTCTGTAAGATGTTATGTCTGGATTTATTTGATCTAAAATATAGTGAAACAGTAATACTATAAAATATTATTATAGTTTAAAACTTAATTCAATAACTTTTTTCAGTAACCCTTTAGTTTAGGGTCCAATTTGCCTGTTATGCATATTACTAGGATATTGGCTGTTTATTAGGACTTATAAAGCACATATTAATGCCTTATTCTGCATGGCCATATTTTACTTTCCTTAATCATCATACCCAATATCTAAACTTAACAACCACCTTACTAACTATTAATAAGCAGTAATTAGGAGTTTATTGAGGCAAAAGTCACAGTTAATAGTTAGTTAATAGTGAGAATTGGACCCTAAACTAAAATGTGATCCTATTTTCAATTATGATATGTTTTAAAATGTAATTTATTCCTATGATGGTGACATTGAATTTTCAGCATCATCACTCCAGTCTTCAGTGTCACATGATACTTCAGATATCATTCAAATATGCTGATTTACTGCTCAAGAAACATTTCTTATTATTATCAGTGTTGAAAACAGTCGAGCTGCTTAATGTTTTTGTGGAAACGGTGATATTTATCACTTTTGATATATTTAATGTGTACTTATTGAATAAAGTATTAAGTTGAGACATTTTTTTTTACTGACCCCAAACTTTTAAACGGCTGTGTACATAATATGACATGAATACGCCTCTTCTATGATGAGCATGTTTTTAGTTTATTTATTGAAATATATATTTGATATTTTTGAGGATATTTGTCAGTAAAAAATGTCAGGGCAATACAACTGTCCTGATATCATAAGGAAGAAAGCAGTTATAATTTCTTTAATTATTTGAATACAAAATGGTTAACAAAAAGAAAGAAATAATGTAATGCCATTTTGCTGTTAATGTAATGGCTTTGTCAGAATCATTGCTTTGCTTTTCCTCATTTTTTGTAGGTAAATACGAGAGTCACACCAGAGTACACACCGGAGAAAAACCTTTCCAGTGTGACATCTGTCTTCAGTGCTACTCCACCAAATCAAACCTCACTGTGCACAAGAAGAAACATGACAGTGATACGCCCGTCCAGAGGAAAGAGCACAAATGTCCCTTCTGCAACAAGCTTCATGCCAGCAGGAAGACTCTCAGCAGACATGTGAAGAGGTGAGTGGGGATCCCGTCCCAATCCCAGATTTCACTGAACATGACAAACAAAACAAAGAAGTCATTATTTTGCATGAAGAAAGTCAAGCCTATTTCATGACCATTAAGATTGTTTTTGGATTGTGACCATTTCTAAGCCACAATTTCTTCCAGTAATCTTTTGAAATTAAAACATATTTTGGTATCCACGTAATATGTATGCCTTTGGTGTGCAGCTGAACAAAACAACAAAATATGTATTAAATCTTAGGTAGGTTCACAGAGAAATCCTAAACCGGCCTGGACAGTATCATTGGCACCTTCTAGAAGTAGTTAAGTGATTCTGGTTCACAGTCGCTGATTCAGCCAGTTTGAATAATAAAGAAAATGAACCTGTTTAGAGTCACTATGTGTACCGCAAAGAGAATGGACAAAAAGAAAGAAAAGCAGAGGATTATATGAAGTGGTCAGACACAAGATTATAGCCAAGCATGGACAATCTCAATGTACAAGCACATCTCCATAGACCTTGATGTTCTTGTTTTCACCACACATAATGTTATCCAGAAGTTTAATGCCCATGGCAGAGTAGTCAACCTCACTGGATGTGGCCGTGAGAGAAACCTTGATGGAAGATTGCAGCGAAAAATGGCTGACCTCTGCCAACTGCCACACACATTCAAGCCGAACTTCAGACACAACGTACGACAGTTTCAACTCAGTAAAAGGGGGTTCCACTCAGAGATAGGAGAGCCAGGAGAACCCCACTGACATAATAAAGCCTAACTGCAATTTGCGCAGTATTTCTGGAAGAATGTCCTGTGGACAGATATTATGACTGATATTACCCCAACTCTGAGAATAATGCGCATTTCAAATTATAACACATGAACGAATTACCATGGACAATTTGGAAACGTGTTCTTAATTGTCATTTAAATAATGTAAACAAAACAGTTTCCGCCACAGGATAAAACAATTTTAAAGATAATTGCAACATTTTATCGCACAATTCTGACTTTTTTCCTCACAATTGTGAGATATAAATTCACATTTCTGAGGGGCAAAAAAGTCAGAATTGCGAGAATATTTCTTTATTACTTTATAACACGCGATTGCGAGTTTATATCACACAACTTTTTATTCAGCGGTGGAAACAAGCTTCCATAAAATGGCCTTCATTTTCTTCATGTAAAATATCATTTTGGTTTTGTGTTTATATTGAAGTGAAATGTGACTTAAATCAGAACAAGAAGCAAAAAGGTCAAGAAATGGTTCATACCATGTTTTCGAGGTATGGCTTTCTTCTGTAGAACACAAAGGAAGATATTTTGAAGAATGCTCATAACCAAACCGTTATAAACATTATATTTTTTGACCATACAATAGAAGTCAGTGGGACCAACATTCTTCAAAATATCTTATTTTGTGTTCCGCAGAATATTGAAACTCATACAGGGTTGGAATGACTTGAGGGTGAGTAAATGATGACAGAATTTTAATTTTTTGGGTGAACTATCCCTTTAATAGATGGCAGTTCTGTGTCTTCTAAATGAATACATGCATTTCCACTGTTATTAACATTTTAAATTTAGCAAATGTTTAGCCGAAGAAGTAACTGTAAATTTGACATCTTTCTTTCTGACTGCTGTATTAAATTTCTCCATATTTTGTCCTCTTTTGGAAAGTTATACGCTATCATGGATTTTTTCTTTTGCTACTGAAGAATCAAATTTGCTGTAGTCCCACATTCGCCACTTTACAAATTCACCTATCAATGATGACTTCCGCTTCTGAGAATCCTGGAAATGTCGAAAGGTTGCATTATGTATGGAAGTAAAATAATGCCAAATGTTTTTGAAACAAAAAGCCTGTTGAATTGCACTACATGAAAAAAATATGCATTGCATTAACCATGCTTGCATTTTAATACATTGTATTTTTAGGACTTGCATTTTTTTATTGGCTCAAATTCGACATGGTTTAATATTTAAGCTGTGAATATTTAAATTCAAAACATTTCAAACACATTTCATTATTAAAAATGAAATAATCCATATTCACCTTACATATTTCACTTCCAAAATATTCAAACTGTTTAAAAATACAACCTATAATATTCAACAGGCAATTTTCGGTCCATTTTATTTCGCTTTACAAATTCGCTCCAACAAATTCAGTGGTTCAAATTCGACAGCAAATTCAACATTGAACATCCAGGAAGTGCAGGAAAAGCAGTGGATTACCGAGCGTAATCTCCATCTGCTGTAAATCTAGCTCACCAGCAGGGGGTGCAAGCGCGTGTTGTTGACGAGGACCGAGCAACAGTTAGAGCAAACCATTCATTCATAAAAACACATTTATAGACATGTAAGTGTATTTGTGATATCTTTCTCTGCCGTGAACGAGAATTATAATGTTATTCCCCCGATGCTGATGTACAGATCAAAATGTTAGGCCTACATTTGAGGTAGACATATTTCTCTTGATTGTTTAGTAGCCTTAACTTTATATCGCGGCGATGTGCTGCAGTACTAGGGTTTCCCTCAATACTTCACGATTGCTGGACATATAAAACGCGTAACGTAGCTTGACTAATACAGTGATATAAAAGACCAAACTTGCACCTTATTGAGAAGGCTGTAGGCTACTATGGCTATAGGCAAGCAGATGGACTCAGAATATGAACCGTACGCGCAAAGTTTCACACTAAGCGTTTCCCAGTGATATACTGGCATAAAGTTGGCTTGACATTGGACAGTCGCAAATTTAGGGACCGTCTGTAAAGCTACATATACATTGGTACACACGTTTCTAACTTCAATAGCAATGGGAGAGAATGACTTACAGAAAGTGGTAGGTGTCAGGCATGATGCACACCCTTTTTATGCATTCAAATAGATTGAAGTTTGCTACTGAAGTTAGAAACGTGTGTAATGTCGTATGTAACTTTAGTGACGGTCCTTACGCGCGGTCCCTTAATCTCCAGTTAACTAGCAGAGCATTCATTTCGTTCGTCGTTCATTTCGTTCGATCTAACGCTGAAATGTGTTGTTTATGAAATCAAGTGCTCGTTGCCACGGCGATCAGTGGCGCGGATACAGTATCTCTTGTGGCTCGCGCACATTCTTAATTCAGACGCGCGCTTCAATCCTTCGCGGAGACTCTCCTCTATTCGTTCCGGTGAAATCACAAAACAAACTGCACTCAAACGTGTCCCTGTTTGATATACAGCCACTGATAAATATAATCGGTTTTGATGAGGGGAAAAAAACTATACGAGTGAGCGAACTATAGAACCCAGAACCTCTCTGACACGCTTGGCAAAAATTCTCGGCACTAACAACATATTAGATCTCATTTAACACGACAGATGAAACCCAATGTACTATTTAAATCGATTGCTGGACATCGTAATGTTATTGTACATAGCCTACGTCTGATTTATGATTTAACATTGTTTTAGCAACACACACACACACCTGTCCCACCCACTATGCCACTGAGTAGGCCTATATCACAGGGGCCAATTTGAGACAATAAAAAAAAATGCAAGTCCTAAAAATACAATGTATTAAAATGCAAGCATGGTTAATGCAATGCCTATTTTTTCAAGTAGTGCAATTCAACAGGCTTTTTGTTTCAAAAACATTTGCCATTATTTTTTACTTCCATAATTATGTTTCCTGTTCAGTTTATTCAGTCATCTATTGGAAAAACGTCACTTGCAAAGTCACTTGCTGTAGTTTCCAATACATCTTCTGACTTGTTGTTTTGGTGATGAAATGCTTTGTTATCTTGCCTATGTATGTTACCAAAGTCCAACTCATTGTCTGCTTACAGATTTCACCCTGACCACTTCCAGGAGTTTCTCACTCAGAAGAAGAAGAAGAGTGAAGGCTGGAAATGTGACGTGAGACATTTCCCTAATTTATTTTATGCACTACATTCAAATGATCACAAAAAGCCGACGTGAAATTCTGTTTGCAAACAATTTGACAGTTGCCTGTATCATTTCTTTAACATGGCAGATCTGTCACAAGTCCTTCAGTCGTCGCCCCCATCTGGAGGAGCACATGATCTTACATTCACAGGACAAACCCTTCAAGTGTGCCTACTGTGACGAGTACTTCAAGTCACGATTTGCCCGGTTAAAGCACCAAGAAAAGTTCCATTTGGGTAAAACTTTACCTTTTTTTTGTGATAATTAACAGCAAAAGTGTTTAACTTGTATTGGACCCAGAGAATTCCTTTAATGTTGACAAAATGTCCAATATCCAGGACCCTTTCCTTGTGACATCTGTGGTCGTCAGTTTAATGACACAGGGAACCGCAAACGTCACATAGAGTGCACACATGGGGGGAAGAGGAAATGGACCTGCTTTCTGTGTGGCAAATCAGTTCGAGAGAGGTAAGAAGCTGCTGTTATGCTCAAAACACTGATATCACCAAAACTGTATGCCAGTGCGTAATGGTTGGATGTTTTCTTCAAAAACAAGCTCTCTCAGCTTATCTTTGAACATATTTTCAGGACAACCCTCAGAGAGCATCTGAGGATACATAGCGGGGAAAAACCTCACCTGTGCAGCATCTGCGGACAAAGTTTCCGTCACGGAAGCTCCTACAGGTCCGTGAGAGTGCCGAAATACTACTTACAAGAAACATGGTTCACATAAAAAAAAAACGAATTCTGAGAGAATATGTGCAGATGAATAGTTGAGCAAGCTTCTATGAACATATTAAACTTTAATTGCATATATACGTACACATCTTCTGTTTTTGAAGGAAGTCTCTTATGCTTACCAATGCTGCAAAAATACAGTAAAAACTACAATATTGTGAAATATTATATATAATAACTGTTTTAATGTATTTTAAAATGTAATTTATTCTTGCAATTCAAAGCTGAATTTTCAGCATCATTACTCATTGATCCTTCAGAAATCATTATAATGTGCTGATTTGATGCGGAATAAACATTTCTTATTATCATCATTGTTAATATTAAGCAGTTGTGCTGCTTAATATTTTTGTGGAAACCATGATTATATTTTTTGATAAACGGAAAGTTCAAAACAAGTGCATTTATTATGTTAAGTATAATGCATCATTGCTGAATAAAAGTATTACTTTTTATAAAATAAAAAAAACTACTAACCCCAAATAATTAAGTAATTGGATAGGACATTAAATGTGATAGTTTTATTTATTACCAGTGTTGTTACCTGTTGTTTTGTCTATATTTTAGGCTTCACCTTCGTGTTCATCATGAGGACAAGCGCTATGAATGCGAGGAATGTGGCAAAACCTTCATTCGCCATGATCATCTAAAGAAACACAAAAAAATTCATACAGGTATTTTTCAAATTCAGACAAATGGACTAAAGGTACTTTTTTGTTTGTGGTCTCGGAACCCCCAGATATAAATTTGAACATACTAATATTTCACATGCTAATTTAATTTAAGGTGGCATAATTTCACCATCTGTTTGTCAGCCATAATGTGATGCCTTAAATGTCTAGATGGATGACTCACTAGGAATTAAAACTGTTGACCCCCCCCCCAAAAAGATCACCCTCATGTCGTTCCACACCGGTTCGACTTTCTTTCTTCTGTGGAACATAAAAGAAGATACTTTGAGGAATATTGGTAACCAAAGAAACTCTCTCGGCTCCCATTAACTTCCATTATATGGTCAAACAATCTAATGGAAATCAAAAGGAACTGAAACTGGTTACCAAAATGTTAATTTTTGGATGCCCCTCATTTTGGACTATCCCTTTAAGGCCAAAAAAAGTGAAATCCACCTTAAAACTATTAAACTAACCATATGAGTTTCTTCATCCTGCTCATGACTGCTTTATGTGCTCTAGAAGTGTGTATGTAGGATTATAGTCTTGTAACATTTGTTTTGTGTAGGCGAGAGAGCGCACCAGTGTGAAGAGTGTGGAAAATGCTTCCGCCGTGCCGATCACCTGACCGTCCATTATAAAAGCATTCACCTGGGAGAGAAGATCTGGCGAAGGCATGTGTACACACACACACAATTTCAGAAACAAAAACATTGTTTATGAGATGATACATGCGGTCTTTGTTATGCAATACAAAATAATGCCCTCAGTTGATGGTTGTGTAAGATCTGATTTCATGATCATGTACTGTAATTTGACAGGTATAAAGCAGTAGTGCATCAGTGTCAGGTGTGCAAGAAAGAGTTCAGGGGGAAGACCAACCTCATGTCACATTTCAGAACGCATTCAGGTAAAATACACTACCATGAAAAAGTTTGTTTTAGGAAAGAAATGAATACTTTTATTCAGCAAGGATGCATTAAAAAGAATCAAAAGTGACAATAAATACATTTATAATGTTACAAAAGATTTCTATTTCGAAAAAAAGATTTTAAATTCTTACCTACATCTTTAACAGCAAATTTGTGGAATTCCTTCTACACGTTTTTTTCTGATCCATATTTCGCTGTCCTCAGGTGAGAAACCCCACCGGTGTGTGATCTGTAACCAGACCTTCCGCATCAAGAAGACTTTGACCAAACACATGGTCATTCACTCAGATGTGCGTCCTTTCAACTGCCCGCACTGCAGTGCTACCTTCAAGCGTAAGGACAAACTGAAGTACCACGTGGACCACGTTCACAGCGCCCGCCTGCTCGACCAGCACCAGCAGAACATGCCTGTGCCCCCCGCTAGCAAACTGACCGAGCCGATGCCCTCAAACGAAACACCCAAACCATACCACAACACGTCTAAGACCGTGCTGCAGAGTGTGGCGGCTGATGTCTGCGTTCCCGTGACACTCGTCCCCGTCCAGATGACTGAGGACACGGTGCACGGGGCGGCACATGGCGTCCTTCCAGCTGTGAGCCAGCAACAGCAGACAGGCTACCAGTCCGCCACTGACCTAGTGTTCTTAGAGAAGTACACCCTCACGCCTCAGCCCACCAACATAGTGCACCCAGTGCGCCCGGACCAGATGCTGGACCCTCGAGAACAGTCGTACTTGGGCACACTATTGGGACTGGACTCGGCTTCATCTGTACAAAATATGTCTAGTGCTGAACATACTCATTAATTCGCAGCACATCAATGCTATTACATACACGTTGTTCTTCCCATGAATTCCTTTTGGTCTCTTTGTGCTGTTCTTAAAGGCATTGTTCACTCTAAAATGCATTCACTATTGTAATTCAAAGCAAAAAATAGTTTGGAACGACATGACGGGGAATAAATTATGACAGAATGTACATTTTTGCGTGAACTATTCCTTTAATATTGAATTAAACAGCTAATAATGAATTGAGGATTCTATCATCCACATCCACTAATATACTTGACTCTAAATGGAATCTGTGAGTAAATGTCTCCTTTATAAGCCGATTGTGTTCATGTATCTGACAGATACCTGCAGTGCTGCTGCAGTGCTGATGAGTTATTATCTTCTCAAGTAATTCACCATCCCTAACCAAAGTTAATGATGAAATCAGCGCATGGCTCTTTTGCTTGTGTTCTTGTAAATAAAGCACTCTGGTACTCATGAGTTCAGGAAGTGATTTTATACTGCTTGTTCTAGTCGTTTGTTGTGTTTTTGTTTTTTGTCTGGCTGTTCAGTCACATTGTGGGATGTTGGAAAAAAGTTTTAGAGACAGCAATTATGACCACTTTCTTTGGGAAACCAGTTTTATACTGTTTGCTGTATGAATCATTATATATGTTTAAACCTGTAAAGCCTGATATAGGAAATAAGAGTCTGAAAAATCTTTTTTTCTTTCTTTTTAATAGAACAGTTAATTGAACCTTTCGGGAAAAAAAAGGAAAAAAAGTAAATAAAATCTGTATGGATAATCAAGTACACCTAAGTTGCTTCAGTCCAGTCTCTTAAAATATTACTAATAGTATAAATGTTATTCTTACATTTACTTTATAAAATCAGTAAATATTTAGCCGCAAAATGACATGAAGGTGGACGCTGTTAGAATGATAATACAAGGCCTTTTACTTGCTAAAAAACTATCAATCAGAAAGCAAGCAGTAGATTGTGTACAACATGTTATATGGGTGATTCTTCAATTAGGGGAACTTTTATGTCCCCAGGTTATACATGTTAAAAAATAATATATTTTAAAATAAATAGTTTAGTTATTTCAAATCATATTTATTGCACTACCAAAAAATGTTATACACTAAAATCAGTTTGATTTCCGTTTTTAAAAATGTTTTCATCACTAATATTTGGCTACTCAGGCCTTGTCCCCAACCCAGACTTTAAAACTTATCTGCTCTGAAAATGTGATAAAATTTTTAAAATTTCATTAAAAAATCACAATATATGTTTAAACGGTAACTTAAAAAGGCACTTGATGCATAATCCGGGTTCATATCTGTGCAATTTGTGAATATTTTTAACAATTTAGTATTGTCCACAACAATACTGTCATTACCGCGACAGTCTATGATTACAACAAGGATTTTTTTGAGGGGAAGACTTGTTTATGCCGTAACCATGGAAATGAAGACTAGCAGAGGAGCACATGTCAGCCATGAAAGAACAGTGAAATTTGATGTCTGAAAAAGTAATTTAATCATGAATTCCTTCTGATCATGGAGTAGACTTATTCAGCGTCATTACCATAAATGCTGTAGCAGCAATATTTTGATAAATATTTATATATATTCACATGATTTATGTGTATTTAAAGTTATTTTTGTATTAGCTGTTGAGTAATGTTAGCAAAACCATGACCTAGCATCTTTTTTCCTGAAAAAAATAAAAAATGTCATTACCGCAACACGTCATTACCAACACACAACTTGTTGTGATGGTAATGACAAGTGATGGTGGTATTGACATGTTCTGTGTCACTATCTATATCATAATATGTGTTTATAAATTAAGTTAAAGAAGCATAATAGTGTGATTTTACAATGTAACTTAAGTGAGATGCCTTACTTCCTAAAACTATTTTTTCTTGTTTTTTAACCAGAATGGCTCCCAAGAAATCAACTGAAAGGTCTAGAGATTATAGATTATTATTTTTCTGTTAGTGGGCCCTAAACTAAAATGCAGGAAAAGTGCAAAGTCTATGTTTTATAACAAGGACAATTCTTTATGAAATTAAATTAGCTTATTTTCAGCTTATTTTAATGAGTAAATTTTCAGGACACTCTGCTCATTGAGTGACTACACTACGCCTGTCATTTAAACTAGGGCCCAGTATCTCTTTCTCTCCACATCCCATCCATCTCCCTTTATCATCTCTATAATGTTCAAATGTTCAAATACATGTTTGAAAGCAAACACATTTCATTATGCATTATTAGTTTTAACCCAATGCAACGTTTATGAGTTTTTAACCCAAAATAATATTTCACCTCTCAGTCATAGTTATGAAATGTTTATGAAGGATATTTTTATGCTGTTTAATCCTATTGTTACAATTGATTCTCTAGAAAATATTGTATGGTTTCTTCATGATTAAAATAAACATGTTCAAGTTGATGGTTGTGTCATATTTATATATATCTCCTCACATCTGTCAACTTCTTTCAACAACTCTCACCAGAAGTCATTATTTAAGCCTTTAAATTTGCTTTATGTATCAGTCCACTTTTCATTTATGTCATTACCAAAACACTATGTCATTACCAGAACACTATGTCATTACCGCCACGTTGCTTAATTTACAGCAAAAATACCTTTAAAACTGTTTTATGCTCAATCTTGAGGTGCTACATGAAAAGCCTAATGAAATACTCATCCACCTATTCAAAGAAAAAACATCTAAAATTAATTTCCCAGAAATTAAACAAAAGTGTGCTTTGATGAACACAGAAAAACACAGTTTGATGGTAAGAACAAAAAAATATATGTAATTTGCTGAATGGAAACATTTTGTTTTTTATACGTATTGTTGAAGGTTAACAATGTTTGCAAGATAAATCTCCTTGATACATTCTTTGCATTATGAGACTTTTTGATGTTGTGATGGGAATGATGTTTTGCAGTGCCAGTTGGCAAATAGATATAAAATACTCAAATTATATTTAAGCCCAGTCGTGCCCATTATCATATCTTTACATCAAAGCATGTAAACAGTGTCTTGACATAATTCTAACAAAATTCAACCAAATTTCATTCATCAAAATGTAAGATGGCAAAAGAGCCCCCAATTGAAGAATCACCCATATAAGTTATGATTGTATTGATAATTCAGAGGCCTTAATAATTTGTATAGCAAATATGATAAAGTATGCTTTATGGGTGTTGTGGCAAAACTTTTGTTAAACATCATCACTGCGTAAGAGACACTCAGAGTCAAATTAATAAAAAAGAAAAGTATTTATTCTTGCAAGAAGGCCCAGTCGCCATCACAGCAGTTACCCTGTGAAGTGAGTGACGCACACCAGGAAGACATGAGACAGCCTTTATACTCTTTTCAAGGTTCCTCCTCACAGCAGTTACCCTTTCACCCACTCAGATAAGGTCCCCACTGCTGTTCAGTTTCTACTAAAGACACAACCTGGCCCTGAAATAAACTAGCCAAATCTGACCATTCCTAAGGTCAAGAGGTCCTGTCCCATATATTCCTGAAACGTCACGCACAAGCACGTACACACATATACTTTTACACATTGAATAGGTTCAATCCCTTGTGATATCTGTTAGGAATAAATGACTATTAAAATTTCTACAACATGGGTTTAAAGAGGTTTTTATAGCATTTTGTTCTGTTGTCTTTCTGCAATTATTTAGTTTTCCAACAGCATTTCCTATCCACAGTTTGGACATATTCATGTAGCTCTCAATTTGCCCATTCACAATTCATTGCGCAGGAAACCAGCTCAAACACATGGATAATGTTACAACTAAATCTGACTGTGACGCACACAAATGAATAAATAGTTGATAGAGTTGCACAGTAAAGTCAGCAGTAGAGCAGAGCTAATGTGGTATAGTTGAAGGTACAGTATTTGCCCATTTCAGTCTTTCGAGTCACACTGCCTCCCTGTGGTCAAATATCAGCAGTTCTTTTGTTCAACACGGTTTAAAGTTCAAAGCCTTTATTGTAATATGCACAGTTCCCTGTACAATTAAATTATTCTGATTTCCACAACAATAAAGTATTAAGATAAGAAGAAACATATACATTACAAATATACAAACAATGCATAGTAGTAGTAGTGCAATATAGTACAGGTCGCATATGCGTCAATGCCTGCAGTGTGGAATATGAATGGATGCGACGACAGAAGCCTATGAGGAGTCTGTGTTGAAATATTTTTCGCTATAAGGGTGATGTCAGGGTCAATGAATGTTTGACCCATTTAACATTCTGGTGGCTGCTGGAAACAAACCATTTCTTAGACGTCCTGCATTTTATATCTTTTTGCCAGTTTGTGTTGGGGTGGGAAGATCTTTAATGGCTCTTCTGTGGACTCTGCGGTGGTAGCTAGATGTTCTGCAAGGAGGGTAAAGGTATCTAATGATGCTCTCAGCAGTCTTTACCACTCTCTGCAGGCACTTACGGTCCATTTCTGTGGTAAGCTACTACCGTACCACACTGTGATACAGCAGCTTAACTGCAGCTCAACCTGGCAAAGACTGAACTCCTCGTCTTCCCCGCCACTCTGTCTGGTACTAGGTACATCATCAATTACCCCATATACGTGTAATCCCACAATGGCAGTACATTATATATAATTGATTCTCTCTAATACCTCTTTTTATCTTTTACATTTTTCTTTCTATAAAAGTCTAGGCTACTGCTTATATACAAATTATTTGAATTATCACTCAGTGACTAATTTAACCACGTATTACTTTCTTTGGAAGGCTTTTGTCTTTCAAACACATTAAACTGTACAAATTCACATGTCATATTTTAAGGATATTTTCTTTCTCTTTGTATTTTTATATCAATAGTGTACAAGATCATCCTATTCAAATCAATGTTATAAATAAGTTAGGTCAAAAGTAATTTAAAAGTAGTATTACTATAAATGTGTAATGTAATGGATTACGCTACCAACTACAATTTTTGTCATGTAATTTGGAATCAGTACTGACTATTTGTGAGTAACCTATCCACATGATGAACTTCTGGTAGGATTTGTTGATCCAAAGCAACTCTGACGTCCATCAGCTGCCCAATATCAACCAAAAACAATTCCTATTTTCTATATAAATCATCTGCACTCCCTGAATCTGCACTGTTGCTGTCTGTCCTCAATATTTTGTGACTTACCTTCATTTCACCTTTTACACATTTGCCAAATTTGTTCTTGTCTACTGTTATTTGTTTGATTCCCAATCTGGTGCTTGTTTAAAAGTGTGTGTGCCTGAGAGTTGGCGTCAAGAACACTGAGGCAAAATACATACCCATGATGATCTTATAGCAGGATTTGTTTACATACAGAAACAAATCTGAAGTCCATCAGTTGCCAAATATCCACCAAAAACAATCCTCCAGATGCTGTAGAAACAGGTGTTTTTTACTAAGTTTTCTGATCTGATGTGGGAAATTACATTCATGTGCATGTTGTGTTTGTACGACATTTGTCTGTATATTATTTCTGTTCTTTGGAGCTGAAGTTAAAATGATTTATGTTTTCCACTTGAATCATCTGCACTCCCCGTATCCACATCGTTGTCTACAACAACGTTAGCTACATACAACCTTAGCATCAATTCATATGCACACTCAAAGTGTATCCATATAGAAACAGAAAAATATTTCACTGTGAGTAACTTGTCCATAGAAAAGGTAACTTGGATATATAATAAATCAATTCATTTTGTAGCATTGTTGTTGTGTTTTTGCTAAGTAGACCATTCTTGAAATATAAAATATTTTTAGTAAAATAATTTCAACCCATGCATATATTTGGTAAGTAGTTTAGAAATAAGCGGGATAATGTGCATCCATATCTCTATACAAGTAAAAGTTTTAACTTTGCTAATTCTAAATTTTCTGATTCCAATAATGGAGATTGATAAAAGCATGGCATTAGATAAACAAATAAATACTTAAAGCAAAAGGGTGATTCAATTAAATCCAAATTTAAACTTCCTTGTGAACCTGAACTCAATGTAACATTGGTTGTATTTTCTTCTTCTATGCGTAGCTTACATTATACTGGTTTTCAAGGGTGACTAGATTTGACTAGATTCTAAATCATTTGCCATGAAGACGTGTTTTTCCCCTCACAGGTTATGAGCCTATTTGCTTTGCTATCCTAATGCTGCACAATTAGGTCTAGTTAGTTAACAACCACTATTGTAGGTAAATGCAGAAACTGAACATTATCAACTCACATATACTAATACTAAACACCTGTAACTTACTGTCATACTTTATATTCACATTCAGTGGCTACTTTTATGGACTTCTAAACCAGATTGTACCAAAACAATACCAACACTACGATTTAATACTTGACAGACTATCTTTTGAAGTACGGAGAACCTTCGAACATTAGCCGAAAAACAATAAAAGCAGATGTGGACGGACACACAAACCCAGAAACATCTGGATTCCAGATGAGGACAGCCTTCACATTCCACAAGCTGAACCCATAAAACACACACAGACACATATGTACTCCAAGCATGTCACAATAAAACTATATTTATAAATTAAAAAAAGAAATCTCCTTAACAAAAAAATTCTCCCAATACAATATTGCTGACAAACACTGAAAAATATATTCTCAGTAAAAACAATTTCCGTGAATAATGAAATATCTTCAAGAGACATTTACTGAGAGTAAAAATGTAAAAAAGGACAAAAAAGTTAAGAACCTCCTAATATGCGCTAAAACAGGGCAGATGACAACAGACATTTCTCTTCAAACGTTGACATTTACGTCCTCGGTTGGACTACATTCACCTTGAAACCTCGCACCCATATAGTGTTGTAAGTAAATCCCATTCAATTATTGCTATTTCTCTGAAAATCTCTTTTTTTTGTCCATCCATAAGAGGAAATCTTTCCATTTTCTCCAATAACACATTTCCCAACTATTTTGAGGTGATTTTGCTCAACATTTAGTTAAAAAAAAAAAAAAAAAAAAAAACTCTTAATCTGTCCTTGTAAGCAGGAACTGATGTTTTCCTATGCTTTAGTAGACTAATTTCTAAGACCTAAGTATTGTTGGGGCTCACAAGCTATTGATTTTTTAGGTCAGCACTAATCCTAATTCTAATCGGTTGCACTAGTAGGCCACATTTCTGTTGTAATCCATAAGGCAAAAAACTGTTTGGGCACTTCTGCTTGTAAGTCACATGATGTCGACGAAGAACTCCCCGTTGGCAGTGTTGCACGAGCGGCGGGAGCCCGTGAGCTCGGGGGGAATGCTGGCGAGAAGGCGGGCGGACGGCGACCCCGGGGCGGCTCGTGCGGGTCCCTGCTTCAGGCTGTAGCTGTGAGATCGTGAGCTTCGCACGCTGCCCTCGCTGGGTGCCGCCGAGCGCTCGCTGGGAGCTCTGTCTCTGCGGAAGTCAAACTCATGAGCGTCGCCCATTTCGCCGCCGCCTCCTATCCTGAAGTCTCCAGCTGCGGTTTTCCCCTCAGTCCTGCTCCAGCTGCAGTTTGAACCGCTGCTCCCTATGGACAGCAATGTTAAGGGAAGTGAGACGCTACTTAAAAGAGTTGGGGCTGCACAATATTGGAAAAAACTGACATTGTGATGTTGCGTTTTTCTGCGATGTATATTGTGACATGAAAAAATACAGAAAGTTTCATCAGATGACTTGAAAAGCCCTATTTGGAAAATAATTAATTTTTGGCTGATTTTTTGGGGGGGGGAGTGCAACAAAATAAAAATAAAAAAGCTGAAAAATGACTTTTTACTCTAAGACTTTAGGTGCTAAATGATTTGAGAAAAACTAAAACTCAAGTTTTCGTAGGCCACATTCACACTGTTTTTGACCAATTCAATTTGACTATAAAATAATCAATTTTATTGTGATTATTATTCAATATATTAATCAAAAAAGAAATCTACTTATTTATAAACATCTATTTATACTACATATATATACACACACATATCCAGTCCCTATACACATCTTAATTTCATTTTTAAATAAGTATACCATCAAGCTTTCATCATCAAGCATACCAACATTGTTTAACCTGGAACAACATTCCTGTCTGAATATTTAGTCGTAACCATATCCCGACCAATATCTTATCCCTAAAATCAGAGGGAAATGATATGTGAATAACACTGATGTAGAAGCACATAACCTTGGTTGTAAGTCTAAACTTGCCATAAATTGTAAACTTGTCCTTCAAATCTGATTGGTTGATTGGAATGTTGTTCCAGGACCAACAAAGATGTTGATCTAGGGGTGAAATCAGGTTCACCATAAAGGATGCGAGCCGTTGAGACTCATGAGCAACATCTGTTGTTTCCACTTCACTAGGGGTTGCATTGACTAGTCGACTTAAAAGTTCTGCCATGATGCTTTAAGCTTGACGTCGACTAGTCAGCTCAAGGTTAAGGCTTATTTGTTCATTTATGACATCATCATCATCGACTTTAACTACATAAATGTGTTCAAAAGTTAAAAAGTCGTTCAACCACTAGTATTTACTTACTAAAACCACAGCCTGCAGGATTGCACTAAATCGTATCGCAAAAACTGTTGTATTTGGATATGTCGTGCAGCATGATTTGAGGTTACTCACCTTCACTGTGCTGACTGCCTGCGCTGCCGCCACCGGCTTCAGAGTAGCTGTGAGCTGCGTCCGCATGGGAATGGGCTGATGGGTACTGGTAAGGGAACGCAGCGGGCCAGGGAGCTTCAGCGGGGTGAAGCAATGGAGCAAGAGTGTCCTGATCAGACGCCCCGCTGGAGCCGTCATGGTCATTCAGAGAGAGATGGGCCATGTCTACAACAAAACACGGTCCCGTTGAGTGTCGACACAATGCAAACCTGAATGTACAGTGATGGCATGTTTCCCTGGGACAGATGGAAGTGCTGGGCCATAAATAGCTGGAGCCTAAAATAGAATTTTCCTTTGTACTGACAAACCTACACTAAACATAGCAGTAGAATATTTATATAGCTACATAATCAAACAGAAAATTACCTTTTTCATAAATTCAACATCTGGACTAATAACAACTCAAATCCAAATAGTGGTTTAAAATCCCCTACTAGCTTACAATAAAAGAACGCACTTGTTTTATTTAAATATACAATGGGCAGGAACCATATGTAAACTGTGATATTTCATTGTGTTAAAGGATTAGCTCAGCCTGAAATTTTGTCTATAGGTTATATTATAAATAAATGTTCACCCGAACCCAAATGACTCTTTCTTCTGTGGAGCACAAAAGGACATGTTTAGAGGAATCTCAGAACAGCTCTTCTCCATGAAATGATTGCATATTAGAGCTGCCAAGCCATGTGACTTATGTTGCAACTTGCTTAAGGCCGGTTGAATCTGACAGTGAGAGAGATCACTGATTCAATGGCAAGCACAAACTTCTGCGGGGGCAGGGCTAAATCACGTTTCCCCCTTGGTAGAAATCGCATTCTGGGGAGTGAGGGTCCCCTGTCTATCTTGGCCTATCTGCAGGCAACGCGAGTCGACACCACAGTCGGCTTTATCTGCGTTAATAACAATGGTCTGGCTACGCCATATGATCGCATTGTGAGAGGATTGAAATTTTAAGCTAAAGCTCTCATATGGCAAGTCATATGTCGTATATTGAAACCATAAGACCACTTTAACTGTTGCTTTTTCATCCATTTCAAATCTTGACAGCCCCTGGTCACAGTATGGTTTTATTGTCTGGTAAATAACAGTTCAGAGATCCATATTTTATGATCTGGTCCACAGAGGAATGAAAGTCATACAGGTTTGGAACAACACAAGGGTGAGTAAATGACAGATCTCATAAAAGTACTCACTGCCAGAAAGATCTCCAAAGATGTAGTAGCACTGCTCGGAGAAGGTGATTTTGTTGACAGTGTGGCGGATGAAGCCAGCCTTCAACAGGTTGCTGGCGTACTTGCGTGCTTCACGGCGATCTGCAAAGCCCTCCACATGATGAAACAGCCAGTCAACCACATCAGAGCCTAAAAACCAACAAATGCACCAACTATTATATACAGCGGCTCCATGGAGTAGTTTGCTGATGTTTATTTTAAAGTTGTGATAAAATGGAAGTAGCAGATATTTTTCTCTTATATTGTGACATACATCCGAGTATTACAAATATTACTGAAAAAAAAAAAAAAAAAAAAATTAGGGCAGGGACTTTGTTCTGCATCGGTTGTTGACCGGATTTGAGATGTGGGTTCTGCGCTGAAAAATTATTGCAAGCTTGCAGTTGATTGTGGAGGAACAGGCTTCAAAAAGAATATTGCAGTGTTTATCTTGTTGCTATGTACACTGTAATAAACAATTATTATTTCTGTAATGGAATATTGCAGTGTTAATTATAAATGATTTATCTGTGCACATCATTTTTTTTTATATTCTTGTGCCCTCATAATCTTTAATCAATAACACTAACTTCTTCTCCCCATCACAACATCTCTACTGTCCCACTGGTGCGAGGACGGGTCAATAACATCTATTTCAGCAACCTGCCACTCACATGACATCACAGCAATTAGCAAATGACAACGATCAAATGATCCGATTAATTCCTAATAGACAAAATAAAGTCCCCCCGGCATTTTTTTTTTTCTCGTTTGAAAAGCGGTTTCACAAGAAAGAACGTCAAAGACAATGAAAAAATGTTTCATGCTGACTTGAATATTGGTACAATTACAGGTAAACCTATAAGGATGAACTACTACGATCTATAATTTAAATAAGGTGTGTCTTGACCTATGAAAGCATTGGCTATAGTGATCTTCAGCCACATTCTGTCTCGAACTTCCAGTCCTGAGTCAGAACAGGCCATTGCTTTTGCAACTGTTGCCATGTCGCTGTGGACGGACAGGTGGTAGTCATCAAATCCTGCAAGGAGAACAACACACAGTTTACAAAAGAATCTGCCTGGTGGCGAGAAATCAGGACCTCCCACATTCTATGTTGCTACACAGTTGTTAAGGTGTTTATTTTTTTAATGCCATATCAGCATCAAAGGTTATACTCAATGCAAAAATAAAACAAAAACAATTACACTACCGTTCAAAAGTTTGGGGTCAATGATTTTTTTTTATTTTTTTTAAAGAAATTAATACTTTTCTTCAGAAAGGACGCATGAAATTGATATAAAGTGGCAGTAAAGACATTTATAATAATACAAAATATGTATTTTTTAATTAAATGCTTTTCTCTTGAACTTTCAAAGAATCCTGAAAAAAATGAATCACTGTTTGCACAAAAATATGAAGCAGCACAACTGTTGTCAACTGTGATAATAATCATAAATGTTTCTTGAGCATCAAATAATCATATTAGAGTGATTTCTGAAGGATCATGTGACACTGAAGACTGGAGTAATGATGCTGAAAATTCAGCTTTGATCACAGGAATAAATTACATTTTAAAATATATTCACATAGAAAACAGCTGTTTTACATTGAAATAATATTTAACAATATTACTGGGTTTGTTTTGTATTTTTAATCAAATAAATGCAGCCTTGGTGAGCAGAAGAGACTTCTTTTAAAAACATAAAAAAATCTTACCGACCCCAAACTTTTGAACGGTAGTGTATATTTATATACAATTAAGCATTTTCCAACATTACAAAAACTACATGAAATATTAGTTTAATTTTTCACCCATTTTGTCATTTGCAAGTTAGAACTAGTAAGTCTGATCACAATAAAATGAACAGTACAACTCTCCTCAACAAACCGCATAATTTGAGGTATCATTCATGTCTGTAACACATGTTGTGCGATGAATTACATGCCAAAATGTAGGTCTGTTCAAATCCATAAGCCTAAGTATAAGCAATAACAATAGTGAAGACTTATGGGGTCAGTTCACCCCAAAATGAAAATTCTGTAATCATTTACTCACCCTCATGTCATTCCAAACCTGTAAGACTTTCATTCATCTTCTGAATACAAATGAAGATCTTTTTGATGAAATCTGAAAGATTTGTGTCCCTCCGTTGCCAGTCTATGCAACTACCACTTAGACATATGGATTAATTTTACGACCTCTTTATGAACTTTTTGAAGCATCAAAGTGGTAGTTGCGCAGCTGTCAATATAGGGACAGAAAGCTCTCAGATTTCATTACAAATATATCAATTTGTCTTCAGAAGATGAACAAAAGTCTTGCGGGTTTGGAAAGACATGAGGCTGAGTAATTATTAACAGAATTTTTGGGTGAACTCAACTTTTAAAGATTCCCAATCTGTGTGCAATAACATCTGGAGTGAACAGCAGATGTCTTACTCTCAGTCTCTGGGATGGAGCTGGAGATGGAGGAGCTGGTGGAGGTGACTGTGCTCATGGAAGGACTTATGCCGTAGGCAGGATAGACACCCGTCATGGCTGCCGTATGGGACACCCAGGCTGCAGGGTCAATGGGCCGGATGGGTTCACCTGGGAGAGAAGGCAACAAGTACTCAACAAAGCTATACGAAACAAGTGAGTTTGCATTTTTACGAAGTTGTGTTATCAATATTTTTTGTGCAAATTTTTTTCAGGATTTTTTTGATGAATAGAAAGTTCAAAATAACAGCATTTATTTGAAATATAAATCTTTTTAAAAGTATAAAATCTTTTAAAAATCTTTCTAAAATGTATAAAACATTATAAATTAATTTGCCACTTTTGATAAATTGAATGAGTCCCTGAAATTTGTAATTTCTTACAAAACTAATATTATGGTGCATTTATGTGTAAATGAGTGTGTGAGAGGGACAAATTGAACACTCACTCCTCGGCAAAGCAAAGCAACTGTTAGGGTTTGGGTCCCAGCATTTGGCCACAGTAAGCGACACGGGCCTGCAAAAAAAAAAAAAAGTCCAGTTGTTAACTCACTTTTGTTGATCAGCTAAACATAAATGAGAATGTTGTGTAATATGACTCACCCAGGCTTATGGACGATCTCCCTCAGCACTCGTACGGCATCATCGTTACACATGTTCTCAAAGTTGATGTCGTTCACCTGTGAGAGGAAACGGTAATATGAACTGATACAACCAGATTCCTAACCTGAACAGGTCTTCATCCAAACCTCACCTGCAGGAGCATGTCACCAGGCTCGATCCGCCCATCGGCCGCCACTGCTCCGCCCTTCATTATAGAGCCGATGTAGATGCCTCCGTCGCCTCGCTCGTTGCTCTGACCGACGATACTGATGCCCAGGAAGTTATACTTCTCTAAATGAGGTCAAGCGAGAGAGGTTTCAGGAAACTAGTTGACTTTAATATGTTGCACATCTATAATATTAATTAGTTAAATATCGGGGACTATGTCTTTGGGCAGGAAATTTTATTTGCTTGATAAAATAAAGAAAATAAATGCCCTTAAAGAGATAGTTGTAATAGAGATAGAGATAAAAATGGAAATTAGCCCATGATTTACTCACCCTCAAGCCATCCTAGATGTATATGACATTCTTCTTTCAGACGAATACAATCAGAGTTATATTAAAAATGTCCTGGCTCTTCCCAGCTTTACGATGGCAGTGAATGGCTGTTTCTGTTTTGATGTCCATAAAAGTGCATCTATCCATCATAAAAGTGCTCCACATGAATCTGACTGGTTAATAAAGACCTTCTGAAGCGAAGCGATGCGTATGTGTAAGAACAATATGAATATTTACCATGTTACAAAGTAAAATTCTAGCTTCCGGCCAAACGAAGTCGACTTGCACACAAAGCGCACCTTATGACATCAGAAGTAGCGTAGTGCGTTATGGCGCAGCGGAAATATCAGCAGTAAGTCGCATTACTTGCATAAGTTGTGCTTTACACTTAAGTGTAATCTGTATGTTCGTTTGGCCGGAAGCTAGTTATTTTACTTTATAAAGTTTTAAATATGGACAACTTTCTTAAACAAACGCCTTTATTAACCAGTCAGGGCCGTGTGGAGCACTTTTATGATGGATAGATGCACTTTTATGGACATCAAACAGAAACAGCCATTCACTGCCATCATAAAGCTGGGAAGAGCCAGGACATTTTTAATATAACTCTGATTGTATTCGTCTGAAAGAAGAATGTCATATACATCTAGGATGGCTTCAGGGTGAGTAAATCATGGGCTAATTTAAATTTTTGGGTGAACTATCCCTTTAATATTTTTAAGGCATTCAAGGCTGCTGTACTGTGAATACATTCAGAGTTTAATTAAAAAGGATAAAAACCATATAATGCAAACTCACCCATATTTAAAGTGACAGTGATGATATTCAGCGACATGGTGGAGTCAGTGATGCTACTGAAAGAAGAAGACTGGAGAGAGAGACAAAGTCATTTTAATATATAATGTTTTATATGCATGTTTTTCGACACCTAACTCTTTCCCCGCCAGTTTTTATTTTTTTTAATTTTTTTTTAATTTTTTTTTTACATTTTGCCAGCCAGTGCCAGAATTTTTACTTTATTTTTTTTAATCAACATTCTCACAAAACTTTCATGGCCCCTAGAATATTGTGTTGTATGAATATCTGAACATTCAACATGTAATAAAAATAAATGTAAAAACATTTCTTCATTCTTTTTCTATCAACAACTGAATGTGGGCAAGTTTCATAAAAAAAACTAAACATTTGAACAAAAAGCTGAGAAAATCTAGCGTTTAAGACTACATCCGAAAGTAGAGTAGATCGAGTCCATCAACAACCCCAAAGCTTGAAAGGTCAATTACCTTGTCCAGGGTCGACATTTCATTCGCTAACAGTTTTGATTTATTAACAGTTTTGATGACTGCAATATTTTACATGACCATAAGCAATGCTTTCATCACTTGTTTCTGCTTCTTCGCCTGTTTTGATCTGCAGATTCTCTACTCTTTCATAAGATCCGTAATATCACCCCCTACTGTATAACAGTGAAAAAACGTGGATTGCCGGAAAATTCCGTCAATGGCGGGGAAAGAGTTAAGAGCTCTATCCACTGTCTCACCCTGTCCATTTGCTGGGCTTTGGGTCTGCGCCTCCGCCGCCGATGTCGTCTCAACAGCTTGGACGAGCCACTTTGCTCCGTAACACTGCTAAAACTGAGAAACAAGTGTCACCTTGAGTTTACGTGAGGATTTCATTCTGTTTCGAGTCAATAGTAATGTAAAACAGATGTGAAGAAGATACTATGGAACTGTAGACTATATAGGGTTAGTTTACCCAAAATTGTCATTTATTCACCCTCTTGTCATTCGTTCCTAGACATTCGTTCATCTTCGAAAGATAAATGAAGACATTTTTAATGAAACCTGAGATTTCTCTGATTCCATTGAAAGTCCACCAAATATAGTCGATAAAAGTAGTCGATATGAATTGAGCAGTTTAATCCAAGTCTTCTGAAGAAACACGGTTGCTATATATGATAATCAGATTTCATTTAGGCTTTTATTCATATTTAAACATTGATAAACACAAATCATTCAAATATGGTAAATGGAAGCTCAAACATGATAATTGAGGGGCAAGAACTGATGGGGATTTTTCCCACCTGTCAAGCAACCCTTTTTTTTTACGCCGTGCAAGCATGTTGAAGCTTTAAGAAGAATCAACTTGGTTTGTTCTTGAACGTCCAGTAAGTAGAATTTAGTTGCCGTTTATCATATTTGATGTTATTTGTTTTTGTGGACTTGCAATGGAGGGACAGAAATCTCTCAATATTTCACTGAAAATATTGAGGATGAATGAAAGTCTTACA
The DNA here is from genome assembly GCA_030578275.1 of Meda fulgida. Taxonomy (NCBI): domain Eukaryota; kingdom Metazoa; phylum Chordata; class Actinopteri; order Cypriniformes; family Leuciscidae; genus Meda; species Meda fulgida. Next base: position 25,936,369 of record CM060617.1, read on the forward strand.
GGTTTGAAATGACACGAGGTTGAGTAAAAGATGACTGATTTTCATTTTTTAATAAACTATCCCTCTAACAGCTCTGATTCTTTCTGATTGATTGATTGTTCTTGTAGTACTTTTCAGGGAGCGACCAATAAATGTATACTACACAAAAGTATAACACCAATACCAAATACTAAAACAAGCACTCAAAAACACTAAAGATATTTTTTTGCTTCTCTACATTTTATTATTATTATTAAAAGTACCTGTTTTACCACAAAACAACTTCTCCAGCTGGTTCAGAGAAAGAACCAGTTTTCGATTCCCAACCCTATCAACACCATTAACCTACATTTACTTAAAACAATTTCCCAAATCTCCACAAACTATATTTATGATTGCCCACATATGCTAGTCAAATTTCTCAAGTCTGAGCTCTGACAAACCATTGGGGCTTGCTGTGAGTGTAATCATATTGAGCGCATTGGTTTGGGAACGAACAAATGCTGTGAGACCCACCGGCTGGTGGAGCCGTCATCCGAGTCAAAACAGCTGCTTGATTCCAGTTCACTGCTCATGAGGGAAGAACGGCTGTCACAGATGTCATAACCTCCCAGATCCATGCCTCTGCCTCCCCGTGAGTAGCCATTCTGCCTTCCTCCTACAGAGACGGCATGAATTATCACTGATTCAAGTGTGGATTTGTCTTTAAATTATTAAATAGGAATAGCTATTACTATTAAATGTGAACTTTTTACTGATACAAACCATGGCATGTCTCACAAAGCACAAGACATGCAGTGAGAAGTGAGGCTGGTGAGGTGACACATACCAGAGTGCTCGTGTGAGTGTTTCCTGCGCGATCTGTCCCTCTCCCTCCGGTGTGACACCACTGAATCCGTCTCCGTCTCATCGTCCACACCATGCCGGCTGCCTGCAGCCTTTGGACTGTGTGAGAGAAGGTTAAAGATTACAGAAACAAAAAGACTGAGAACATGTTCCTTATCTTGAGTTTCACTGCCAACTTGTTATATGATCTGATCATTTGTACAACACAACAGGAAAAAAAAAAAACATACTGGAAGGACGGGGGTCTGGAATCTCCAATGCCTTGGCTTCTCTCGTGAGATGGCGGCCGCTCGGACTGACTCTCTGCCACTGAACATCCATCTGAGTGGGAGCCGTCTGATGACACCAGCTATGAAGAACAAATATCGTCAAGAGCAGTTCACGCTGTAACCTGAAGTGGTTATGAACCGAGACCTGGTTAAAAATGGTTTCTGCTTATAAGAATTGCTTCTAATGAGGCTCAACAATGTTGGGTGAGCTTGGGTCACATCTCACATCCCAGTTCAATACAAGATCTCTAAATATCAAAACATATTGCAATTCCATACACTTCATATAGGCTATGGCTTATAATATGGTTTCAGATCCCAAGAGAACTTTTTCTATGACTGGACAAGCAACTTTAAAAAAAACAAAGCAATAAGAACAGCAAATTTAACCGAATGTAAAGGAAAGAAAAAGCTTTTTAAAAATCTAGTTTAAGATACATTTGCCAAGATCTTAGTGTATTCTTTGCATTCACGCTGGTCTGGTTTTGAATTTTTTTTATGACATTTCCAACAAAAAGTTGAAATTCAATGATAGGTGGGCATGTTGCCTCTTCCACCAGTCTGCTATGGATACGCTCAACCAGAGTCAAATACAGACTCTTGCTGTAGTAGGAAAGACTTCAAAGCAAACTTTTAGTCATAATGGTGTCAACATCAAGAATACAAAGAGTAAATGTTTAGCAGGAGTGAGTTATTTTCAGTTTCTAGTGAAGGATCCAGCACGTTGAAAAAAAAAAACTGTTTGTAGTCAATGTTCCAAACTGAATGACAACGAAGAACAGTGTTTAAGGCCAAACGGTAGGGAAAAACTGAAATAAACTGCCGTTGGCGTACAGGTAAGAAAGCTGTTGGCACAGTGTTCCATTTTTACCATAACACAGTTTAAAGAGTAGACAAAGTACGATACAATTTCAATGACAAACTCTTCTCTAACAATAACTGTTCTGTTAATAACCCTCTATCGATCCGACTGTCCGTGTGCGGGGATACAAAAATGCGGAAGAATAATCTGTAGCTTTCACAAAGCCCTGGAGCTGTCAAACGCGTCATGTGGCGGGCTTTTGCTGACAAATAAACTTGAATTTTAATGAGTAAACATTCTACATTTACATAAACTACCGACATTGTAACAAAACAAAAAAAAAAACAGCGAATTTTCACTTTAAATATAAATGTGAAGCTCATAAAACAAAGCCTTTGCAGCATACCAAAGTGAACCTTTAAGCAGGAATGACTGGCAGCCTCTTTGAAAAAATACAAATACAGCAGTGTCAGCACTCAAGAGAACTGGGAATGGGCTGAATTAAAAGGCTGATCTTTTATGCAAGGAGCACCAGGGAATTAAGATGCAGGACTGGATGGGATGTGTGTGTGTGTGTGTGTGTGTGTGTGTGTTTCTGTTCTCACCCAGCAAATCACACGTCCATTGTAACAGGGAAGCTTTGCATTGTCGTCAGTGATTTCCTCCTTGACCACCCTGCAGAAACACAAGAAACAGAGAAACACAATCAGAACAGACAGGTCTTATTTTCCAACCACAGTCTGTGTGTGAAGTGTAAAATAAAGGAAGATCAGCTTTAGAGATCCCCAGAGTGTGTGGGAATAAATTAGAATACGTAAATCAGACAATGCCATCAGATGAAAGAAAGAACGGGTTGGATCAGAAACGCATTAATCAGATAAGCATTGCACACACATGCTCACAAAACACACAAAGGACTAAAGAACAAATGGAAGAGCTGAGGAAGACTCCACCAGATACGATTCAAAACTCATGAAAACAAAGTTATTTCAGATATTCAAAGAAATTTACCACTCGAATGTTGCGTTTGTAAGCCTGTATGAAAAAAACCGTTTGTTCGAATGCTCGTATGTAGAACAAATGCAAGTTCACATTATGCTCACAACCAACAAGATTGTAATATGACCCTCCAAATCAAAACAATTATTTAGGATCAGTTCGTCCAGCAATGCTTGTAATGCATTAATTTAAACAAATTAATTGCATGTATTTGCATCACACTTATTTGTGTGAAACAAAAAAGCCTGAGATTGAGCCAACATCTACATAAGAAGATACATTTATAATCACTGAAGTAATTTCCTCAACTTTTTCATTACTTTTCCAGGGCTGTGTTTCCCAAAAACACCGTAAGCCTAAGTAGACCGTACAACCATTGCCACCAATAGTCTCTATGATCAACTTAGCTCACAATGCTTTGGAGAAATACAGCCCTGGCCTGAGAAAAAAAAAAAAAATTGTATTTGAGTGGTTATTGCATAACATGTCCATGGACATTTTTTTTTTATCAACTTCAAGATTTGGTAGGAATCTATTAAGAATAGGCTATAACTGTCCCAACTTTTCCCCCAACATTTACATATTCAAAAGCACCATATATACATTTCCATGTAGACTCTGAATTAATATTATATACACTATTGTTCAAAACTTTTGAGTCAGTATTTTTTTTTTTATAGAAAATTTAGAAATTCATATTTTCATTCAGCAAGGAAGCATTACATTTATCAAAACTAACAGAGCGGCTTTTACACTGACAAACAAGTTCTATTTCAAATCAATTCTGGTCTATTAAACTTTCTATTATCAAAGAATCCTGAAAAAAAATATCAGTTTCCACACACAAAAAAGCAGCACAACTGCACAACACTGATAATGTTTCTTGAGAATCAAATCATCATTAGAATGATTTCTGAAGGATCATGTGACACTGGAGTAATGATGCTGAAAATTCAGCTTTGCATCACAGGAGTAAGTTACATTTTTCAAGTATATTGAAACAGAAATACATTATTTTAATATTTCACAGTATTAGTGTGTTTTACTGTTTTTCTGATCAAATAAAAGCAAACTTATCAATGCTAGTATATAGTTAATATTAATAATAATTGTATTAGAGAGTACAGTTTGTCACGGCACAAAACAAACTTCCCAAAAGTGAACCATCTTCTACAAACTGAGGGACAAATCAAAATGATTGTCTGTGGTGTTGAATTACATGCTACAGAATCAAAGGATTAAATCCAGAATATTTCTTAATTCTATACTACCCCTTTGTAAAAAACAACCTGATTAAATGTGCATACAGAAAAAATCGTTCATTCATTCACAAACACTCCAATTATTATTGCTATTATTGAGCATTTATAAATGTGTAAAAAGCCTCTTTGTTGCATTGACAGACATGTAAAACATCAATAGAGACAGATTCAATTGAGCTATTCGTTTCCATTTGGCAGAAATCGGAGCCTGTCCTTCAACGACGAACATCTTTAAGCTTTTAATGAACTTTGTTGAAGGGGAGTTTAAGGGAGGGGAATGGGACGATCAAACTACGACATATTTCACTGGAAAAGGCTGTAAAGCTGCCAGTGCTGAAGCGATCAGGGCATTCCACAGCGAGCCTGCAGTTGTTCCAAGTCAACATTCTTTCGGCTAATGAAACAGACAGACAGGACAAGAACACTAGCCAGCTATCCGAATGTGACTGATTCACAAGCTAGTTTGAAGAAACAGGCAACACTTTATTCAATGCTTAACAGACAGCACTCATGCACTTTTAAAGGGATAGTTCACCCAAAAATGGAAATTCTGTCATCATTAAGCCTACTCACCCTCAAGTTATTCCAAACCTGCATCAGTTTCTTTCTTCTGTTGAACACAAAAGAAAATATTTTTAAGAATATCAGTAACCAAACAGTTGATGGGCACCATTGACATCCATAGTGTTTTTTTTTTTCCTACTATGGAAGTCAATGGGTGCCGTCAACTGATTGATTACCAACATTCTTTAAAATATCTTCTTTTGTGTGCAACAGAAGAAAGAAACTCATACAGGTTTGGAACAGCATGAGGGTGAGTAAATGATGACGGAAAATTATTTTTTGGGTGAACTAGTATCCCTTCAGATGTGGACACAGGCTTAGTAAATACTACTACTACTAATAATAATAATAATAATAATGAAGCAAAGTTTCATGACATTTTCAATCATTTCAATGTACGTTAAAGTGATCTGTTAAGCACTATTTTAATAATGCTGAGATATAAGGAAAATGTCCAATAAGACATTTCACACACTGCCTTGCAAGCAAGTTGATATATTTAGTAAAGCAAAGCTTGGAAAATATATACCCCTAACTAATTTTCAGGACTTTCCAGGCCTGTACATCACTTCCATTTTACCATTCTGGCACCAGGTCTCCAGATCAAAATATGAACAAAGCCTGCTTTTTGGTGACCATGTTAATGAAGGCCCAAATAAGTCAGAGTTCACAGCAACTTCAAAGGTCTTTAAGTGATGGAAACGTTGAAAAAAGTGTGGCTAACGACCAAGACCATATTATAACCCGTTAAGCGCATCCAAAATTCCTAAAATGTTTAGGACAAAAAAAAATCCTTTGGGGTGCATATGGTCGTTTAACCGCGCATGCGCACTGCACATTCAAATAGCTTCTACTGTACTTCTCTCTTGAATCGGGGTGGAAAATTCCTCGAAGTGTTAGTTAAACGGATTAGTTTCGGCGATACTCGCTCTCCAATGTTCTGACACGAAGGTGCTTTGTGGGAAAAAAAAAACTTTAGGAACAAAATCTGAGCACAATAAGCGTAAAGAAACCCCAAAACCACGAGTGCTTTTTGTGTAGTCATGGCAATTTAGACTGACGCTGGAGAACATTTAAGGAGGACGGATCCTGAACAACTCCCTCCTGTGATACTCTGACTGTGCTCTCCAACCATTCACATAACTATAACTACACCCAAGATCGTGCCGTCAGGCCAAAAGCCATATTTGAGAGTTATCCAGTCTTAAAATGGATGCCGTCGACAATTGAACAGGACCCAACATTCACCCCTGCTGAACTCCGCGTACACACACGCACACACAGTGTGCATTAGACTCATTTCACAAACTAGCGTGTCCAACGCAATTAATGAGGGATATATTATATCAGCCTGGATCATGGCAGTCGATCCCTGATCCAAACAAGAGGAGAAAGCGTGTGAGGAGCTGGAATTGTAAGTAACTTAACGTTAAACCCCGAGAAAACATGCACAAGTGCTAAGCAAACTAATGTACGGTAGGCTCACCCAAAGTCATCGTCCATAGATTTAAAGAAAAACTTGTAGTTTGGTTTCTTGAGAGCATTTTTCAGGTCCAAAAGAGTGACCCTTTCGGCAGGGATGGGCAGTTTGACCAGGTATGGAGTTTCCTGGTCGTCGAGATGGTAGATAACTTTAGTCTCCCCCATTGCAGACCGCTGGGGAGAAGTAATCCGCGGTCATCCAGCGCAGGGGGTTCCCCTGATGCCCCTCCAGAATGGGCTTTTGCTCGCTTACACCCGCCAGTTGACTTTTTTTTGTTGCTAATCCTGTTCTTTCTCCTCCGGAGTTCCCAGGAATCTTCGATATCAGCGCAAATATTCCATGAGCTGACTGGTTTAAAGGGCGATTACTGATCCATACTCTTATTTCACTCTATCCCGCCGGTTGAGAACAGAGAATAATCCGTGAAATGTGTGATAAAGAAGCTTATTGTGGTCAGGAATGCCGAGGCTACTCGGAGAGCTTCCCTGTGCTCTCCTTACAGAGGGTTTTGTATTGCTTTCATTGACGCCGACTGCCCGGGGAAACGCGCTCCCCCTAGCGGAGAGGGGTGGCAGGTGTGAAAACAGTTACGTGGGGTCATTCTACTAAACAGATGCCATTTGGCGAGTGGGGTAAGTTGAGCTGCTTTTCTAAGTTTGCCTTTTGGCAAGTAGAAATGAGAAGACGCCTAATTATGGATATCTAATATTAACTGCAATCACATACACACAGCCATAAAAACTTGACTTAAAAGAGTGGCCCAGTGGCACGTGCCCTGTGTTCAGTTAGGGGTAAAGTGTGTCATGTCAAGATCGAGGTAAGTGTGATTGAAGCGCATATGAAATAAATAAATGGGAACATAATGTGTGATTTTTGCAAATAATAATTATGAATGCATTTTCTCACTCTTAAGTCTTATTTTTGCTGCATATGATTCAGTTTTCCGTTAAAATATTCACTAATACACAGACTCAGAAGGTTATAATTTCATTGTAGAGAAACATCCTTAACTTTTTGGTTTTCTTGAAAGAAAATGTTTATAAAATCCTTTACTGGACTGAAATAAATCTTTATTCCACATATCCGTCAAAGTTTTAGTAAAATGTAAAAAGCATAGGGAGATATGTGGAGATAACAGCTACATTTTGTCTTAATTATCTCTTTTTTCACTAATAAAAATACTTTTTACATCTGTACAATCTACCATAACTGTTGATAAAAGTTATATATCTTGAAAAAACTAAACCTGTATATAGTTCAAATTAAAGTAGGTTAGATAAAATTAGAGAAAATGCAACCACTTGACCTGGTTTATAATTGCTGTGGTTTGCAGGAACATTAGACTTAGCTGTCATAACTGTGTACGCAGGAGTACGCACAGTCATTAGTCATCAAGTCCCCGAATGTCCTTTAAATGTCACTTTTTTGGGATGATTCATAAAGTGTGTACCAATTATGCCGTGGTGTAAATTTAAATGTTGCAAGATTAAGCAAATTTAGACAGGTGTAAACTTCATATCGTATATGTTGTTGAATTGCCAATGCATACAAAATGAAATTGTATTTCACGTTGTATGCTAAATATGAGCTATGAATGAATAAATTAATAATTTTCACCAAAATAGTAGCAGTGTGGTAAAGTGTCAGATGCCTTGGGTTTAACGCTGTCAGTGGCACAACTAATATCGATTGAAAAGGGGAAATATTTCATATTTCTCTGAAACCTTGATGGTTAGAATTTGGAATAATGATCCAGTTTGTTCACTAAAAGATTTTTTAAATGTTTATTAAAGGATTTAACTGTCTCTAAGGGGCCATTTTTGATGACACAGGTTTCAATATTTAAATATTCTAAATTATACATTTTCCTGACTGATTTATGGATATGTTAGTAAATGAGAGTCTATAGTCTACATTCTTGGTGTACACAAATCAATGTTTTTATTCCAATTGTAAATCATTCTGGTGTTAAATAACACACATAATCCCAAATAATTCCCCCTGTTTTGAAGTAATTTCTATGACTCTGCAGACATCATGATTTATTTTTTACTAATTGCTCTACCCTAGGACAACATTGGTTAAAAAAAGTGTCACAAAAGGACCATTTACACAACACTGCTTTCAACTAAAAACGTGAAAAAACTCACATGTGGAAATTGCAAATTAAAAAGAGAAAGGTTTGGGCTATTTGCTTTTCATGTGTAGTACCACTAAATATTAAAACGTATTAAAAGACCTCAAAACACCCACATACAAACAATTTTAAGCAGCTTTTATATTGAAAGTACACTATATTGCAAAGTGTTGGGACGTCTGCCTTTACATGCACATGAACTTTAATGTCATACGCCATACCATTTGTAATCCGTAGGGTTTAACCCTCATGCACGGTTTGATTTCTGTGTACAGCCTGTACGGTGCGGGTACAAATTTCTAAAAACCACACAATGAAAAACAACAAAGAATCAGGTACAAACATTAAACTTTTAATATCAACACTTCTCAAACATTACAGCTTATATCTGAAATTGTATCATGAAAATATTTTTAAACACTTAAGTTTTGTTTTAACAAAATATGAAAAAACAGCACTGACTTTTTTGCACTCATTCTTTCCCCAACTTTTTTTTTTTTTTTTCCATTTATGGCCAAAACATAGCAGAACTATTGAATATTACTGTACAATGAAATTGTTTACTTTTGCTAAGTTGTCAAATCTTTTCTTCTGTTGACTCATTTCATAAATTCAAGAAAATACTTATGACAAGATGAGCTTTTACTAAGATGAATTTCTTGCTCTTCACACACAAAACTGCTTGGTCACCGAATGGGCCCCTGATCAACCAATCGCAATGAAAGTATAACCCATAACTTAATCTGACTGAACTTCAGGCATCACTAAAGACAGGCATGGTTAACCACTTAGACAGGAGGGCATGTACGGTTACTTTTGAATCAAAACTGACCCACAAACAGCAAGAATTCACACATTTCACAACACATTGGCATGTTAAAACTTTGCATGCATATGTTAATAAATAAGAAAAAGACAAAATGTCAAGAAAAACAACAGGTTTAATAGCATTTCAGATAGATTGAAATAAGAACTGATAGCTAATTTTTTCCATCTGTAGCTGACAATTTTTCTGTATTGAAATAAGTGAGGAAAAGCAATTTGTATTAGCTGCATAGGGTAGTAAAAAACAACAAAATATAACCAAGAAATGTTATTATTTTGAGTCTCTAGTTGCCTTAGAACATTAAAATATGAGTCTCAAATTGACCCATGAACATAACAGTAATTTACTGTGTATTTGTCAAAACATCAGTGTTGAAACAATTTTGCATGCATGCGACTTCTGCGCGCCTCGGCATGCTCTGATTTTACGTGGCCTACCACTTCACTTCGTTGCTGAGGCTCTGTCCACATGAACACAGGTATTTTCAAAACCGCAGTTTTGCGGTTTGGCCGTTTGAACTTTTAACTCTTTTCCCAGGCTTCCGATTGGCCAACATGGCTTTACAGTAAGGGTTATATCGCCACCTGTTGTTTTGAAATGCTCTTGACAGCACTTCATAGTGTGTTTTTGCATTTTTTGCAACTTTTTTTTTTTGAACGATGAAAAACTTAAAAAAAAAAAAAATACCATTGTGTGGACTAGGCCTGAGTTGATGTTCCTAATTGCTTTCCCTTTGTTATAAATACACTAACAGTTGACAGTGGAATATTTAGTAGTGAGGGAATTTCACGCATGGACTTATTGCACAGGTGGCAACCTATCACGGTACCACGCTTGAATTCACTGAGCTCCTGAGAGCGACCCATTCTGTCACAGAAATTTGTAGAAGCAGTCTTCATGCCTAGGGGCTTGATTTTATACAAATGTGGCCATGGAAGTGATTGGAAAACCTGAATTCAATGATTTGGAGAGGTGTCCCAATACTTTTGGCAATATAGTGCATGTAGTGCAGATACACATATGCAGAATACAGCATCTGGAAGAGAACCAAAATAAATATTAGAATCAGAGAATTAAACCACAGAAACACATCACAACAAAGCATGAACACAAATGCTGAAAATCTTGCAGCATTCATACGTGTAGTTCTATAGAACAGCAGTCAACTCTTAAAGAAATCAAATTGCCACAGTGCCTTTTACCATACAAATCATTACAAAGCAGCAAAATATAAAAATGGCTAAAGATGGAACAAATCAAGCTTGTAATTTTGAGTCATAGTTAAACTCACCTCACACACCACTAGTCCTTGAATGCTGGGTAATTTACCTCCACTAGAAAGGAGAATGTAGACCCTTTATAATAGACAGGATTGAAATGATTAGCATTGCGCTTTGCATTTATGAAAAGAGACTTATGAATTATACATGATCAGTGTATTAATGTAAATGTCCACAAAACGAAACTACGAAAGGCATAGATGTAAACACCTTTCAGCAGCCATCTTGTGTGTTAATGTCTGCCCTATTTGACACCGCATTCATCTGACCAGCAATGAACAGGTAACACTTTAAGGCATGATCTTCTTTACTCAGACATTATTTAAAAGTTTATAGCTCCATACCAGGTTTTATGAAACCCTGCACATGTTGCTGTAGCAGCCTTTCACCACATTGGCTGTTCACCTGAAATAATAGAATATGGCTGTCAAAGCATGAACACAGAAGAATAGGATATAGCATGAATATAGCTCATTGTGAACATTGTTCTTGTCATAGCACAAGCAAGAGGAACAAGCATCCTCATAAATTTGGCTATTTCAAGATTTATTGTGCGCCTCAGTAGACACCACATTCATGAATGTGAAAATGAATGGGCAACACAAAGGCAAGACTCTTCAAACAGAATAAAGAGCTATACAAGCTTGAAGGGATAGTTCACCAAACATTTAAATTCTGTCATCATTTACTCACCTTCATGCTCTTCTAAACCTGTAAAAAAAAATTGTTTTCTGCTTAAGTTCCATAGCATTTTTTTTTCTTCCATACTATGAAAGTCAATAGGACCCATTAACCTTTTTTCAAAATATTTATTGTTTAGCAGAAGAAAGCAATTCATACAGATTGATGGTGAGTAAATGACAATTTTCATTTTTGGGTAAACTATCCCTTTACATTTTATTTTATAGTAAATATTTAAAATCTGCTGCAATTAACTACTCAATTGGAGCAATCAAGATACCACTTTATATAAAATGTAGATCCACACCTGGAGTTCAAAAGCAGTTGCTTCTGGCCCTCATAGTGTCAACATGTGACCGTTTCCCACGTGTTTCAACGTAATTCTGGAAAAAATACACAAAAGGACAAACAATGAAGTATAATTGCATAAATGACCACAATGCAACAATAAGGGCAAAAAGAATCACAATCCAACGACGAGCTACATTGAATGGGTATGATCAAGATCCACCGATAAACCATTTTTAAACGTAACAACAGACAGATTTGTTTCCACATCTCAAATGAGAAGTATCTAAAATAAACAGGGAATTTTTGAAGACGACTGTGCGACAAAAAATCAACAGGCTATTCCACACAAAAAAACCTCAATTTTCATAATCGTACTACTAAAGTAAACATTTACTATAAAACCCGTCCGTATAAAAATAACATCTACCACTTACCCACATCCATCCAACTCGCAACGAAACAGCCACTTTGAGAGCGCATGATGACACCCGTTTTCACTTGGTCATCTCCACGTGGACACAACCAGAAAAGACCTTCGAAAGGAAGGAACACAGACAGTAAAAGAAGAAGGAAGAAAAGAAGGACCCGGTGTAGGCGACTATGAACGTGCCTGAGTGAAACTACTTAAACTTGTTTCCTCAGACAACCTACACAAAAGTTCAAAGTTGGACACACCTACTCATAGATTGTTTTTACTATTTTCGACATCTTAAAAATAATTAAATTGTCTAGATTACAGCGCTGCACATTGTTGACTCTCTCAAACAAAGATGAACATCATGAGGTCCATCCCTGTTAAACAAAATTAAAGATTTTTAAAGATATACTGGGATATATATACACACATATACATACATACATTCATTCACACACACACACACACACACACACACACACACACACACACACACACACACACACACACACACACACACACACACACACACACACACACACACACAGTACTGTGTGTGTGTGTGTGTGTGTGTGTGTGTGTGTGTGTGTGTGTGTGTGTGTGTGTGTGTGAGAGAGAGTATTTTTGCTTAGACTAGAAAAGGCTTTAACCCTTTAGATCCTGAGCTTTCAACCATGAAGAAAGTCCACTGAGGAGATAAATGATATATAAAAAAAAAAAACATTAAAAATGTGCTTAAACTAATTTTAAAAATGAGATTTCTAACTAAATGAATATATATATAAAAGGGATAGTTCACCCGAAATGAAACCGTACCCTCATGCTGCACTGCATAAAATAATACATTTTGAGAAATGTACGTTTTGGTTGTAAAAGAAAGTCGTAAGGTGGAAATGATGACATAATTAAAAAAATTCCCTTTAAGTAAAAATGGAAAAGCTTATAATAAAGTTACCAAGAAAATCTAGTACATTGCAGTGTACTGGGTTTGCTGAGAGGGGTAGGAGGTCCAAACCCTGCTTTAGGTCAAAGAGAATAAGAGAAACATAAATTATATCAAGTATGTACAGTTTTACCAGCAAAGTCTTTATTTAACAAAATTAACGCGTTATGCATTTGTAATAATAACACTGTATAGCTAATCTTCAAACTTGCGGTGACGATGGTGGGACTTTTATTTTAAAATCATCATGCTTTTGCTGCCATCTTGGAGCTGAATAAAGTTGATCCCAGTCTCTTTTGTGGTTTCTGTTAAATTGGAAGGTCTGAGATCACTAAACAGACATTTAAACCGACACTTCCGACTCCTGTTAGACTTCGACCAGAGGACACACATTAACCTAAACCTTCACCCGTTTAACACCATCTGAGCTCATAACGGCATTAAAGGACAAGGGTAAGTTAAGCAGCTAATGCGTCTTCATGTCTGTATATGTGTCCTAAAGATAGTCAACAAGAACCTGCTAGTGTTTCGAGCTGCTTGAAAAACGTGTCGTGTCGTCTCACCAGCTCAAGGCATGGTATTTATCTATTATATTATATCATATTATTATCTATTATGTCTAAGTTAGCTCTCTATTGAAATAGTTAAACTGCTGTCACTTTTGGAGACACTCCCACTGTTAATTCACCCTGCATCATAGTCACCCACCTCCCATATTTTGTTATATTTATGTCAGAGCTCCTAAACTTGAAATACAGAAACTTGCTACGTTTTATTTGGTAGGAATGTGGAGCATTATTACAGCCGCCCTTGTTTCTGAACTGATGACTAATGTTACACCTTCAATAAATAGTAGCCTATGCATCCTTGTGCAGCTGGGATTGTACAGCTCAGATTAGGAATCATTCAGACTCTGTGCTCTTAGATAAAAGACTGAAATAGAGGGATTGTGTCTGTATTAAAGCCTACTGGACTGTCTACATCTCCTTGTCGTCCTAAATGCAAGTGTGGGCTTTGAAAAATTATCTTGCCTTAGTTTAGTTTGTGTTAGTTAGTTATTTCTTGAGACAGGAATTTTGGGTTTTCATGAGCTGTATGCCAAAATCATCAGTATTAAAACAATAAAATACCTGAAATATTTCAGTTGGTGTGCAATGAATCTAAAACATATGAAAGTTTAATTTTTATCATTACATTATGGAAAATAATGAACTTTATCACAATATGCTAATTTTTTGAGAAGGACCTGTATATAGTTGATTTGTTCATTATGAGTGTGCTACAGTGGATGTAATGTTGTGTCCGGGTCACATTCCTCTCCTTTTGCTTCATTCACTCATGCATTCACCCAGATAAGACTCAAGGCTCTGTGTTTATATAAAGGAATGATTGGAATGAGGAAGGGTTCAGCCAAGGTTTCCATAGGCTCTTTCTGGACATGACAAACAAGTTGCTGATGACCCTTTTTATTCTCAGTTTATGTTTTAATATAATATATTAAATAATATAAAAAAATAATTAATATCTTATTATGATTGTAATTATGTTTTGACTTGCAGTTTTGACTGCACATGATAAAACAATTATCATGTTATCAACCAATATTCATTACTGACATTATTTTTCTGGTACAGTTTTGGATTTTCATGAAGAAATATCTTCTTTCAGTTTAAAATCAAAAGAAAAATGTATAAAGAGATTTTTTGCGTGCATTCTTTAAAGTTGGTATGAAATGAAAATTCACTAAGTTTCTACATGCATTTTATTGACCTTATTGTTAACAAGTAATCCACGCATAGGTTAAATTTCTTCTTCTTTTTTGGACCTTGTAATTCTTCATAAAAATATCATAAATCTTCAGATTAAACATCAGACTTCTCTCTGGTGATCAGGATTGCCAGGTCTGCGTAACAAAACTACCCCAATGGCCAATTAAACGTAGCCAAAAAGTAGCCCAGTGACCATATCGCAAATATCAAAACTCAAAATATGCAATTTCCTTACCTATTTTACAGTCACTTTTAGGCAAATTGAAAACCACTACATCATAGTGATCATAAACACAGCTCAAAAGCCCCCTAAATATGGCCCTCCTTCACAAAACATCCAGCACAGTTTTATCATTTTATCATTAGTAGAATATAAAATATCTCAAAGTGGTGCTGTCACGGTTCCTTGATTAAATTCAAGTACTCCATTTAAAAAAAATTCTCTGGCAATTTAAAAGTGTCGATTAACTGGCAAAATACTAGAAGTGGTGCATTCAACGGACCTATTACCTATTAGACCGAAGGCTGCGGGATATATTAAAACCGTTTAAGAATCACAGTACAGGATATTGTGAAATCACAAAGGCTGTGATTCAGTTAAATAAATATATGTGGGTTTCAGAGTGAAGCGCGACGCTTTAATGATTTACATGTTACATGTTTAGTTCCAGCGTCTCAGAGCGGCTCCGTTCACAGTAAATGCTGATCCACACGAACTCAGTTTGTTTGGGTTTCCAATAGTGTGCATTTGGAACTCATATACAGGTCCTTCTAAAAAAATTTGCATATTGTGATAAAGTTCATTATTTTCCATAATGTAATGATAAAAATTAAACTTTCATATATTTTAGATTCATTACACACCAACTGAAATATTTCAGGTCTTTTATTGTTTAAATACTGATGATTTTGGCATACAGCTCATGAAAACCCAAAATTCCTGTCTCAATAAATTAGCATATCATGAAAAGGTTCTCTAAACGAGCTATTAACCTAATCATCTGAATCAACTAATTGACTCTAAACACCTGCAAAAGATTCCTGAGGCTTTTAAAAACTCCCAGCCTGTTTCATTACTCAAAACCACAATCATGGGTAAGACTGCCGACCTGACTGCTGTCCAGAAGGCCATCATTGACACCCTCAAGCAAGAGGGTAAGACACAGAAAGAAATTTCTCAACAAATAGGCTGTTCCCAGAGTGCTGTATCAAGGCACCTCAGTGGGAAGTCTGTGGGAAGGAAAAAAGTGTAGCAAAAAACGCTGCACAACGAGAAGAGGTGACCGGACCCTGAGGAAGATTGTGGAGAAGGACCGATTACAGACCTTGGGGGACCTGCGGAAGCAGTGGACTGAGTCTGGAGTAGAAACATCCAGACCCACCGTGCACAGGCATGTGCAGGAAATGGGCTACAGGTGCCGCATTCCCCAGGTCAAGCCACTTTTGAACCAGAAACAGCGGCAGAAGCGCCTGACCTGGGCTACAGAGAAGCAGCACTGGACTGTTGCTCAGTGGTCCAAAGTACTTTTTTCCGGATGAAAGCAAATTTTGCATGTCATTCGTAGTGCTGGGCGGTAAACCGGTTCAAACAGAAAACCGGTTTATATTTTCGTTACGATGTTGATTTTTAATAAACCGCCATACCGGTGTATTTAATTACACAACGTTCGGGAACGAACGTTACGCTGCGCAGCGCGACACTGTTTCAGACGGACCCTTTACAATGTTACACTTCTAAGCAGCGACTGCGAGGCGAGGGTAAACCATGGACAGTACAAGTAAACAGCACTGCTCTGATGTTACGTTTCAGGGAAGATGGATGCTGCAGAACTAGCGTAAAACTTCAAATAATAGCCTGGGCTTTTATTTTCCCAAATCGTCGAACTGCACCGGCCTGTATTTGAGACAGGAGTCTATATGAGACAGGCCTTTATAATTTAGTGTTGAGATGTTGTTCTTTGTAGGCCTAGAGTCTCTAATCTCTAAAAATCTCCAAATCCTCCACGTGAAACTGCGGTCTAACGAACTTTTACTATCGTGTCTGTCAATTGATTTTGATTAATATGCGCGAGGGAGAGAGAGCAAGACAGCGCTCGTGTTGTTGGAAGACGTGAGAGTGCGCGCGCGCGGCCGGGGCTCTCTCTATCTGCTCGCGCCCTTTCAAGCGCAGCACTCATTCTATTCTACATCACCAAAGTCCTTTTAGGCTATATAAATAGTCTCTGACATCACTCACCGAACAAAAATTTGCTTTGGCGACCGCCAAAAAGCGGACGATTTGATGGGTTTTATTATATTAAATACAACCCGAAACTAAAAAGTTCTGTATTTTGACTGCAATTGTCTTTGCATTCTGATTACTTACTTCATTAGAATCATGACTGCCTCTTACTGTAAACAACAGCATAATTTTCTAGGGCCATGCGAACCTATATTAGGCCTACTAGTGAGGAATTATTCTACAATATTCACTAATGACAGTAAAATAGACTATCCTAAGTCAATTTACTACAGTAATTCCTCTCTCAACCAGTAGAAAATGCTTTGAACACCTGATTATGCATGGGGGAAAAAAACTGTCATAAACCGGAAAACCGGCATAATTTTGAAAAAAAAACGTGATATAAATTTTTGGTCAAACCGCCCAGCACTAGTCATTCGGAAATCAAGGTGCCAGAGTCTGGAGGAAGACTGGGGAGAAGGAAATGCCAAAATGCCTGAAGTCCAGTGTCAAGTACCCACAGTCAGTGATGGTCTGGGGTGCCATGTCAGCTGCTGGTGTTGGTCCACTGTGTTTTATCGAGGGCAGGGTCAATGCAGCTAGCTATCAGGAGATTTTGGAGCACTTCATGCTTCCACCTGCTGAAAAGCTTTATGGAGATGACGATTTCATTTTTCAGCACGACCTGGCACCTGCTCACAGTGCCAAAACCACTGGTAAATGGTTTACTGGCCATGGTATTACTGTGCTCAATTGGCCTGCCAACTCTCCTGACCTGAACCCCATAGAGAATCTGTGGGATATTGTGAAGAGAAAGTTGAGAGACGCAAGACCCAACACTCTGGATGAGCTTAAGGCCGCTCTCGAAGCATCCTGGGCCTCCAGAACACCTCAGCAGTGCCACAGGCTGATTGCCTCCATGCCACGCCGCATTGAAGCAGTCATTTCTGCAAAAGGATTCCCGACCAAGTATTGAGTGCATAACTGAACATTATTATTTGAAGGTTGACTTTTTTTTTGTATTAAAAACACTTCTTTTATTGGTCGATGAAATATGCTAATTTTTTGAGACAGGAATTTTGGGTTTTCATGAGCTTTATCATCAGTATTAAAACAATAAAAGACCTGAAATATTTCAGTTGGTGTGCAATGAATCTAAAATATATGAAAGTTTAATTTTTATCATTACATAATGGAAAATAATGAACTTTATCACAATATGCTAATTTTTTGAGAAGGACCTGTACATTCTGACGCCCTTTGTTTTTCATAGCGAAGTGTTGCACTGTTATCATTACAGTGATGTGACGTGAAGGCCAAGTATGGGAACCTATATTCGGAATTTGTCCTCTGCCTTTAATCCATCCAACTTAATGCACACACATTAGTAGTGAACACACACACACCCGGAGCAGTGGGCAGCCATTTACTGCGGCGCCCGTGGAGCGATTGTGGGTTAGGTGCCTGCCTTGCTCAAGGGCACCTCAGTCGTGGGTATTGAGGGTGGAAGAGAGAGTTCATTCACTCCCCCACCTACATTTTCCTGCCGGTATTGAGAATCAAACCCGCAACCTTTGGGTTACAAGTCTGACTCACAGGGGAAAAGTACTACATCAAAAAAATCTCATTGCCATTAATGTGTTTCAGTTATGACAAACACAGTAATTTTATTTTAAGTCTAAATAAAATGTAAATGCTGTAAAAAATATTAGGCTTCACATTTTAAAATTAGAACAAAAAGATCAGAGCAATACTGTCATTATGTAAAAATACTTCAATTATTTTTTACATAGTGTACAATACTAAGAGTGGTGGTAGATCCACTCCGGAAATTATTTACTTTTAAAATAGGCTTTTTTTTCTTCGTACAGTATATCATTTCTCATTTCATCTAAAAATATTGGACTAGGAGATCTTCTTGGCAGGTTTAATTTGATTCACCCCTTTAGCCTGTCCTGTGAAGATCAGAAAGACATCTGGACATTTATCCTCAACATGGCTGAATAGTTTGCTTTGCACCACAGCCAACTTTCCTGACACATATTTAATCTTTCCTGCAGCTCTGTGTTATGAAATACTCTTTCCAAACATCTGGGCTGGTGTTATACTGCTATTGATTTCTGTTTGTTTTTCTTGTCACAAGGAACTTCCCAGATTGAATACAACTAAATGCCTCATAATTGTTATCATCATTCCTGTTGTTTTCTTCATAACATTTCGTAGAGCCTGAATGGAGGCCCACGGTTCAGCACGATTGTCCAGGAAGAGAAAGAGAGAAGGTTCAAATGGAGAGGCAGAGGAGGGCGAGAAACCCCTGAAGTTAAAACGATGCACAGTGGTGAGTGAGATAATGGTGTAAGTGTGTGTACATATGAAAGATGGTAATTGAGACTAGGGATGCACCGAAATGAACCAAGGCCGAAAACCGAAACACCGAAAGAAATTATACCAATTATTAGTACCATTGCATTTATGGCTATGACTGTGTACTAACTTTACTAAAATCAAGGCATTGCAATTGCATAAATTAATGTTAAAGTTTCAAAGAATAAATCAATTACAAATTATGCAAATATTTATTTAGCACATTGCAACAATGCACAGTATAAAATAAAATTCAAACTAAAATATTTAACTTGACCCCACTCATGTGTACATTAAATAATAATGTACAGGCCTACTGGCCTGCAGAAAGATTTAAAATATGTTCTCTTATAAAAACAAAGTGCATTTAGGTGAAGTGCATTTTAAGTTTTTCTCTGTAGGACTACTATAAGAAAGTGCATTCAGAACAAGTGCAACTGCTTAAAGATTAGGGGTGTAACGGTTCACAAAATTCGCGGTTCGGTACGTTTTCGATACAGCAAAAAGAAAGAAATTCCAGAGAAATGTCCTTTTTTTTTTTTTTAATTAAAACTAACATCATAAAGTATGATCATTTTTTACTTTGAGCAATGATGGAGCTATACTTGACTCTTCTTAGGAGCATATAAAACAAAAAACAGCTCCTTGAAAAAAAAGGAAATGTATTATGTAGTAGTTATAAACAAAGGTTTATTTTTATTTAAGATTAACATTTGAGGGCAGCAATTTTATTCATAATGTCGAAATAAAACCGACGTAACGTTACTTGAAAGCATTGTAGCCTAACTTATTATTCCTGCCAAACTCCCATGGTTACAGTGAGTGTTACTACAGCTGATCTGTGGACACTGGATAGTTCATTCATGGCACAATGTTTCTTCCTGGTTTCCACGTCAGCGCTGTTCGATCCGTTAATAACGCAGAAATGCGAGTGCTTCTCACCAGATCTCGCAGCGATGTTATTACTCAGTGGCGAATTTAAATGCTTCCTTTACTGGATGTCTTAGCGCTGTGTAACAGTGTCGCTTGATCGAGATCGGCTCTCGCTGCATTGGTCCTGACTGATAAACGGTCCGTGAAACACACAATAACGAGTAGCGCAGTTTCGTTCCGCTTTCATTACGTTTACCATTTGATGTTGGCAATGTTGCGGTGGTCGCGCCATCGCGCGCTTGCCACGCGCCTTTGAAATAACGAAATTTTGGTCGGCAGGAAAAATGGTCCAACGAACCGGTGCCTGTTTGCGTCATCACAACATTTCGGCCATATTTTTTTGGTGTTGAAAGTCTTTCGGCCGAAAACCGAAAATGCCCTTTTGGGCCATTTTCGGGCGAAAATTTTCTGTGGCCGAATATTCGGTGCATCCCTAATTGAGACCAAAGGCTCTGGTGCTTCTTGCCCCTCAGGGTTTGAAATACCCGGCTCCGTATGCAGACCAGCTCGAGTCAATGGAAGAAAAGCCATATCAGCGCGTCACCATGGAGGAAGCTCGCAGAGGCACTCCACGTAAGATATTTGCCCTCTGTAGTGAACTCCACACACACACACATTCAGCTGTTGCTTCCATTCATTAACTGTGTGACTGTATTTAGGCTGATTCATTGGCCATTATTTACGATTGTGGACAGAATTGTTTTTCATCATTTCAACATTGAAATTAAAGTATCTTACGGGTTTCAACACTTGTATTTCTTTAACAAAAAACATATTACAGACCGACTTTGACAATATTATTGGCACCCTTGATCTAATATTGGCTATTACAACTTTTAGGCGACATAACTGTAATTAAGTGCCTGTTTTAAAAGTTCATGACGTTCCTTCACCTCTCTAATGGCATTTTGGCCCACTTTTCTTCTTCCATATGTTGCTTTCAGACATAGCTATTGTTATTCAGTAGGATACACACCTGGACCTGTTACTGCAGAATAGTGTAGTTTTTTCTTATCAACAATTCCAGGTTTTTGTCATGCATCATTGTTTCCAGGGTTATTGTCATTTTGGAAGAACAATAACCTTGACTGAGGCACATCATTCTGAGACTTGGTCAAACAACCCAAACCAAAGAAATTAATCATGCATTATTACTGCAAATCTATGCTGCTTTTAAAAAAAAGTTTTCAAAAATCTGCCAATATCGGCCAGTAACCAATGTGATGCCAATATTAAGTGGATCCCTAAAAGAAAGATACCAAAATATGTTTTAAATTCAACTTTTTGGAAGAGATGTTGCATTCGTTTACAAAAATGTCTATACTTTAAAATACACTACACTTCAAAAGTTTGGTGTCGGAAAGATTTTATAATGTTTTTGAAAATGTCTCCTGTGCCCACCGAGCTGTATTTATATGGTAAAAATATTAGTAATATTATGAACTATTAATAATAGTATATAGCTGAATAGAATAGCTGTTATTTATTGGAAAATATTTAAAATGTAATTTATTCCTGTCATGGTAAAGCTGAATTTTCAGCATCATTACTCCTGTCTTCAGTGTCACATGATCCTTCAGAATTCATTCTGATATGATGATTTGCTGCTCAAAAAACATTTCTTATTATTATCAATGGTGAAAACAGTTTTTATATTTTTGTGTAAACCGTGATTTTTTTTTTTTGTGATAAATAAATAGAAACTTTGTGTAACTATACATTTATTTACTTTAAAAAAAAACCTTCTCCAAATTTTTGAACGTAGTGTAAAATTCTAAAGCACAGTCTTCTTCTCATTTAACCATTAGACTACTGACATGTAAGGTCATGTGTGTCTAAATTAAGTAGTTCCCTTGATACCATGAAAGCTGATGTTCTTCTTTTTGTTTTTAGCTGACAGGCCCGTGCGTGTGTATGCGGATGGTATCTTCGACATGTTCCACTCAGGACATGCACGTGCTCTCATGCAGGCTAAATGCCTTTTTCCAAACACTCACCTTATTGTAGGTGGTAAGTAACCCTGGGATTCAGTATTTGGAGTGTTTATCATTCTGTTCATTTAGCGCAGAGTCCATCTTAATGTCAGTGCTGTATTTAGCGCCTCTGTTACCTCTCTGCAGTGTGTAGTGATGACCTCACACACGAGTTAAAGGGCTTCACCGTCATGAATGAGGATGAACGCTATGACGCGATTAGTCACTGTCGCTATGTGGACGAGGTGGTCCGGAATGCTCCGTGGACTCTCACGCCCGAGTTCCTCACCAAACATCGGGTAAGACGAGAGAGAACTGAGCAGTAGTTTAATATGACACTCAAAACCATGTTATATACTTCCATATGTGTCGTAGTGTTGTGTTGGAGGATGAAAGTAAAATGGTAACCAAGCGGTGAACCACTTATTTGTTCCCTTTTTTTAATTCAAATCTGTGTCTTTTGATACCTCAGATTGACTTTGTGGCCCATGATGATATCCCATATTGCTCAGCTGACAGTGATGATGTTTACAAGCACATCAAAGAAGCAGGTAATTATAACCTCTTCAGAAACTCCTATGGAAGCTTGTTTCTGCAACTGAATAAAAAAATTAAAAAGGTAATTGCAACTTTCTATCTCACAATTCAGCCTTTTTTTCTCAGAATTGCGGGATATAAACTCGCAGTTGCAAGGAAAAAAGTCAGTTGGGGGAAAAAAGTCAAAATTGTGAGGGAAAAAAGTCTGTATTTGGTGGGGGGGGGTCTGAATGGCAGGTGGAAAAAGTCAGAATGTCTCAATTGCGAGTTTACATATGGCAATTTTGACTTTTTTCTTAGAATTTTGTGATTTAAACTCACAATTGCGAGGGGGGGGAAGTGAGAATTGTGAGGGGAAATTCGCAATAAAAAGTTGCAAGTGTGTGTGTGTGTGTGGTGTGTGTGTGTGTGTGTGTGTGTGTGTGTGTGTGTGTGTGTGTGTTTATATTCCATGGCGGGATCAAGCTACTATAGCTTTGTGTTTTGATTTAGAAATCAATTTCTACTTCTAAAATTTCAGAGTATGAATTATAACCAATATAGAACTTACCAATTAAATATGAGGCCATTTATCTTCTATCCAAAGCAATTTACTATAGTATTTTTTATCTTTCAAATAGTTTTATTTTTATTCCGCAGGAATGTTTGCACCAACCCAACGAACAGAGGGTATTTCCACCTCTGACATCATCACCCGCATCGTTCGAGATTATGACGTGTACGTCAGACGGAATCTACAACGCGGCTACACCGCGAAAGAGCTTAACGTCAGCTTCATCAATGTGAGCACTCTTTCATCATATGTGTTTGTTTACTGTTTGAGCTTAATCTCAAGATCAAGACAAGATGCCAGAAATTACATTTGTTTAGTCAATCTACTCTACAGCTTTCTGCTCAGTTTTTATTTTTTTTTTGTCCATACAAAGTCAATGGGTCCAATGTTGTTTGGACCACGGCCTTCTTAAATATATTTTCTTATATCTTTGTGTTTTGCAGAAGAAAGAATAAATGTTGACAGAAATAAACATTTTGGGTGAACTATCAATTTAAAGCAGTGACTCTCGACCTTTCTCTCAACTTTTTATTTACAGAAACTAGGAGTGACAATATATTCAAATAAGAAAAGAAAAAAATTAAGACATTGTAAATAATTCTATTCCATAATTCAAATTGTGCGTCATTTCCGACACTCAGGAAAAGAAGTACAACCTTCAGGAGCGTGTGGACAAGGTGAAGAAGAAAGTGAAGGACGTGGAGGAGAAGAGTAAAGAGTTTGTGCAGAAGGTGGAGGAGAAAAGCATCGACCTGATCCAGAAATGGGAAGAGAAATCCCGCGAGTTCATCGGCAACTTCCTGCAGATGTTTGGACCGGAGGGAGCGTTGGTGAGTATCCCTTTATAAATAGTGTCCCAAAACTTCTAAGTCAGCATCCACTCCTCATTTCTGAGTTGGAACGCTCTACATGCTGCAACTCAACCACCACTACTGACATAAAGCACATGAGGGACACGACTTTGAGTTTGATGTCAGCATGTTGTTATGCTAATGATGCAATATTCTTTGAAGCATAAAAATATATATTTTAGGTAAAATAGTGTATTTTTAATTATGAATATAGCTGCAGGTGCCAATTATAGGTGTCCAAGCACCAATAGCTTATGCAGACATTATAGGCCCTATCATATAACTGGTGCAATGCAGCGCCAGGCACGACGCAAGTATTTTTTGCTAGTTTCAGCCCGGCGCGGTTATCGTTTTCATGTCCTGCGTCATGTTGTTTAAATAGGAAATGCATATGCGCTCATCTGTTCGCCCGTCGGCGTGCTGGTCTGAAAATGATGTGTGTTCAGGCGGATTGGTGGCGCGTTGTTATTCTGAGGCAACTGAAGTAGAGTGTGCCATTGACCAACTGTTAAACCTGGTATAATATCAATGGCGCACAGCAGCACACAAACATGCCAAATATTAAAAATAAAAGGATTGCTATGTAACAGATTATTATTGTGAACATAAAGATATGGTGGAATCCGGTTTGTCCGGTAGATGGTCTGCTTGGGCGCTTTAACCTCGTGCACGAGCAGATCCGTTTCCTCTCTGGAGACGTGTTCAGTTTTTCCGCATGCAAATTCCTCCATGGCTCGAGTGCAATTTGCTTTTAGAGGGAATGGGAGATAAGACTCTGATTGGTTTATTGCACGTTATGCCCAAAACACACCCATTACTCATTAAGATAATAGAGACAACTCTTTTAAACCATTTTTCCCATCGTTAAACTAGCATAAGTAGATTCGGACACGCCCTAAGTGCATTTGCGCCGTGCACTTTAGACCATGCGCTTAGGTCGTTAAAATAAGGCCCTTAGTTACCAATGATCGCACGCGCAAACTCGACAATCGACTACTGTGGACTTCGACTGAAAACAGGAAGTAAATACAGGTATGTGAGCTGGCTGAATTAACATCATTTTTATTAATATCTTTCACATCTACTGCAGTCAGATTGACCGTGGTCACTCTTAATAACACCACTCACATGGCTGTGCCCTTGTAATGACAAATCAAGGATGTTAAGAGGCTAAAAGCAGGTTTAGAGCTTGCCCCATTGAAGTCAACAGGGTGCGAATTTTAAAAAGAGGATAACACGGTGTAGGCAACACCGATTTTTGTCATTTTTGTCTGTACTGACAGCACTCCAAATGTACAAAAAAATTAGCTCAATGTTAAAATTGACCGGAGTTCTCCTTTAAGGGAACAAATATGATTTAATTTTGCACAAATCTTGGTTAGCGGTATTAGCTTATTTTATTTTGTTTTAAGCCATCTTGCGGCCCCCTGGTTGGGAATGACTGTTTAAACTCATGATTACGTGAGCAGAGAAGCTGTCGTGGTCTCCATGGGGATCAGTTTCATCACAAATATCCATGGCTCCACTCAAGGTCTCTTATTGGCTATGTGTTGGTCTTCCTTTCTAACAGAAGCACATGCTGAAGGAAGGGAAAGGTCGAATGCTTCAGGCCATCAGTCCGAGGCAGAGTCCCAGCAGCAGTCCCACACGTGAGCGTTCCCCTTCTCCAACCTTCCGTCTGCCCTTCTTCACCAAGACCTCCCCGTCCTCCTCACCCTCCTCACATCACAGCAGCGCCCTGTCCGGCTACTCCTACGCCGCCCGCAAACAGGCCATCAGCGAAGACGAGGAGGACGACAAAGATTAGATTGCCACAGCACACCATGCATCTGTCTTCCAAGACTGGCAATCGAACCTCAGAAACTAAGAAATCCTTATACAATCCATCAGTTTCGCACAAGATATTATTAACAGATATAAGGGTTTAAAATGGAGCGAAGTGTAGAAAGTAGTGACTGTTGGGTCAGTTCAAACTTGTGAAGGTTTTAATTATCGCTGTCAGCGATGGGATGCGAGTATTCAGACTTCAGCGTCTCGTTTTGAATCACGTGGGATTGTTTTAGAATGCGTGCACATGGTATTAATGCGTTTCAGTTTTAATGATTTTAATGTTCGTATCATAATATATAAATGTTAGACATCTCATAGGTCACGTGTCTCTTGGAATGGACGAGATTGCCTTGTAACGTTGAAAACACTGCAGCTCTTTCCGCAAGGAACTGTAAGATAAATGCAATCATCGATACAAAAGTTATTTGGCCATATCGCAAGGCGCATAATCAGTGTTGTCATGGTTAATAGTTTTAAAAATGTGTTGAATAGCTAAAATACACCAATATTACCAAGGCACCTCAAGCATGACTGTTGGGGAAGTGAGGTAACTGTACCATCAATGCATAAAGATGCATGACATAATCGAATTAGTCTCCCTATGCTCAGCTCATCTACTTTAATTTGGTGTGTCATGCTTTAGTACAGGTCATGATTCCAAATTTAAACACTGTATTTAAAAATATATATGCTTTACATAAAGATAAAAAAGAGAACTTGAAGTGAAGCAAATGATTGTTTTTCTATCATTTAGTCACCACACAATGCCGTTTATCTTTCACTGTGATTGTTCTCATAGAGCTCTTAAGAATTGGCTAAAGGGCTTGTTTTCCACGTTCGGTTTAGATGAGCTTTGGACTTGATAATTGCTTAAGTTCTTTAAGTGAAACCAACTGAGCTGTCGATAATGAATTAATGGTTAAAAAATGAAACCACTTGAAATGAATATTCTGGGTTAAATACAACCTAATCTCAACAGTTGTCCAGTATGATAGAAAATAATTTTGCTTTGGTATAAAAATAAAAAAAAAAACTAAAGAGTTACATACACACAATGGAAGGCTATAAAGCAATCATTGGTTCAAGTGTGTAATTGCGGAGTCACCATGATTTACTAAATCATGGGAACGAATTAGTAAAACGGTTGAGGGACAATGTTCTTTGGTCAATGACAGCATGACATCTTGCGCTTAACTTGTATTTAACCCTTAACATTAACTTTGAATAAGTTTGTCAACATTTTATGTACATCTATGGATATGCAATTGTCAGTTTTAGACAGTATGTTTAAATCGAGATTGTACCACTAGTGATTATATACATTTTTTTTGTTGTCTCGTTTCATAATTTGACAAGAGGCAGAGGCTCATTCAACTGCTGTCCAGACTTGCACTGATTTCAGAATTCAATTATTTTTCTTCAAATAGTTGATGCTTCACTTTAATGGTAGTGTCTGTTATCAAGCCTCTGATTTTTCCTTTGCACAAAATTAAATGAATCTAGGAGATAATTATTTTATTAACTTCGCCTTCCCTTATCCTGTCAGCTTTTGATTGTACAGGATGACAGCCGAGACAGGAAGACAAATAAATGGTGTCTAATGTAAAAGTGTTGTTTTTTTCTGCCATCTATTTTACACCTAAGATGAAACATCTTTACTTGTGCAGTGTTCCTCATTCGTTATGATACAACTATGAAATATAGATATGCAATATGCTGAATTGAAGAAAAATGAAACTGAAAATACACAACACAATGTTTTTTTTTTCTCCATTATATATTTATACTGAACTAAACAGTCACAGAGAGAGATAGATAAGATACTGAGAGTATGACCAATGGGAGTATAACCAACAACAATTGACGGGGGTCCTGTAAGACTGACTACAGCGAATCAGGAAGCGGGGTTTTGAAGGACAGACATTAACTGCACAGGCTATTAAGTACACCATTCACTGCTCTCCACTGGATCTGGTCATTACAGCACTCGTACAAACACATACAGGTAACTATGTTTCACATTTTGCATATTTTTGTAATAAGCCTTTTTTTTAATTCATCCACAAATCTTGAGGAGAGGGAAGGAGGGAAACATAGTATATTTAATATAGGACAGTAAAAGCTGGTCCCTCTGCTAAGCAGCTCATTAGCAGCGCGTCTCGTAGATTCCGCTGCGTCCGATGTATCGCACCCATTTAATCACATCGTGGTCACTGTAGTTCAGTTTCGACTCGAACACCTTCAGGTAACGCACCTTCAAACCCGAGGGTGCAAACGGAACCTAAAAAAAAAAAAAGAAAATACCAGATGAAATACAACAGAAATGTGTCATGAAGTTGTTGACAATTGGATACATCAAACAAACTAAAAGAATATAAATATATGAAAATATAAAAAAGTAGCTAGTTTTAACATCTAATGTTAGTACCTACCTTCCCCCAAAAAAGTGATATTCAAATATTAAATTCATTTAAGAGTTACTTAAGAGCTTATTGAGGAAAAAAGACAATTAATATTTTAGCGAACACTTTACAATAAGGTTCCATTTGTTAACATTAGTTAACTACACTAGTTAACATGAAGTAAAATTAATACATGCTTTAAAATGTTTTTAATTGTAAGTTCATGTTAATTTCAACATTTCCAAACACATTAAAATCAAAAGTTGTATCTGTAAATATTTAATTGACCTGAGCTAGCATGAACATGTTTTTATTGACAAAAAAATTAATAAATACTGTAAATGTATTTATCTTTGTTAGTTAATGCATTATAACTAAATGGAACCTTATTGTAGTGTTGCCATATTGTATTTATTTATTAGAAATAAGTAGGTAAATATATATTTTTAAATTAACGTTTATAGCTAAATTATCACAAAAACAAGGTTTTAAACCGTATCCAAACTACATCCAAGTCAATTTATTTAAGTTATCAATAAAAGCACAGCAAACCTCATAAAAATATTCAAATGTCAATTAATTCAACCGTTACTTATCATATTGATAAAAAATATAAAATAAAAATCAAGCTAATATTATTTATTATATGAGAAATATGTTAGTAAATATTTTATAAGTTGTTTTAAATGTTTTAGTAGAAATTTTTTTTATCAATCAAAGTTTATATTTATAGCTAAATTAAAATCACACAAATAATGGTTTTAAACTGTATCCAAACATGTCCAAATTTGTTATATTAGTTAAAAAGCACCACAAACCTGATAAAAAATATTCAAATATCCTTTCTGAATTTCATTCAACCCTGTAACACAGCTTATTGACCAAAAACAAGCTATTTTTTATTTATTCAGACTTACAAGTTAGTAAATAGATTTTTTTGGTTGATATCTTTTTAACATCTATATTTTTTGCGAAATTAAGTCAGGATTTTAATTTGTATCAAACGTCCAAATTTTAGATCCTTTAAAGAGTTATTTTATAAAAAGCACAGCGAACCTCATATAATAACAAGATAAAAACATTTTCTGAAGGTCAAGAACCTCTTTCACTGACCACCGAAAAAGAAAAGCGATTGAAACTTCACTTAATTCAACGCTCACCTCAAAGTTCATGGAAATGGGTGGACGGGCCCACTTCTTCTTATCATTAGTGGGCAGCAGCTCAATCTCAGCACTGATCTGAGACTCCTTCATTCCTGCCATGCGTTTGATCCTGAGCAGAGAGAGACAGGATGACATGAGTATACACACAAGCACTGAATGCAGAGAAACGTGAAGACGCTGACTTACTTCCACACAATGGCGTTCTCACTGGCCTTGTACTTGGCTTTTCCTTTCATACAGATCACCTGCACTCCACTAGTGTTCAGAGGTGTTGGAATGCGCACCTGTTCAAAACATTCACCACACACATCATGACAAACTCACTAATAAACAAACTGAAATGTTTTGTCTTAGGCGTGTGATGAGTCTCATTATTTTCTTTTAACTCACCTCTATTTTCTGTGCCAGGAGTGAGGGCTTGAAATTAGATTTGATGACAACTTTGACCTCCAACTTTGTGCGTCCAACCTCTCGGACCAGTGGAATGACCCGGAAGGGCAGAATAATATCCTTAGTGGTGCGATACCTTCACACACAGATCGAGGATGTGTTAAAACAGAATCAGACTCTGCGGTGTGAAGACAGACTGAAGCTGAACTAACCTCATGAGCTCATATTCCCCATCAGGAGGGATGAAGCTGATGCTGCGCTCAGAGTCGAACTTGCTGAGACGCACACACTGATGGAAAGTGCAGTCGTCGATGGCTATGGACTGCTTCCCACTGCTGGAGAAACCAAGACGGTAAGAGTTTGATATAAATCACCATTAAGATATTTGGCAAAAGGAGCAAATACTAGAGCAGGGGCGTCCAATCCTGCTCCTGGAGGGCCAACGTCCCGCAGAGTTTACCTCCAACTTGCCTCAATGCACCAGCATGTTCAAAATCCCCCCTACACACTCATTCACTATACACTTGTCCACTTGAAGGAGTGAATGAAAATGAGTGAGTAGTTTTTGCTTGCTGTTTAATTTCATCATTTGAAATCATTTAGCAAACTGGCAGCTCCAGAAGTAATGAAAAGATTTATCTTGAACTCTGTCAAGGAAACTAGCATGTATAAACCTTATGTAATAATTCTTTTATACCTAAGTAAATTATGCCATAGCAGGGTTTGAAAAATAGATGGATGATTCAGCTGCAGGCGCCATCTTCTGGCAAGGCACGGGAATTCATTCAGCATGACCCTCACAGTGCATTATGAGTACTCTTTAGCCATTGAGCGTACATCGGTTGTACCCGCATTATTGAGATGCATTGTGGGATTGAATGAATGCACTCGATAGCATCCACTATGGTTTCAGCACCAATACAAATGGCTGTTCCCTCAAACACTGCCCTATTTAAGGATTTAGGGGGTGATTTCAGACACAGCCCTTGATTAGCTAAGGTGTGTTCGATGGAGGTTAGAGGTAAACTTTGCAGGACAGTGGCCCTCCAGGAGTGAGTAGACACTGCTCCACTAGAATAAACTGGACATAAAATGAAATCACTGAGAAAAAAAAGAACAAAAAAAAAAAAAAAAAAAAAGGGTCCTACTTCTAAAAACTAGGGATGCACTAAAAGTTGTATTCATAATTTTAATTATGGCCATTAACCGATACCATATTATCCAGCAATATTTAACCTACAATTAAGGTGGGGGGTTAATACTTTAATTCATCAAGAATGCATTAAGTTGCTCAGAAGTGACAGTAAATACATTTATAATGTTACAAAAATGTCAAACAAAAACGTATTAAATAATTATATATTAAAAAAAGGATCATGGCTTCATGATAAAAGAAAGAAAAAAAATACCTGTTTTTAACACTGATAAATGTTTCTAATAAATGACACTTTAAAATATTTTACAATAGAAAACAGCTAATTTAATAGTTCATACTATTACTGTTTTTCCTGATTTTTTTTAAATCAAATAAATGCAGTCTTGGTGAGCATAAGAGAAAGAGACTTCCTAATTAAAAATAAACTGTATTTTGCTTTGTTGTTACTTTTTTTTTAATGAAATCTTCAATTTAGATGTAAAAATAGTTATGATAGTAAGATCAGTTATCTTAAAGTAATCTTAGTTATCAAAACATGTATGTCCATTAATGTTCTGTAACCTGGCATTGAAAAAGAGTAGCGAGATTGAATTGGAAAAATAATAAATAAAAGCCCTGAATTTAACAATATTGGCCAAATTAGACTGAAATGATCCATTTAAAAAATGCTAATATTTTAACTAATATATTACGCATCCCTAGTAAAAAATAAATTAAATAAATAAAAATAGTAATAAGACACTCATTTATATTGTATTTTGTAACACAACTAACATAAAACTGAACACAGAAATGTAAAGATACAATTACCTTCCCCCTAACTCACTTTGGGAGCACAGAGAAAGAGAGACGCAACAAAAACAGACAGCTTCAAAAATCAAAATAAACCACACACTTTCCGCTCAAACATGTTTTAAAAATTCTGGATTGAGAAATGCCAGACAATGAGACAAACAAAATTTTCAAAGCAAACAAAGAGAGGAGACAGACAAGCAGAACAACTGCATGAAAATGAAGCACTTTGAAACCTTTTCCCAGCATCATCAGTAGTTCCTCCTTTCCCCTGTTTGTCAATGACGATTTTGTCATTCATGCCAAACTTGCATTCAGGCATTCCACTCAGGTAGCTCTTCATCACCACACGACCGGAGACGTGAGCACTCAGCACTTGACCTGTCAGGATGACACACAATAGCGTGTGAAATGTTTGACACTAAGGCCGTGTCCAACATGTTTTTTTAGCCATCTGAAAACGCCTAGCTGTGGGCGCTTGAGAGCTTTTTTTCAGTTGAGATGCTTTGCTCATCTGTTGCCATTGAACAAGCAATTTGGTCGTTTGGTCGGTGTTGTATTTGTCCCACCCTTCCTCCACTGTGATGTGATGGTTGGGTAAAAAGCAACATTGAAGAGCGCTGCGTTTTACCCAAAGTTGAACATTCTTCAACTCTCTGCAACCGTTGAAAACGCTGAGCGCTCGAGTGTGAAACACTCAGCTCAGCGCCTCGTTACGCAGCTGGCATTTTAAAACTGTGGCGCTTCCATAGAAAACAATTGGAAAAATAGGCTAGCCTCTAGATAAAATGCTTTGGTGGACACACGGCCTAATAACTGAAGCACACAGTCATGAGACCTCCGTTAATGCGGTCTTACCCTGTGGAGACATGAGCAGGTTGACACTCTCCAGCACATCCAGGAAGAGCTCGTTGCGGCGGTACTTGATGCCTTCACGACGCCAACCGATCTGACCAGTCACCTGGCTGGTGATCTGAGACTGCTCCTCCTTAGTCTGAGGACAATAATGTACCACCAAAGACAGTTAGAAAGGTCACTAACTATTTCAAATTGTGGTTTAAATATGCTTAGGGGCCACTAGTATGGAATGTATAAAAAAAAAAAAATTACACATACCTGGTGCTGCAGTCAGACACGTCCAGAAAAGCAAGAAGAAGAAGAAAAAGAAAAAAAAGGTTTATATTAGAATTTGCACCGATAACATGGACAGGGCTCAAAAACAAAAGGCACATTGGCTCAGGACCAGTGTAAGAGCATTTCAGAACAGTTGGTGGAACGATCACTTGCTCAAATGAGCCAGATTTGCAACATTAGCCGCTATAGGTAAATAACTGAGTAAATGGTCAAACTATTTGCGCTACAAACCAGTGTGTTTATAATTACAATACATTACAATAATATGAAAAGAAATACCCGTTTGAAATATCAAACAGAATATGCTGTTTAGTACAGCTAAAAATAATAAAGTGAATGACACTGGAAATGTACAAGTTACTTCAAAATTAAAAATCCATCATTTATCATTTGTTATATAACTTTTTACTAAATAATGTTAACTTGACTGACTGCTTCATTTCCACTTTCAAGTTACAAATGGCCAACTGGACTTTTTTACAGTAGCATTATTCAATTATGCTGAATATTCATGTAATTCATATGAACATCAAAAATATGAAACTAGTAAAAGAGCCTCTTCTTGCCTGGCCTTTGATACCCTGCTGGGTAATAAAAGTCTTCAGTGCTCCTGTCTCTGAGTTCTGTGGGTATCCAAAGTCCAGGATCTCTGCGCGCGCACACACACACACACACACACACACACACAAAGACATAAATGAATCATTATTCTGGAATAAACCACTCAATGCTCCAAGAACTGTTTTAAACAGACTTTGTCTCCATTTGTTTCATTTAGGTAACCTTTTATTATTTCAGCTGGAAGAACAAGGTTTTCTGGACAGCTCATGGTTTAAGATGCACCTTACGGCCAACAGTGGATGACTGCCAGGAAAGCATGCCATTTAGAGGAGGGCGAGTTTGGTTTGAGGTAATGCGGTTAACACAGGCACATGGAGGATCAGATATAACAGAGAACAGTGCAGGAAATGACTCCTATGTTTCTGAACCAGCCTTACCATCCAGCAACTCGTAGATAAGCACAAAGTTGTTCTTGATATTCTCCTCACTGATCTTCCCAAAGTAGGCCGTCATGACGTCACACATCTTGTAGAGGAACTCGAACACCATTGCAGCGTTGACATTCTGCTTGGTGACCGCAGCCAGCCAGATGTTGGAGCGTTTGACGTGGAAGAAGCTGGTGCGGGCGATGTTGGTGACAGGAGAGCGCACCTGCTGACGGGCGTGGATCACGTTCACACGGAACGCGTCCACAGCGTTGCGCCTGTGGAGGAGGATAAGGACGTGAGGTCAAGGTAGAGATAATGGAGTTGGGCAGGCAGAGTGAGCACATGGTCACCATCTGCCCGTAAACCCTTAAGACAAGCACTCCTTTTATCTGCAAACAAGGCATTAAAGACTTGACTGGATGTTCCCTGTTGACCCAAGCCTTCATGAACCTCAAGATAAGTTACAAGGTCCCGTAAACAAGAGCTCTCGTCTGTCTAAAACAAACAAAAGTGAACTTCTTTTGAAGAACTATACAGTCCAATAAAATAAATTTTATTTTTTGTCTTTGCGATTTCATTTCTTTTTAAAATCATCTGCTGGAACTGATTAAAAAAAAAAAGGCCAAAATTAATGAAAGTGTAAGGTTGTTTCATATAGACCTGCACCCGACGTAACAAGATGATGGCAGAGTGCGGGTGGTAAGGTACTCGTGTGTGTGTGCGAGGGTTGGTGGAGAATAAAACGATTTGTGTGACTCCCGCAAAATAGAAATATCTTAAACATCTAAAAACAAATAAACTGTTATTCATCTATTGCACAAAAGCAACAAGGACAACTAAAATAAAAAAAACAAACAATTTACAAGCACAAGCATAGGCAGTTTCTATTGCAGTGTTGTGCAATGTAGTTAATCACAGGTATTGTGTGTTGATTTCTTGAATGCAATGGCCGATCAGATGCATTTAAAATAGAATCCACTCACTGCTCAAACACAGAGTTTTTGTTCAGTGCTGAATTCTGCATGCTGGTGAATTCTCTGACAATACATAAGTGTAGCAATACATAAATTCATAAAATACATTAAATAGATAAATATAAAAAACTAAGTGTAGACATTATGAAAGATTCATTGTGCAGTTAGTTTCATTGATAATAGCGGAGCTTTGTCAGATCGCGATGAACTGAGATGTCAGCTTTTAGGGATTATTAACGAAGCACACTTTGCGCATATTCTGCCATGTCAAACCATGCACGCAATATCCTATGCTTGCTTTTATGTTAAATTAACAGTGGTTTGTGAATCTTGATGTTTTGATAAATCATTTATCAGGAGCATTTATGCTGGGATGTGTAGGTTGTGGCTAGGCGACACGTAACTCGAAATAATTTCATGGACACACAGAAAAAAAAAAAAAAGTATACTTTTATGTGGGTTTTTGCGGGCGGGAGGGGGACAAAACATGAATGGTGCCGGCGGGAGAGGGAGAAAAAAACATTTTTGCGGGAGTGGGACAGAATCCTGCAGGAGCGGGCGGGACCAGGACTGAAAACTCCGTCCCGTGCAGGTCTCTAGTTTCATGTATAGACAAACATTTCCATCAGAAAGGTGAATAATTTGTCAAAATATCCAACATACACAACCCCAAAAAATGACCAACATTGTGTCATCTCATGCCTGAGTGCAGTCAAAAGAAAAGGGCATTATGGTAAACCTGCTGCTGGTGCAATTACATATCCTCACTATATTCGATTGACTGAAGTATGTCAGGTGACATGCTTGAAGTAGAGCTGGGCAATACATGATATATATCTATGAATATTTATAATGCTATAGATGATTAACAAACAAATGGTTATTATTACAGTTTTACAAGATTTTCTTTTTGGCCATAAACCCAAGTTTCCCAAACACCATTTAAGTAGGACGGTTTCATGCCCACTACTAGTGCCATAACTTGTGAGAATATTGTTTGAGAACATGTCAAGTTTCCTTGATTAATACAAATCAGTATTTTTTAATTGTTTAAATATATCAGTTAAAAACACTAATTCAAGGTAAAATGTACAAGGAAGTCTATTATCTGTTAATGGTTATAATGGCTATAGACG
This sequence comes from Meda fulgida, assembly GCA_030578275.1. Lineage (NCBI taxonomy): Eukaryota > Metazoa > Chordata > Actinopteri > Cypriniformes > Leuciscidae > Meda > Meda fulgida. The sequence goes on from CM060617.1 coordinate 25,972,313, forward strand.
GACAGACAGAGATAGATAGATAGATAGATTTAGATAGATTTAGATAGATTTAGATAGATAGGCTTAGAAGGCATGTTTTAGCTATATTGCCCAACCCTAGATTGGGTTCACTGGTGACATGCGTCAGAGTGATTGGTTGGTTGTTGTTGGGGTCTAAAAAAAAAAAAAAAAAACATGCCTGGTCATTGGTTGTAGTAGGATCGCTTACCTAGTGCTAGAGTAGCCACAATGAACATGGAGAAAAACAGTACAAAGGACAAAGAACATGAGGGGAATAATGACAAGGAAAAAGGAGAAAGATAAAAGAAGGGCTGCATGTGTAAATGGACAACAGTAATGCAAACACACACCAAATGAAATCTTTATGAGAACATTTGATTGGGGTTCTATGGAGAGCCAATAACAATTCCCCATTTATGGTTAAAATGAAAAATGAAATTTAGTTTGTTGAGATGATGGAAAGGGGCAATATTTCCTGTTTTCGAACATCCTGTCATCTTTCCTGTTCCCTAACAGGATAACCCAATGGTATGGAGATTAAACCCTGCTGAGCACGCATGATGAAAAGACGACCGGTATTTTTTTTTTTTTTTTTACACCAACCAACAACAAAAAAAATGTTCCCCTCCCCAGATGGTTTTGAAAAACCTAGAAGACGATCGACCTGCATTTTCTCCAACATACTCGATCTTGTCCTTGAAATCAGAATAAAATCAAAAATACTATACTGTATATTGTTCAAAGTTCGAACTTCGATGAAAATGATTGAACAGAAAGATGATCCTAGTATTCAGACTCTATATGAGCAATGCACATTAAATGAGGCTAAAATGATTTTAAGTGACCCATTTCATGTACTCTACCCTTCTTATGAACTCTTACCTTCCGGAAGAAGATACACAACTCTCCGTTATAAACGGAACAGGTTTAAAATCTCTTTTGTACAGCTATCAATTAGACTGTTAAACTTTATGAGTATGGTGTGTATGAATTTGTGTAATTTCTTTTAACGTATCAGTTTCTGGTGAAATGCTGGCTATGGAGTCCATTACAAATTTCCCTATCAGGAACATTAAAGTATATTTCATTTCATATTTCAGAAGCTGTTTTAAGAGCACATTTTCCACCCATGATGAACTCACTCACCCTATATCATCGCGGTAGACGCGGGAGATCAGCACCTCCCCTTTATGGTTATAGATGAACAGTCCTCCAATCATGGTGGCTGTCCCTCAGACCTCACATTCCATGGTGGGCTGTCACTTCTATAATTCACAGGACAGTGAAAATGAACATGCAGCTCACTGACTGATAGAAGAGCTCTGTGGGACCTTGATAAGATATGAGAGCCATTCAGCCCTACAAGTGAGACTAGATAAAGCAGCCAGGATGGTTTACTCTCAACAGTTTGTGCTTTGGTGACAAACCAAATAATATAGTTTATAAAAAGACTTAGTGACTATAAAATAAATCACCCATGTTAAAAGCACATATTTGGTCATTGACCAAATTTTTTTTTGTTTTCAAAACTGATGTTATGCATATGTTTGAGTCATGAGCACTTTTTTAATGGTTTTATGTCAGGCGGTACAATCAAATAGTTGTATGTAGGCTATATATAATGTAGTTGAACCACCTGACATGAAAAGTGTACCAACCAACCCATACTTGAAATTTTGAAGTTTTTACCAGTATTTGAGAGATGTACAAATATTTTCACTCTGTCACAAAGATCAGTTGGGCTCCTCTGGATGATGCATTATCTTGTTTACTGTTACTACATTAATTCATAATAAAAGAGACATGTTTGCAGTTGTGCCACCCTGACATTTGAGAATATATAAATTACTGGAGAAAGGTTTTTCAATTATCTCAACAACTTTAAAACTACTGATATTTATTTATTTTTAAACGATGATTATATGAAAGGTTTCAAACCTAAAATTATGTCATAGTATTTATTTTTTATTATTAAGAAACCATTTTAAATTAATTTGTTCGGCCAGTTGCACAACCTGACATTTTGGATCGTTAAGATAACACAACATAAAACAATATGTAGGCCTATTATTTAAATGTACTAAAAAACTGATTCAAACTAAGTAGGTTTTATAGAACAAAGTGATATATGTCTTAAATTTATCAAATCATTTTAAAAGGAAATAATGCACTTACACTAAAATATGCACGTCATGTCATTGACCCTAATAAGAATATACTGAAAACTGAATGAGTAACGTTATATCTGTTGGTGCATGGCAACAGACAAAATCACCCGTTTTTCAATCACCAACCGCGAGATTGTGTAAATATAAGTGTTTGTTCGAAAACATTGTAACGGCAAATGATGTTGGTATTCACTCAATGTACAGGCGCCGAACAGGAAGTGTCCGTCATGTGTGGTTAATCGCGGCGTAATTACTACAAGATGTCTGCCAACTGAGAGGCATGTTCCATTAAATGTTCGCGTTTTAAAATCGCCAACCGCGCGTCCTTCATCTCGTACCTAATATTAATTATTCAAAATGCACGAAGAGTCATCAATAGTAAGGGAGCTGGTGAACTGCTCTATTCCTTCCCTCGAGACCTGTATCGAAATTGCGCGGAACACTTCGATGATAAAAACCATTATTCCAGGCTAAAATACAAACACTCTCTGTCCTTAGGTATTTTCAGTTTAAAAATGTGACCATACCTACTTAATGTCCGCACGAATAGGCGCGGAATGGACCGTTCCCTCTACGACCGTGGTATTTTTTTTTTTTTGGATCTAAAGGATTAGAGGGACACTAGCAGCAATCCCTCCCTCGGCCAGGAAGTCAGCTGACAGCGTTGACAGTGCGCATGCGTACCGCCTGCGACAACGCAACTTATATTTTGCAAATCCGTTTGTTTAATCAAAAAGACAAAAGGCGCCTATATTATTATTTTAGTTTATTATTGTATAAAGAATTATACTACATTCTTGCTTAAAAAAACAGGTCATGAATATTAGAACAGTAAAGTGACGTTGCTTAGTAACTTCACTAAAGCGCCCAATTACAACATACTTAGTTAATATTTATGAGCCAAGCTATTTTTTACAGTCTATGAAGCCAAGTCTTTGCCGGCGTAGACCAAGCTATGAGTACAAGGTGGACACTGGTGTGATGAGGATGAATGCTATCAATGTCAGAGAACATGTCATGGACCAACACAGTTCTAGACATCATGTTTATAGAGTAGAGCAGAAATGTTTGATGAAAACCACGGTACCACCGCATTCATCAGCCATGACATCAGCTCGCGTGAAATATTTCTTACTTCATCGGTCAGATTCATCGGTCAGAATCATCAGAACGTCTAAATTCTACGTAACATGCCTGTATTATATCGAAAGCCAAATGGTTCAGAATTCGCGTGGAATTGATCGCCGTATAAATATTAAAACGCCGTCTTCATAACGCCGCCAGGCGTTAAACAAGCGCCGTCAGGCGATAAGTTAACATCACACGCCGCCACGCGTTAAAATAACGCCACTCGCCGATTGATGTTAAATTTACGCCACACGCCACTCAAAATGCAGATTTGTGAGCTCATCTACATGGCCCCTCCTCTCCTGAGTTTGAGGAATCTACGGCAAGTCGGAGAAGACAATCCAGTTTGGAAGAGCGCGAAAATGGCAAGAATTTGTTTTGCGGTGTAAACACACTGTAAATGACTATGATGTAAATGAATTTTGTTCAAGAAAAAATAAAAACAAGAGCTTAAGATCCGGCGCAGCACCAGATCTAGTCTGGCTCGCCCCTCCCGTTATCAGAGACAAGAAAAATGTCTGTAAAGTCAAATAATTTCAGACGTCTAACTACGATTAGGAATAGCATAAATGCCCCTAGATTTCCCTTTATGCGATCCCTTAAATTCATTCATTAAATTATTTTTAAATTATATATAACAAAGTTCGGGAGGAGCACGTTCAGATAATCAACACGGGATGAGTTAATCAACTCATTGAGTGAGATAGGATTGAGTAAGCCGTTTGGCTTATTACTATTAATGTCGCTGTCTTCACGAAGTGCTGAAATGTCAATCACTATACAGTATCATCATGACATGGCCTAGTCAGGAAAAGAAGACCCAAAAGTGGGAATTTGAAGCAAATCAAACTTTATTTTTATGGGTTGCCTGTCTGAGTGTGCGACTCCCGGCCTAATGGTGTCCCGCAGTAGCCTAAATAATTCGTAACATTAAGCATTTAAGTTAACTGAAAAAAGCTCAAATTAGGCTAAATAAAATGGGCCTTTAAATTATGGGCATATACAGTATATTAATTAAAAAAATTAACGAAAATTAAAAATGTTGCCTTGCAGATTGAAATAAGCTGAATTTGAAGCTCTAAAATTATGAACTGGAAAGAAATAGAAACTTAAACTAAACTTATATATATCTAAATTATATATAGGCCTAAGTAATTAAATATAGCCTAAATTAAACGTAAATAGCAATTTTAATTTTTTTTAATGACAAAAGTACATAACGAAACTGCTTCAAATTAAACTAAAATTACCACGAAAAATAAAACTAAAACTAATTCAAAATCAAGATATAAATAAATAAGACATCAATAAATAAAAATAAATTAAAAATAAAAATAACTGCAGGTCTCCGCAGTCACGTAGCCTAAATGAAAACTATGAAAGCCGTGTGACCGGCCAACTGATAAATTTAAAAAAAAAAAAAATAAAGGAGCGCTTAGAGATCGTGTGAGTTGCACGTTCAGTTGAATTTGAGAATTTATATGCTAAAATTTGCACTTAGCCTACAGCTCTGATGTGTAAACCTGTCAAATAAAAATCTGAAATGTTGAGATTTGCACTTGCAGAATCACAAACCTGCATTTCTGAATTTGAAATTATTATAAAATGTAAACTGCAAATTCCAAAAGCAGGTCATTGTGCTATAAAAGTAATATTTTTTCCGGAACATTTTTGCCTTGTGCTGCAAAGTGCATTTGTTTATATATCTGAGTTGATTTGGGCTCAAAACACGAAATGGGCAGAGGGTTAATGATGAAAGACATCAGGCCCGGATTATCAGAGTAAAACCGATTGAGAGTAAAAGGCGAGTGCAGTCATTTACAGTGTGTTTACACCGCAAAACAAATTCTTGTCATTTTCGCGCTCTTCCAAACTGGATTGTCTTCTCCGACTTGCCGTAGATTCCTCAAACTCAGGAGAGGAGGGGCCATGTAGATGAGCTCACAAAACTGCATTTTGAGTGGCGTGTGGCGTAAATTTAACATCAATCGGCGAGTGGCGTTATTTTAACGCGTGGCCGCGTGTGATGTTAACTTATCGCCTGACGGAGCTTATTTAACGCCTGGCGGCGTTATGAAGACGGCGTTTTAATATTTATACGGCGATCAATTCCACGCGAATTCTGAACCATTTGGCTTTCGATAGTATTAACCCTTTCATGCATCAATATGACAACCTCTGTCAGGATCCCCTAGTGTTTTTAATTCTCTTAGGGCATGAAAAACAAGATTTTAAATTAAAAAAAAAAAAAATCACACATTTTTCAACGAGATTTTCAGATGTCCACTTGAGTGGACATGTGTTTTTGGTTTAATTGAAGAGATACTCTATTGCTTAAAACAGTAATAACACAGCAATATTGTGTGTATTTAACAAACCAGTTAATACAATTCTATAAAATCATGTGAAAGCTTGCATCCATCTGATAATGTTTTGATAAATTTAGACTAATATAAAAATATTTGATGATCTGCTGTTAGACCTACTATACATTGGACTTTACAAGGAAACAAAAATATGCTGAAAATATTAGTATTCTGGTCAAAGCACTGCTCATGCAGCGTGTAGGTTGATCCTTCAGGGACACAATTAACAAAGACTTTCTTGTCTTAATTCAAAGGATTCTGCTCATAAATGTTTGTATCAGCCTACGCACATTTGTTTCATTCCTATTGTATGAAAAAAATGTTTTTTTGATTATATAATCGCATCAGTTCAATAAAGAATGTGGGTTTGATCAACAATCAGTATAGCCTAATGTAAATATCTTGGACAATGTTTTAATAAAACAAATATATAGGCATATATATATATATAGAAAATTATAAATTAATTATATATAAAAAATTATATAGGCATTATATATATATATATATTAAACTATTTTATTTTACACTGCTCTACATTTTGTAACGGAGTCCGCTGGAGGCGAGTTGCAGACGAACCCGAGTGCAGTTTATTTGTATCCAAACGTGAGCAAAACACAAAACAAAGCCTCGACTTGGCATGATCATTAACATAAACGTATAACAACTCACCACACAGCGGTTACAGGGACAATACTAGACAAAGATGCATGGCAAAAATAAGGGCTTAAATACACAAGGACTAGTGACTAAACAAGACACACCTGTGAACATAATATAGACAATTAACCAATGACAACATGACACAAGAGACTAGGGAAGCACATGGCAGGATCACATGAGGGCAAGGGAATCACATGACAAGACAGGAAACAAGACTGTAACATGAAACATGAACCAAAAACAAAACTATACATTACAGATCCCCCCTCCTCTTTGGGCGGTTCCCAACGCCCAACATGAAACCAAAACAAAACAAGAGAGTCCAGGAGGGCAGTCTGGGGGTTGGGATGGCGGGCCAGGCCCATGACGCGGGACAGGACTTGGACCGTGCAGCATGGGCGATGCTGGCAGGTTAGTACACCTCCAAGGAGGCGCCAGCAGTTCAGGAAGCCAGGACAGTTCAGGGGACCAGAGAGGCGCAGCCTCCGGGGTCTTAACAAGGGGCCAATTTTCTTGAAGGGAATTACGCTCAGGGGCTATGGCAGAGTCTGGAGCGGCCTCATGGGCTGGAGAGGACTCTGAAGGGGGCTCATGGGCTTGCTTCTGGGACTGGAGTGGACTCAGGGGCTGGAGACAACGTGTGTGCGTCCCACACACACCAAATGGCCGTGGCCATAATGGTCAACACTGCACTCTCAGGAGCTGACTCTGGCATGGCGACCATGACGTGAACAAACTCAGGTTTGTCAGGCATGACGTGAACAAACTCAGGCTCGGTAGACATGACGTGAAGAAACTCAGGCTCGGCAGGCATGACGTGAAGTAACTCAGGCTCGGCAGGCATGACGTAAAGAAACTCAGGCTCGGCAGGCATGATGTGAAGAAACTCAGGCTTGGCAGGCATGATGTGAAGAAAATTAAGAAACTTAAGCTTGGTAGGCATGAAGTGAAAAAAACTTAGGCTTGTCAGTCATGACGTAAAGAAACTCAGGCTTGTCAACCATGACGTGAAGAAACTCAGGTTTGTCAGGCATGACGTGAAGAAACTCAGGCTTTGCAGTCATGACGTAAAGAAACTCAGGCTTGGCAGTCATGACGTAAAGAAACTCAGGCTTGGCAGTCATGGCGTGAAGAAACTCAGGTTTGGCAGGCATGACGTGAAGAAGCTCAGGTTTGTCAGGCATGACGTGAAGAAACTCAGGCTCGGCAGGCATGACTTGAAGAAACTCAGCCTTTGCAGTCATGACGTAAAGAAACTCAGGCTTGGCAGGCATGACGTGAAGAAACTCAGCCTCGGCAGTCATGGCGTGAAGAAACTCAGGTTTGTCAGGCATGACATGAAGAAACTCAGGCTTGTCAGGCATGACTTGAAGAGACTCAGGGTCGGCAGGCATGACGTAAAAAAATTCAGGCTTGGCAGGCATGACTTGAAGAAACTCAGGCTTGTCAGTCATGGCGTGAAGAAACTCAGGCTTGGCAGGCATGAAGTGAAAAAACTTAGGCTTGTCAGGAATGACTTGAAGAGACTCAGGCTTGGCAGGCATGACGTGAAGAAACTCAGGCTTGTCAGCCATGACGTGAAGAAACTCAGCCTCGGCAGTCATGGCGTGAAGAAACTCAGGTTTGTCAGGCATGACGTAAAGAAACTCAGGTTTGTCAGGCATGACGTGAAGAAACTCAGGCTCGGCAGGCATGACGTAAAAAAATTCAGGCTTGGCAGGCATGACTTGAAGAAACTCAGGCTTGTCAGTCATGGCGTGAAGAAACTCAGGCTTGGCAGGAATGACTTGAAGAGACTCAGGCTTGGCAGGCATGACGTGAAGAAACTCAGGCTTTTCAGCCATGACGTGAAGAAACTAAGGCTCGGCAGACATGACTTGAAGAAACTCAGGCTCTGCAGGCATGACGTAAAGAAACTCAGGCTTGTCAGTCGTGACGTGAAGAAACTCAGGCTTGGCAGGCATGACGTAAAGAAACTCAGGCTTGTCAGTCATGGCGTGACGAAACTCAGGCTTGGCAGGCATGTTGTGAAGAAAATGAAGAAACTCAAGCTTGGCAGGCATGAAGTGAAAAAACCTAGGCTTGTCAGTCATGACTTGAAGAGACTGAGGCTTGGCAGAAATGATGTGAAGAAACTCAGGCTCGGCGGCATGACTTGAAGTAACTCAGGCTTGGCAGGCATGACGTGAAGAAACTCAAGCTTGGCAGTCATGACTTGAAGAAACTCAGGCTTGGCAGTCATGACGTAAAGAAACTCAGGCTTGGCAGGCATGACTTGAAGAAACTTAGGTTTGTCAGCCATGACGTGAAGAAACTCAGGCTCGGCAGGCATGATGTGAAGAAACTCAGGCTCGGCGGCATGACTTGAAGTAACTCAGGCTTGGCAGGCATGACGTGAAGAAACTCAAGCTTGGCAGTCATGACTTGAAGAAACTCAGGCTTGGCAGTCATGACGTAAAGAAACTCAGGCTTGGCAGGCATGACTTGAAGAAACTTAGGTTTGTCAGCCATGACGTGAAGAAACTCAGGCTCGGCAGGCATGATGTGAAGAAACTCAGGCTCGGCAGGCATGATGTGAAGAAACTCAGGCTTGGCAGGCATGACGTGAAAAAACTTAGGCTCGTCAGGTACTGTGGGATTGTGGGGCTCTTCACCCACAAAACCCACAGTAAATGAGTAAATGAGCCACTCAACAGAAGGGCATGGACAATATATTGACTTAGAATCTAGTGAGGTGTATTGTCAGGCATGTGGTAATTCAGAATTCAAAATAAAACAAAATTCCTCCACATATTCCTCGATATTGAGGTCACCCTGAAGCGGCCAACTCGCCTCCAGCGGACTTCTGTAATAGAGTGCGCTGGAGGCCAGTTTTAGACGAACCCAAGTGCAGTTTATTTATATCCAAACGTGAGCAAAACACAAATCAAAGACTTCACTTGGCATAATCATTAACATAAACATAGAAACAACTCACCACACAGCGGTTACAGGGACAATACTAGACAAAGACGCATGGCAAACAAGAGGGCTAAAATGCTCAAGGGCCGTTTCTCAATATACGTTCTTGTCTGTACTTTTGTTCTAGTGGACTTGTGAAACGTCATCAGTCGCTGCCCAAGTACTGTTCCAATTCAAAAGTCACATCTAGCCAAGTACAGTTCGAATCCCCAGATGTGTTCTTGATCCACCCCTTTTATCAAGGATGCATCAAGAGGTGACTTGTGCGGACTTGAGACAGCCACATATCCCAGAATGCATCTCGCACCAACAAGCAAGTGTCAATAGCAGAGGAAAAAAAACGTGTAATTTAAAAATATTACTGTCATTGTCTAGAAATATAGTTTTAAGAGTTTTTTAGGCGAGAATGTAGTTGTTTAAAGCTCAAATCTGTGGTTTATTTATAAAGATAGCGCCTATTTGAAAATTTTATCTGACGGTTTCGGGATTGTGAGATCCAGGCGATCACCAGGCGCTCAGCACTCATAAACCTCACCTGGAACAGCCTTGCCTCGGCTAGTTCTTCTGGTATTTGCCACTGGCTCTGCGTCTCTATTGGTTAAACATGAGATATAATGTCTTGTGTATATCTAGCGGGAAATCTTTGGTTTCATTCATCTAAAATTGGTTCCCTGGCAAATCGGTTTGACTAAGGGCAAAGGGAAGTTTTATAACTTTATATATTTAGGCTATTTAACTTTAACGTTGTACTTATGTTTGACTGAATCTTTTGTTTTATTTCTAATTGTATAGCTTCTTATACGTTTTAGGCTGCTTATACTTTTTATAATGGGTATTATTGATCATTACAACTGACATTTAACAAAAAGAGACAGGGTTGGCTAATCAGAGTACATATCCACTGTACGTACATGTAGCCTTTAATAAAATAAAATGACACAACCCTGTCTCTTTTTGTTATAAATATACTTTCTGTGAAGATAATCAATATAGGCTATGAAGTAGGAACCGCAGCCTGAACCACATTTGTGTGGCTATTAATGTTTAAGATCTTTTTGAATAAAAATGAAAAGAGGCAGAGCATTGTTTTATAACATATTTAGTTCTATTTTTGGCTAAAATATGAGATAACCGGAGAATCAGAGCGAGCTGAAGGCCGCTGTTCCATTTGCAGAATTACCGAAGTAAAGTTTGCTTACTTGGCATTGAGAAATGCCCAAGGACTAGTGACTAAACAAGACACACCTGTGAACATAATCAAGACAATTAACCAATGACAACATGACACAAGAGACTAGGGAAGTACATGGCAGGATCACATGAGGGCAAGGAAATCACATGACAAGACATGAAAAATGAACCCAAAACAAAACTATATATTACACATTTCTGTTTAGTATATGGTTAATGACAAAAAAGAAAAGAAAAATCTGATGTGTCGCCACTGTTTTCTGCTCTCATTCGTAGGCGTCAAGGTTCACTTAGACCATCCACCAGAGCCTCAGTCAGTGGGGACTGTATTCTTCCAAAATGTATGAAATCTATCGTTCAGTCAAGTTTCTCTTATAACGGTACAAGACTATGGAACTCTCTGCCCACTGATTTAAAATTGCAGACAGACATGACCAGCTTCGATAGAGGTCTGAAACAGTGGCTAAAGACAAGTCAAAGCTGCACACATGCTAGTGCTGTATAAAATGGATAGTGATGATTTGTATTGCTAATCTTTGTAACTACTGTATTTATTTTTAGTTTATTTTTTATTTTTATTTTTTTGTGTGTGTTGTGATTGGTGACGTGTTGTCTCCTATGGACAAGTGTCGCAAATTAGCAATTTTGCTATAACACTGAAAACAAGGTATCTGGTTCGTACAATGCTGTTGTTATGTCCATATCAAATAAATAAATAAAATAAATAAAAAATCATTTTTTTTTTTACATTTGATGAGGTCGGCAGCAGTGACGTCAGGGATGCGATGGGGTAAAAATATGCTCTGGCCGAGTGGAGAGAGAGAGCGAGCACGCATTCAATCAGAGACTCACATCAGCAGCATCACAAGATGGGCAACGTTCAAGTGAGTAAAACAGTGAAGTTTCTTTTTCGCACTTTTCTCTGTTTCTTTCACTACGGATAACGATATTGATTGTTGCGTAGACTAAACAAATGTGTTTATGCGCAAGAGTTTCTCGATTTTCATCGAAGTGACACTTCGATGTTTGGTTTTGATGCTTTAACAGTTTTTCCACGTTTATTATTAACATTACTAATCTTAATATGTTTTTTTTAAGTGTTTAGTCATTGTTTCCCATATATTAATTTTATATTTAATATTAGCCTAAATGTTGTATTTTACTGTGATTTGAGCAGTAGTTTATACTCTTGTCATAAGAAGAAGAATGTTTATCAAAGAGTAACTGTTTTGTTTTCGATGAGTGCTCGTTGTTATGGCAGTGGGCGAGGCAGAGGCTTTACTCTGTTCCTGTCCTTTCCCAGAGATCGCATGACTCAGCTGTGTGTGTTAGACACAGAACCCCTCCCCACACAGGCTACTGCATTGTGATCTAATCCACAAACCTTTGAAAACATCCTGATTGTGTTTCTGACCACATCTTTGTACAATTTAAAAGGAAATTAATTGTTTAACCCATTTCAAAATCTGGGGAAAAAAATTAAAACTGCTATATGGCTAATTCCACAACACATGATTTTTCTTACACAACCTTCATTTCAGCCCACAATAACTCCTTTTGAAGACTTTGATGTGATGGCAGACATCAAGGCAATCCGTAAGGCCTGCAAAGGAATGGGTAGGTTAAATAAAAATAATCACTACTGACATAAATGGGTGTTTGCTTTTTTTAAACTTACAATATGATGAAATATGATGTAGCACTTTTAAAGTCTGCATGAAACAGAATTGGCTACTAACTTTACTTCAGTGTTAGGACCTATGGTTGGGATGTATTGAAACAGAATACTGAACAAGAAAAACTAGAGGGTGGGGGATTTTAATGTCCTCCTCGCCGTCATATTTTTATGGAATATTGCAGTGATTATTATAAATGATTTCCACATGCACATTTTTTTTTAAAATCAATATATTGTGCCTTCATAATCTTTAATCAAATTAACTTCCCCTCCCTCTTAGAGACATTTTTTCTCTGTTCTGATGATGTTTACTGGCGTGAGGGCGGGACAACCTGCCTCTCACATGAAATCAGTAATAGCCCTACATTGTTTTGTTCTTTTTTTTTCTTCTTCTTCGAATTTTTACATTTTACAAAAAAGCTAAAGAAAACAAGATACATTTAGAAAATATACCAGTATAACAACAAAAACAAATTATTATTGATGATATTAATAATTATTCATATTATATTACTAATAATAATATAAAATGGGGTAGAAAAGAATTAATAAAAAATAAACCCTTTAAATGTAAATGTAACATTTAAGTACATGCCGTTTCAGTTATGGAGCACAAACAAACAAACACTCAGTAGAGGCCAACCTCCACTTTTCTTGTCCAAGAAGAAGTTTCACTCGGATATACGTCTGAATAGGGAAGTAAAGAGAATCACTACTATCGTTTCATGCTGACTTTAAGCATTTTAACTAAGGGTACGTTTGCACGACAATGATGTACTGAAAACAGAAATGTTTTTCCTTTGCGTTTTTGAAAAGTTTCACGCACATTGTCACAACGATCCCCGTTCACACGGATCCACGAAAATGAAATTATTCATGCCAGGCCAGTAGATGACGAGGTCACTTTGTAAAGAAACACTACGCGCCTATAGACTGAACATGTAACGCGCGTATGCATGAATTCACCGTTTTTACAAATTCATTTTTGTAGTTTACATGGAGACTATACCGCTGTCGTTTTCAAAAACTTGCACTTTGAAACCGGTTTTCAAACGTTTGCATTTTCAGGCCCCAAAAATGCCGTTGTTGTGCAAATGACTGATCAAAACGCATAAAAAGTTTCCATATTTTGTTGAAAACGGTGTCCTGTAAAAAAAAAAGGAAGCGTTTTTTAGCCTGTGAGTTGTGGGGCTCTTAGGGGGTGTTTACACAACACCATGACATCGCCAACTACTGGCCTGGCATGCATAATGCAGCAGTTTTTGTAATTTTCGCTGATCCGTGTGAACGGGGATCATTTTGACAACATCATTGCCTGTATGCAATTCTTTTTTTTTAACACAAAGGAAAAACTTTTCCATTTTTAGTACATCTTTGTCGTGTAAACGTTCCCTATATCTGAAAGAGGAATAACTGACATTATGAGGTTTTAGCTCATCTCCTATTGTTCACAGGGACGGATGAAGAAACCATCATTTCCATTCTAGCAAACCGCTCTGCATTCCAGCGAATGGAGATTAAACAAGCCTACTTTGAAAAATATGACGATGTGAGTCAGATCTTTGAAATGTTTATTGACAAATGCAAGTACATCCTTTATATAATTGTGTTTTTGTGAAAAGTACAATATTTATGCTGATCTAATATGGCGTAAATATAGTTTGTCTAAATTTAAAGAGGCTTGCAATAGCGAGCTAGCTTTGAAAGTATAAGATCCCATCCTCCCTTTAGAGCGTCTCCAACACCACACCTCCTTCAAAAGACATGAACATGTACAGCATGGAGCCTCACGAGAGACTGTGTGAACTACCTCATGTCTCAAAGCACATAACACTACAGTAATAATGAACATAAACATCTTAAAGAGTGCTGACCTGTACCACCTGACTGCTGTAGATTTATTTATGCAATGATTGGACAGATATTTTATGGCCCTACACCTTTCAAAGAGACGATACACATACAAATACATTTAGACCACTGATTGCTATCAGGATGTGAAGAGACTTTCAACCAGCATAGCAAAAAATTTGTCTGCAACAAATCGCCTACCCTGCCTTTTAAAGTGGCTTATAAGAACAAATAAATAACACTAATCTCATATATGGCATAAGCCATAGACCAGTGGTTTCTAATTTTCCTCTCCCAGCATCACATTGCATTGATTTAGACCGCATTAGGTAACTGGAGTAGTTTCTACCATTATGCTTTCACCCTTTTAATAATCGTGCAGAGCTCATGGAAAGCTGGAGTGTTGTATTGAACCATTAGCCTGACTTCGACATACTCAGATTCTAGTCAGAATGTGAGTCTGATAGTGCTCCGTTGGGCTGTGTTTATGGGGCGTATTTCAACCGAACCAGGAAAAAAATGCCTCTGCACTCAATTGGATAGACCGAAACCCGTATGAAGGACGGCAAAAACATCTTTCCGATCAACAAATGCCTTCGGCTGGCAAGTTCGGCTGGCATCCAGGCTATTGAACCATAGTTGTTCTTCATATCCCGTCTCTAAATAGACTAAAATGTTCATAACCAGCAATGTAACAAATTTATCTCGCATACAATCCCTTGAAATGTAATGTAATGAGAAATATGTTTTTTAGTTAAAAGTATTTTTAATTAATAACTTTTACTTCATATCATAATTCATTGATAGACTGAACCAACATACATCTATTTGAGTCTGTTTCTGGTTTGTTCTTTCGGTCTGTGGCCACATTGGAAAGGAGTTGAAGGAAGTCTTGAAGAATGAACTCACAGGAAACTTTGAGAACGCAATCATAGCCATGCTGGACCCGCCCAACATCTTCATGGCTAAAGAATTAAGGAGAGCCATGAAGGGTGCTGGGACAGATGAGGACGTGCTGGTGGAGATCCTCTGCACCAGCACCAATCAGGTTATAATGCACATCTGTGGTTATAATTTACATTATTAGATTGGGAGAATAGTCACACATTGTAAGCATTACTTACACAATATATATTTTTTCTTTAACAGGATATTTTGAATTGCAAAGAGGCATATGTGCAAGGTAAGCTTTAATCAGATACAAATTATTTTGTGATGTTATAAAATATAAAGAGACATGATTTTATTGTTGACTCATTATTGATGCTATGAAGTGCTCATTGCTGTGATGCTAATATTATTACTAGTAATAAAATAATACATTATTATAGTCATGTAACAGATATTTTGATCTCCAGTGTATGAGAGAGATCTGGAGGCTGATATTGAAGATGACACTAGTGGAGAAGTGAAGAATCTTCTGGTTTCTCTCCTAGAGGTAAAATACGAATATACTAATGAGTTCGTGTCCAGTAAGTTTGATACTAATAGTATTTAACAATGATTTGTACTGATAGGAAGAATGTAGCAGTGCACAAATGGGATGGATACTTGTACATTCAAACACTTTTTTTCCACATGTTCTGAGGCCACACATTTTCCTAATTTAATAAAACATTTTCCATATTAAATTACTTTATGAGCATGACAAGACTATCTGAAATCTTATGCAGCTGACTTGTTGCCTCGCTGACCTATCAGGGAGTGAATTAGCAGGCAGCGTTTGCATACGGAAGGCACCTTATGAAACTGATTTCAGAGAGACCTCTGAGGCAGCGTAACGGTTTAATGATCTACTGCAAAATAGAGAGAGCTTTGGTGATAATTAAGCAAGTATTTAATAACTAATCAATAGTGGAAAACGGTAACAGATGGATAATCAAGCTTTTTCTCCTAATACATTGAGATCATTGATACATTATACCTCTGATCTTTCTAAATTTAAGGTTCAGAATCCGGTTGTGTCTCACTCACTAAAAATTTGATCTCAGATCAGAAGATATTTTCAGTGGAATCAATGTTCAGTCCTTACACCAATAACTGGTAATCAAGCACATAAGCTGTTTTCTGGTCAAACATTTCAACAATGGGACCTTAAAGGAGTGCACACAATTATAGACCTCTTCATTGACAAAATATTTCCAACATTTGAACAATTAATACATAAATGTAATATTGATAACAAAGACTTTTTCAAATACTTGCAAATACGCAACTTTACTAAAGCAACATTTCCCTCTTTTCCCAATCAGCCTGAAGTAGGTCCTATGACCAATGTATTACTGAACAACCCACTCAAAAAAGGATCTATTTCTAGAATATATAATTACCTTTCACAGATAGATAGTACAACTACACTTGATCATAGAAAATATGCTTGGAAGGAAGACTTAGTAATAAACATCACAGACGACCAATGGACCGAAGCTCAAGAACGAGTCCACTCCTATACAGTTTGTATCAGACACGGTCTGCTGCAGTTTAAAATCCTACATCGATTGCACCTTTCCAAACAAAGACTGTCCAAGATGTTTGGAAAACCTGCCTCACTGTCAAGAGTGGACGCCTCTTGTGAGCGTTGTGGCTATGTCCCTGCTTCACTGGCACATACATTATGGGACTGTCCCCACATCTCCCTCTATTGGTCTAAAATAACTGAGACTTTGTCAGCAATTTTTAATGTTAGACTCCCAGCAGATCCAGTAATGTCACTATTTGGTGTTGTACCTACAGATATACGTTTTAACCACTCACAAATTAATGTATTGTGTTTTGTGATGTTGCTAGCCAGACGTTTAGTTTTATAAACTGGAAAAATGAAATTCCTCCTACTCATCAAAACCTTCTTAGAGACGTAATGCAATATTTACAATTGGAAAAAATTAAATATTCTTTAAGGAAGAAAGAACAAACATTTTACTCAATTTGGGAACCTTTTATTTATTATTATAATAAGTAAATTTGGATAGCCCTCCTAATACCTGATTTGATATATTTTTATTTAATACTTCAAAGTGTGTGCAGGATTTTTGTTCTGTTTTGTTTTCTGTTTACATTCATGCATATATAAATTTTCTATATGTAAGTGATTTGTAAAAAAGTGGAAAATGGTAATAAAAATTATTGAGAAAAAAAAAGTGGAAAACGGTGGTTAAAAACGTACATACAAACAAGCTACTAACCACAACTTTCAGACGCCATTTTTTTTATATTTAGTTTAACTGTCATCGCATGGAACGCACAGGATTGTGGGATACCAAAGGCAGCGAAGTAACATCTATGCTGCCTTCAAAAACCAATCAGATCTCAGGAGACAGGAAGTGAAGCTAACATTGGATTTAGAAGTGCCTTAATGCCTAGCTTTGAATGCAGCCTCAAAAGGCATTTGAAAACTTTTATTCCATTGCCACTGAATGAAACGATCAAGGCTTTTGTTCACTGGAAGTGGAACATGAATGTTGCCAAAGTCCCTTTAAGAATTAAGTGTAATTCTATAGTTTTTAATGGTGTAGAATTCCATTCCTAAAGTTTTTATTTGCATGCTACTGGATCTGCAGTTATAGTGCAGTATCAATGTATCAATTGAATCTACCAATGTTTGTTGGTGTTATTTGCTATGAACAACTGACTTTCACCTGCAGGCCAGCAGGGATGAGTCCTATGAAGTGGATGAAGCTTTGGCAGAACAGGATGCAATATCATTGTTTGAGGTGAGGATAACTCTGATGTTTAAATCTCTGGATTTAAGTAGTTTATAACTTTTTTTTAAAGTACTTTATATTTGGGTTGCCAAGTCCATGATTTTCCACGCATAATTGACATTCTTATAAAAGGTTTCCACAGGAGGATTATATTATGTTATGTTATTATATTATATTATCCATTTAACTCCCTTAAGCCTGTACTGCCTTGTCCGCGTTGACGCGCAATTACACATGCAGAGGGAGCATGTGAAACTTGAGGGAGGGGTTCTAGCAGACCAATCACTGCGCTTGCGTCCGCAAAGAATTGACGCGTTGTTAAATTTTTGGAGAGGTGCACGCCAGGGTACGCCGAATGGTACGCGTGCTATACACAGCCTACGACGTAGCTACTGCATGAGTTCGACGCAGAAGTATAAATGAAAACCAACGACGCAGAAGTATAAATCAGCCTTTAGTCCCGCCTTACTTTGTTTATACTTATCAGTATTGGTATATTGGTATGGCAAATCAAAGGAAATCCAAAAATGTCTAATAGGCACTCTAAAAATCTCTCAGAAAAAAAGGTACAAAAGCTGTCACTGGGGCGGTACCACTACGGAGCCCGGGAAGTCACCTGTTGGAAAAAAAACAAAAAACAATCCGTGGCGACGGTTTTGCAATCTGTCCGCTCAGTTTATAAACTGTACTCATGAATTCTCAAACTGTTCCCACGGTTTAACAAATCGAGCTCGCGGATTAATAAACCGTACCCACGAGTTCCTAATCCGCGCTCTCAGATTTGTAAACCGTGCCTTCAGTTTTTGCAATCTGTACCCACAAATTCATAAACCGTGCCCACGCTTTCGCAATCCGTTGTTGTGCCGAATTTCGACCCCCTGCCAAATTATTACCCCCCTCGTTAAAGTCAATACCTGATTGCTTAATCCTAACCCCACCCCTAATCTTAACCCCTCCCCCACAACTAATCCTAAACCTACCAATGCTAGGGGGGTAATAATTTGGCGGGGGTCGAAATTCAGCACAACACCGTTCCCACGGGTTTATAAACTGTACTCACGGTGGCTCGCCCTCGTTTTAGAAGAACAGCAGGAGATACGTTGTTAACGAATCTTATTGTATAGCCTATTGTTTTATTGTGTATAAAGTGGAATACATCAAATTGTCTTAACTGCGTCTGTATGATTAAAATGAATGAGGCCCTTTTTAAAAAATATATATATTAGCCTATATATAAGTTTTATATATAGGCCTAATATATTCATATATTCGATATTTTTTGTTAATATATCTTCATTACCTAATAGATATAACTATACAAATACAAAAAGTAGTAAAAACACATCTAACAGAGCATAAGTTGTTTATTTTTTTTAATTAACAAAATGCCAATCTTCATCCTTATTACAAAAGATACAATATATCCCGTGCTAAAGCGCATGCATAAATCTTGCCGCAAAAGTAGGCTAATGATAAGAAATGTGTCTGAACAAATAACGAGGCATTTTAATTGTTTATTAATAAACTAATGCTTTCTAAATCAGGCAGCTGACATATCTCCATCTCCGCTGTAAAGGGGATGCACCTTTCATACGGATTACATAATCAGATGGGGCTATTTACTTTCGATTCTAATTTGTTCGTTTAAAAGTGGACATTTCAAGCTTTAGGTATTTTTTAATGTCTGTGAGGCTAGTATACACTGTTTTTCAGTTCATTTATGAGATGCTCTCCAGTTCACGGAGACCATGAACGTTATTTTACAAAAGCACATCGTTTTCTTGTTATTGTGAATTTACACAAATGAAATTAGTTGCGAATGATGTATTATTCTTTACTGTATAAGCAGAAATTAGGGAGTATTTAAAGTTGTTTCCACTGTTGATAGGAAAATGTAAGTCGCCGGCGCCTCCATGTCATGCAGTGCGCGCTCCACATAATGGTGGAATGTGTTGGAATAGACGATTTGATATGAATGATGAGCGTCAAAATCGTGTGGTTATTTGTGATAATCCTAGCCCTTTATTATTATTGTCTAAATAATAAATTATTAGACTGACATTGTGACCGACTGTGACTGTATTATGGCTGACATTTGACGAATTGCTTTGTTCCTGTTTTGTAAGTTTTGGACAAAAGTGTCTTCTAAATATGTAGCATAAAATGTAATCAGAAACAATAATAAGAATAATTATTATTATGTGTATAACTATAAATGAGTTCACTTAAGACAGTAATATGTTTATCATAAAATAATTTATGAATGCTTTATTTTTAAGCAAAAATTATGCAAAAAATGTAGGCCTATTTTATCCAAAACTGTAAAAGGTTATAGGTATAGCCTATAAAAATAAAGCATTGATAAATTATTTTATGACAAACATATTACTGTATTTTCTAAGTACAATTTATAGTTATAAACTCAAATAATAATAATATTTGATGCATAGATATAATGCAAGATATATTAAACACAATGCAATGCTGCTACGTATAGGCTACCGCACAGTAACAGACGGCCTGGTTGAATCTGGGGAGGAGGAGCCACAAATCCGTGAGTACAGCTTATAAACCCGTGGGCACGGTTTATGAATTTGTGGGTACAGATTGCAAAAACTGAAGGCACGGTTTACAAATCTGAGAGCGCGGATTAGGAACTCGTGGGTACGGTTTATTAATCCGTGGGCTCGATTTGTTAAACCGTGGGAACAGTTTGAGAATTCATGAGTACAGTTTATAAACTGAGCGGACAGATTGCAAAACCGTCGCCACGGATTGTTTTTTTTTCCCAACAGGTGACTTCCCGGGCTCCGAAGCACGGGTATATTGGTATGGCAAATCAAAGGAAATCCAAAAATGTCTAATAGGCACTCTAAAAATCTCTCAGAAAAAAAGGTACAAAAGCTGT
Source organism: Meda fulgida (assembly GCA_030578275.1). Lineage (NCBI taxonomy): Eukaryota > Metazoa > Chordata > Actinopteri > Cypriniformes > Leuciscidae > Meda > Meda fulgida. The sequence goes on from CM060617.1 coordinate 25,992,928, forward strand.
CACTGGGGCGGTACCCCTTTATACTCCTTCAGGGTAAATATAAGCACCTTAAAGGTACATTTCAGTACCTAAAGTGTACATGCCAGTAACCTAAATAGTACATAGTAGTAGTTTCTGAAAGGGCACCATCCCAGTGACATCTCTTGTGCCTTTTTTTTCCTATAGCATATTTTGTGTTTTGGTATTAGGCTCGTTTTGGACTATATTTGATTAATTGTTTGATTATCTTTGTCAAACAGACCTGGCAACCCCAGTTATTTTGTTACATGAATGAATGATTATGTGGTTGGTTTTCAACAGGCAGGTGAAGGACGTTTTGGGACAGATGAGTCCACTTTCAGCTACATCCTCACTCACAGGAACTACCTACAGCTTCAGGCCACCTTCAAGATATATGAAACTGTACGGTCAAACACCAGCTATGTCCAACGCTGCTTTACAACAACTGTTTCAACATTCTTTCTGAGTTTCTGGTTCCTCTTTTGTTTTCTTTCCATAGCTCTCTGGAACAGATATCCTGGATGCTATAGACAGTGAGGCTACAGGAACATTAAAGGACTGTTACATCACTCTGGGTAACTATAACCATCCAAACTCTGAAAAGCCTTTAGGAAATATGTTTCTTCTTTTGAATCAAAGAGTCATGTTGCTGTTCAAAGTAGTGACCGTAAGCTACTTTGAAAGGATAAAGCTATTTGATAGCCTTTTCTGCTCGCATCACACTGTGATTTGTTTTTGTTTGAACAGTGCGATGTGCTAAAAATCCGCAGCTATATTTCGCCCGCCGTCTGAACGCTGCGATGAAAGGAGCTGGGACAGATGAGGACACGCTCATACGTATTATTGTGGGACGCTCTGAGGTAGACATAATTCTGGACTTGAAAACACAATGAATAAGATTCTTTTGATGGAAATAATAATCATATTTTCTTTTCAACGTTCACATTCACCTCTAGGTGGATTTGGAGACCATCAAGGACATGTACTTGGAGAAATATGATGTTACCCTAAAGGATGCCCTGAGCTCAGAGTGTGGCGGTGACTTCAAGCACCTCCTAATAGAAATACTTCACTGAGTCTCCGCCAGGTGGAGCCAATAACTAATAATAAAAAAGAAGGATCATACAACACTGCCTGAAAATACATGCACAATCACTTAGGATCACATCTTTGTGTCAAGGGAGCACACATATGCTCGATTTTGTCATTGGTGCAATTTAGGAATTTGATCATTTGAAATAACATGATTATTACCATAACACTTTCCTAAAACTAAAGAGCTGCTCAGTTTGACGGTTTTAGAGTCTTTATTGCAGTAAATTTGACTTCTGCATTAACTCATTACACACGTGCCTTGAGAAAAAAGTTATGAGTAACAGTTCAGTATTTCATCATCCATTTAACTATGGAGCGCAAAGGGTGGTCCTTCATTTAAAGCTGTCTTTTCACAAGGGATCTTTGTATCTATAATTCAAATATGTATGTCTTTACTATATTGTACCAGTTACATGCTAATTTTAAAATTTTAAAAATTGTTAGTACTTCAGTGTTTGACAATGCTTTTTAAAACTGGGCATTTCTCTTTTTTTGAACAGCAGTTGTTATACGGTGGTGACTGTTAATATTGTAAAGCAGCCATGTCAACCTATTATTGCAATGCCTCAGAATATATTTGTTTTTAAAGATAATATAAAAAAGATTGTGTGTAGAAGAAATGTACTAATAATATCAGAGATGTTAGAGACCACTAGTAGCCAAATAATATTGAGTGTATGGCAAGCTGTTTAAGCATGAAATACCCCTGGCTCGTAATTTAGTTTTGACTATAGTCAACATTCCAATTGCAGATAACGATTCTGCAATTTTGACTCGTCGTAATTGGAATTAAGATGTCTACAACATGATCATGACTAGTAATTTTCATTGAAGATATCTACAATGCTACAGTCATAATACACATTCAAGATATCTACAATGCTATATTGACTAGTCATATTCTTCCATTGTATGGCAAGCCGTTTTGGCATTTAAAACTACTACATATAAAAGCTTATATCCATAAATATATTTTGGATAGTTACAATTTGACGAGTCATATTTCTAATTTGACAAGTCAGAATGATAATTAGAGATATCTGCAATTAATTGCACTAGTAAGAAATCTGATTCGAGATATCTCTAAATACTTTGTCAAAACTCCAATTAAGATATCTGTAATGATGTCATAGATATCCTCAATTGACGTGTCACATAAGCAAAGGTAATTTAAGATTTCTCTAATTCAGTTTCGACTAGTCACAATTATATTTTAAGATATCTGATTTGTACCTGTTCCTAGTCAAATCTGCTGTTGTGTGATGTGAGACTAAATTTATTCCTGTCAGCCTCTCCCGCCTAATGCTCATTGCTAACAACAGTAGTCTGCTTTTGTTGTCACGGAAAGAAAAGCTCCTGGATGATTTACTTCTGGGATTATTAAATAATATCTGGATGCATTCATGTGGTAAAAGGTCTCCAGCATGCATGTAGCGCTGTGATTTTAATTGAATCATGTGGCAAAACGGACCAACTAAAGTGCAATGTTCAATAAAGACGGGAGAACCGTAAACTGCTCGTCTGAATTTATTTATTATATATTTTGAAAAGACGTGAGTGAAGAACAATGGAATTTTAAACCAGAAATGTAAAAAAAACCTTACAAATAAACGTGTGACGGACAAGAAAGTTTCAGAATCAAGGCAGACCCAGTGAAGGTGAAGGCTGATTTAAGTTAATAAAAGTTTAACTGGCATTAATGACATTGATTAGTACATTACTTTATGTATGGATTGTGCTTTCTATGTTGATGCAGGTTTACTCGTGTTTTTATTTTAATACTTTTGAATTATGTCTCTATAAAGCAGTTTAAAATGACCCAAAGATGCTGGACCTTTATTATACAATTCTGAGACAAAATGGCAGTTTAGCAAAAGTGTATTTGCATGCATGTTTCAGATATCTATAAAGGAATTTTGACTAGTCAGAATGTTGATTCCAGATATCTACATTGAAATGATTCCTAGTCACAAAGCTAAATGCAGATATCTTCAAAGAAAGGTATTCCTGGTCAAAAATCAGATTGAGATATGATTATATAATTAAATAATTAAATTTATTGATAAAAAAAAATAATTAAATTGCAGATTTCTTTAATTAAATTTGACTGAATAATTCCAATTCAAGATATCTCTTTAAGTTTTGCCTAGTCAAAAATCCAATTCAAGATATCTATAATTGTAATTTGATTAGTACTAAATTACTTTCATATATCTACAAATGTATTTTGTATATCTTTAAAAATGATGAAAGGAAGATATCTTCAATTTGATTATGACTAGTCAAAAACCATTTAGGTCAGGTCTTGAATTATAATTTTTTTCTAGTAATAATTCAGTAAATATAGTAATTTTCTGTAAAAATTTCTACTAGTCAAAACTCCAGTGGAAGACAATGGAAGAATATGACTAGTCAAAACAGCAGTGTAGATATCTCGAATGTATATTATGACTAGTCATAATTACATCGTCTTAATTCCAATTACAACAAGTCAAAATTTGAATTGAGATAGGCCTATCTGGAACTGGAATAGTACAGCCTGGGGTATTTAATGCTAAAACAGCTTGCCATAACCAATGAGCATTAGCTGTGTCGTCCACAAGTCTCGTGCTTTTGATCAGCGCAGTCAGTGGAGAGCAATTGCACTTGACTGCAGAATCCGACACGTCCGCCTCGCCTTCGCAAGAGTTTTTTTGACATACGTCAGCATGACATTAGAGCAAGTCGGACTACACTCTGACACATTTCTACACGGCTTGCATCTTGTGGTGATCACCGGTGATCCTAAACTAACAACCATCTCGTAATTACTGCAAATGCAGTGAGTTTGCTTCTTTCTTCTCTGAGAAAATCATTAATATCAGAAAGGCGATCAGCATATCCGTGAGTTGCACTGAGGTCAGACAGATCAGACCACACCCTCAGAAAGTTATGTCTGATCTCGAAGAAATTAATGGTAACATTTTGAAAGAAACAGTACAGCACCATAGACATCAACCTGTGCCCTCGACACAATCCCCACTTCCTTTTTCAAAACTGTGTTAAACTGCTAAACTGCTAAGAAGCAGATCTCCCAGAAGTGGTAAATTCCTCACTTCTCTCTGGGACTTTTCCAAAGTCCCTTAAAACTGCTATTGTCAAGCCCCTCCTGAAAAAGAGTAATCTGGATAGCAACATATTGAGCAATTGCAGACCGATCTCAAATCTTCCTTTCATTGGCAAGATCATTGAGCAGAGTCCCTCAAGGCTCAATTCTTGCGCCACTCCTGTTCAACCACTACATGTGCCATGTGCCAAAACTTTCTTCAGTTAGAAAAAGAAAAAACTGAGGTCATTGCGTTTTAAGTATTATTACTGGTATATAAATCACTCAATGGCCTATATATAAATATAAATATAAACAGTATATAAACAGATCACTCATATCATTAGGATCACATCAGCTAGAAATACCAAGGCCATCGTGAGTCCTTTTAGCTACTATGTACGCCGCAGCTGGAACCAGCTTCCAGAAGAGATCAGATGTGCTCCTACAGTAGTCACATTCAAATCCAAACTCAAAACCCATGTTTAGCTGTGCATTCACTGAATGAGTACTGTGGGTTAGGGTTAGGTACGTCCGACTGACTACATTTTATTTTTGCATCCTCCTTTTAATTCTAAACTGAATTCAAATGGCACTGAGAATTGGGTAAGAGACAATCATAAATTAACTAATTGGGGAAATTGAGAGATGAAACCATGCTGATGACCTGGGTCTGTGGTGGAGTAGTGAGTTTGATGTGTAATTAAACTAGATGTTCTTGGGGGTGTGGACTGGATCGACTCCATTCCTAGAGCTTCCGAACAAATCTTTGGGGTGCGGACTGATGGGGCAGTGAACCCGAAGTTACCCAGTGAGAATTCCAGTGGTACTGGTGGATTTCCACGGGAAATTCGAGCATGTCTTTGCGTCATTACGTCACATCTGTACACATAAAGAAGGAGTTTCGGCTAGTAGGCTATATTGCGTGTGAGGATGTTGGAGGTGGAGATTTATAGCCCTTTCTCACAGCATTTGATATAATTGAACTTATTAATTTGATTGAGGATCCAGAAAGGTTCAAATGACCATCAGCAGTGACAATTGGAGATTCACCCGTTGTGAAATGCAAGACTTCAGACTGGCCACAGAAAAAAAGAGACTGCACCGAGCCCATGCGAAAACAAGGATATTATCGGAAGGCCGTTAAATGTAGTCATGCAATGCTGATGTTGTTATCATTAACAACTTGAGAACAAAGTATAATTTGCACGGTTTGATGTGATATGATACGCGATCGTTAGATTTAATCAGCGCGATTTACTGCAGTGCTTTTTCCCCTTAGTTGGTCAGAACAAAAGTGGATGTTACTTACTTGTTCAGATGACATTTTCCGGTGAAAAATCTTATGTTGGTCATACTTTCAGAAAGTAGAATCTGTGATTCCGAATGACAGTATCCACACTGGCGCAGTGACTGACAGCCCATCTCCTCAAAACATTGGATTAATCCGCGTTGTGCCGTGCCGAGGCACAACCCACATGAAGTTGATAGTCTGCAATTGCAGATTTCGAACAGAGATGGCGACAAAGAGGAATAACTACAGACTGCAGCTTTAAATCTTAAATTGTTGTTTTTTAATTATTGTAATCTTTAGAGGTTTCTGCCAGTGAAATGCAGTGAATGGGCTGAGGGTGGTATTTAGCAAGGTTTGAAGCAAACGTATTGATGAACGTATACTGGAGATCATCTGCTTAATATCACAGAATAGATATCTGAAATTGGAATTTTGACTATTCAAAACTACTAGTAGAGCCAGGGGTTTTAAGGGGTATCTGCCACAGTAGCAGGTACAATTCAGATCTGAAAATATAATTTTGACTAGTCAAAACTGAATTAGAGATACAGTTTGTCTAATCACATTTGATTAGTGTATGTATGACGTGTCAGTTGAAGATTTTATGACATCATTACAGATATCTTGAATAGTACTTAGACTAGTCAAAACGTTTTTAGAGATATCTCGAATTGAATTTCTCACTACAGTGCAATTATAATTGTAGACATGTTTAATTGTCATTCTGACTAGTCAAATTATAAATAGGACTTGTCGAAATACAATTTTAACTATCTAAGAAATATTATGGATAGTCAGACCATATAGGCTATGCCAATTCTGCCTGCCGTATTGAGTGTGCATTATCAATAAAGCATGTTGTAAAGCAAAATAATAATAATAATAATAAATTCCCCGTAATTCAATTTTTTCGTTATTCATACTTTGAGACTTGTAAAAGATAGCATAGGGGTCAGTGGACATATATAAAAAATATAGCCTACATTCTTTTTTATAAAATTCAAAGCTTAAAAGGTATGAACATTAATTAATGATATATTTTGCATAATATTACCGTTTATAATGCTTGTTAATATTACTAATGAAAGTAAAATGTAGAGTAACACTTGATTTTGATGGTCCAATTTTAAAATTCTACTGACTTGTCAACTTATTCTACTAACCCAAAGCTGGACCCTAGTCCGCTTATACTCTAATGAGAGTTAGTTGACATGTTGCAAATTAATGAGTTAGTTGATGTATAGTTGCAAAGTTACTTAATGTCTAAAGTGGACTATCAAAATAATGCTCTTTTCAAATTGGGTTAGCTGAACGTTTGAGTTGGAGACCCCATGGGAAAACATTTGGATCCACAGTGCTGTAAATATTATATTCATTACGTTATGTAAGTTCAAAAATGAAAAATTCTGCTTCATCTAATTTCCTGCTTGTATGACTTTCCTTCCAAGCAACACTATACTCCATTGACTGTCAAAAAAGTATCTGAGATATATTTTTAAATATCTTCTTTTGTGTTACACAGAGGAGAGAGAATCATGCAGGATTGGAATGGCATGAGAGTGAGTAAATTGTAATAGAATGTTTAGTTTTGGGCGAAGCATCACTTTAAAAGCCTCTACTCTCTGATACATCCACTAAAAAATTAAATAATATATGAATAATTTAATAATCTACTCTCAGTCTTACTGGCTGAGACAATGTATAGGAATAGTGTAAAAATAAGATTTAAGCTCCTCCAATGAGCTTTAAATGTATCCAGGTGTTTCACTTTAAGTCAATACTTCAACACAACAGTAGAATTATTACATCCTCTAACACTGAACCTGAACTGTCACTTCACCAGACATTTAACCCTTGCACTGAGAGAAAGCAATAAAGTTCATCTCATCTGTCCTGACAGAGGGAAAAATAGACTCTTGATTCACATTTCTCAGGTTAGCATCTAAATCTCTATACATTATGTTGCCAACATTTGAGTGTTATGTTCTAAGTGAGGTAGATATTTGTAGCTAAACAGATATTTGCATGTCTGATTTTCTAGGTTAAGCATCTTTTTCTCGTTTTTTAACCACTGATTAATTCCCACCTGCGTGAAATTTTAGAGGGGCTGTATGGTGAGGGCCGTCTGTGAGAACTGACCTGACCCTGTTAAAGTAGCCATAATTCAGTGCTTCACGTTAGCCCTTTGAAAGACTCAGTCACACTCTTCTCCTTGTAGAATAACTTTAGATCAACGTCATCCCCTGCTCCCAGTGAAGCTTTAATATTAACCAAATGTCTTGGAAAACCGCAAGTCTGTGTACATGCTTCCTAAGAGTATAAACCTATTTTCAGCCCTAGTTTGGCTTCAGTATACGGTTTCTTTTACCGTCTTTTTATAGAAATCGTAAAAAAAAAATAAGGTGTATTTGTACAAGTATTTGTTGTATTATTATTTGCGATAAATTAAATGTCATAATTTCTGCTTTGAGAATAGTAACACAAAAAAATAAAGGAGGCCAAAGGGCTGCTTTTATCCTGTTTTGATAAAACCTGCATATTAAAGAGCACGATCAAAGACATCTGGTTCTGTGTGCCACAGACCTGCATTTGATTCCCACTACCAACAGAAAATGTTTACCACCCTTTTCTGGTAAAAAATAAAATAACAACAACATGTTGTTGAAAGTTTTATTCAAAGATACAGGCAAGATACAAAACATGCTGTAAGATGTCCCATTATTTAAGGTGAGGCAAATAATTAGGGAAATATACGTAGATAATACATTTGTTGAATGCTATGAAGTGCAAATATAGTAAAAAGAAAATACCTGATTGGAACTTGTAGATGCAAACATTTTAATAACATTTTAAAATAAAACCATACAACAACCTATCACAAAAAGATCCGTAAATAATAATAATAATAATAATAATAATAAAAAAGAAAGAGTAAATTAATCAAATTTTCTCAACTTTTTTTTTAAATCATACGTGATGACACAATGCCACTTAAAACCTAGAAATCTACTTTGAAGCAAAATTTTCTTTTTTTACTATTTGGTTGTACAGGTTAGAAAATGATTTAGAAATTAAGCTTAATCAACGACTATTTGATGCCTAAATAAAACCGTCATCCAAAAGTACCTCAGCTATTTCCTGCATAAAGACAGTAAAAACATCAGCATGTTAGCTTGACGTCATGCTAGATGAATCATGCTATGATCATGCAGCTGTCCAGAGGATAGAAATGCTACTTCCTGCATCATGGGCGATTTGGTTGATGCGCCCTCTCACACAGTCCACTGTAGCGAAGATTACAGTGCCGTTACGCACCTGGAACGATCCTCTCAGTCCCACGCTTGCCCATACACTTCCCTCCGGCATGTGTCCACTAATCTGTTGAGCTACAGGGGCTGGCTGAACCCCCTGAGACCCACTCTGTTGGAGCAAGGTGAGTTTGATTAAACTGCATGAGTGGATAAGCCGCAGATCTAAGGCCACACTTGCTGTCCCTGCTTCCCGAAAGATGAAGTCTCTGTGATCTTTGGTTCCAGCAAGTGCAACTTGCAGAACTGCTGGAGTTGTCTGATGGAAGAACAAGGGCTTATTCCGCACTGCACCAGAGGGGAGACTCTTCATAGACACGGAGGCAGACATGGCTGTGGACACAGCCGAAGGGATCCACACCAGACTGAGCATGCTAATCCCAGAGTCGTCGCCAAAGTAGCGCACATTGCACTGTGCGGGTGCAAGGATCTCGAAGGTGAGCATATCCCCAGAATCCACAGTAGTGGCAGCCGACAGAGATATAGACGTATCTCTGTAATGAACACCAGGCTTGAATGCACGGGTCAGCTCAGCACTGCTTAAGTTGTGGTTCACATATGCAAGTAAGTAGAAGCCCTCTGAGATGCAGGCTTGACCCATTGAGTACAATGCTTGCTGAAGGACGAACTTTACAGTGCCACTTTCCCTGAAGCGCACCCCACGATTGTCATGGGTCAGGCCGACCATGTAAGGGTCGGAGATGGATGAGGTACGGAAGGCAGGACGGTAGTTGGTGTGGTAATGCGCAGAGGCAACGGCCTGAGCAGTCATAGCAACTGCACCTGTGTCATGGGACAACCAGAGCAGGCTGAATGGTGCTATTAGGCTGCTCTGAAAGTGCACGTCTTCATTGTCTTGGCTACACTGGTTGGTGGCACTCTTGAGAGAAAGGTAGAGCATATGACCTGGCTCCACACCAGCTGCTCCACTCACACTGGCACTCTGGAGAGACTTTCCCTCCCGCTGCTCCAAACGCATGCCACTCAGATCCCGACCTTCACCTTCACTGGCATTTAGTCGCAAACATGCTTGGACAAAGCTGCGGCAGCCATGTCTTAAAGCAAGGTTATGGTCGACCCAAACAAGACCATGCTGGTGGAGTACTATCCAACCATCAGTGCTGGAAAGAAGGCTTCCGTCACTATTGCCACGGATATGAAGTTGCTTATCAGGAAACTCACTATCCTTGGCTATGTCAACATTACCAGACCAGGAAAGAGAGAGTCTGCTTTCAGAGGGGTTGGTGCACACCGCATCACTCATGGCCGAACATGGGGACGTCATTGGCTGAGAATCGCATTCTGTACAGGCTTGACACTCTTCCATCTCAGAATTGTAAAAATAAGACTGCCCACACATCCCAGCAGCTGCTTCCCTCTCTGACATGCCGGAGCAGCGGAATCCTCCTGAAACAATGCAGTATGATTAATCTCTTAGGAAGTTAATCTTAAACAAATCTGGAAGTCTGGTAGGCAGCTTACCTGGTGTGTTGAGGCACTGGTTGCGTTCTTTACATATGTTTGGCATCTCTAGGCATTCGTCTCTGTCCTATTGGACAATTTTAGTCGTCATATTGTACTTTTTAAGTTGTTTAACTTATAATTTGACTAAAAGCTTTGACATCAAGTGTTGTTGACACATTTATTTGTTTGAATAAACTACATTAATTTAATTTGATTGCACCATCAGGGCTTGACATTAACACCCACCAGCAGTGGCGCGTAACGTAGTCAGTCCTACTAGCCACTTTGGCATGTTGAATTTTATATATAATATACATTTTTCAACTTATATTATATATTTTATAAACAATCCATTCATTCCAATCATTTCAATCAACTCAATCATGTCATCAAACAATTACCATGTCTACCCTATCAGCACGAGAGGAAGCAAATATAGATTCACTCTGTCAACTCACCTAACATTCCTTGACAGTTTTCAGCATCCCTCCACCAGCCCGACTCCTCACTCCTGGCTTATTCTTTTACAGCCAGGAATACGGGGGGAGTACTCTGGGTTCGGGCCGAATACCTAGCCCGGAGCCCTCTCCTCAGACAGCACACCAAATACACATTTATTCTATCTGACTCATTTGTAAGTGTGAACTCATGAATTAAAAAGGCATCTGAAATAATAAACTAAGTACAATGTTGTGTTGTCAAAAATATAGATTTGTTGATACATATTAATACTGAAATATCCTAAACGTTTCCAATACTTATTTCACGCAGAATAGGTACTCGATATCAGCTGTGCTTTCTCTCGCTCTCATGATCTCTCCGACAGCGAGTTGACACACAAATCCGCCTCCCCTCACTCACTCGTTTTAATTTGCTTCGGATGAATATTGTTTATGTTACAGGGCTTGAATTTCGGCATGGGATTGCACGTATTGCACATAATTTTACTCATTACTGCAGATTTTGTGCTCACACCCAAAGTGCATGCACATAAAGCCATTTCTCAATACTAAATTAGTTATTGTTCGCTGCTTGAACAGTAAAATACACACAAAATAATGTCGGCCTTGTCGAGTATTCACGTAAACACAGTCAGATACGTTTTAAGTGAATGTAAACAGTTGAGAAAGAAAACACGTGTAACAGTATAATGGATCCGTGCATCAGGTCTTTAAGTGACAGCAGCCTAATATACTTGCTGCCAAATCATGAGATAATATTAAAAATATCTATGGCAGTTTTCCCCCATGGTATTGATGTCAAAATTTGACCAGTGAAAATGCGGAATGGCTTGTAACTTTGACAAACCACTAGCCATAGTGGCTGGTGAGCAAAAAAGTTAATGTCAAGCCCTGTGCACTATGTATCTGATCAAAGTGACCTTTTTTAAATATACATAAACCTCAATGACAACAGCATACCTGGCAAATCCTGTCGGCATGAATCGAACACTGAGCCACCAGAAAGAATCCTGGAGGGCAGACAGTGCATTTCTCACAACGTGGTCGGTCTGCACTGAAGTCGCAGTACTCATCTGCTTGGCAGAATCCACAGCCAAGTAGAGGTCTGTCAGCATCCGTAACACTAGCATCCATGTTCATCTTATGCATTGTGAAGGCCTCCTGAGAATAGGTTCTAACCTGGGATTGGAGACCATGCAAATGGCTCTCAGAGACTCCGTGCGGGCCGTGTACAGATACCTGTTTGAAGCTATCGAGAAGAAAACTGAATTGGGTCTTGACTTCCTCCATCTTTTCAAACATAATCCGTTGCTGGTCCAGTATTTCCCTTTGGTGGGCTAATAGAGCTCTTTGCTGTTCTCTCAGTGTGCTCTGAATTTGCTTAACCTCAGCTTGCTGTCCCTGCAGCTGGGCCACCAGTTTATCTTGACCTTTTGCCAAATGCAAATGCAACACCAATGCATCTTCAGAATGGACCTCATTTGTGCCTGGTCAAAAAGGAAAAACATGACATTGAGTCACATTTCAAGCATGCTTTAATATTGTCACGGAATTGACATGCTTCCACAAACTGCCTGAGGAAGTAGGCAACATGTAATCAATTTTGCATGGGCATCAATGCTTAGTGTGCAATTTAACAACTGTAATATCACTATTACGAAAACACCCAGCACCCAGCACCCTGGAATAAATAATTCTATAATTTTTTACCTGGTTTAATGTCGCATGTTAACTGAATTCCAGCTGATGGCCCCCCTCGAGTTCCTAACTCCGGAAATTCCCCCAATACTTGTTCGGCTCTGTCTTGCATATGGACAAAAGAAAGTCTGCTTCTTTCAACATCTGACCCTCTGATGCAGGCATCTCCAACACAGGAATGCTGTTTGGGATCTTGTCGCATCCTTGCAGGCAGTTTACAACCGATTCCTTTGCACTCTTTAGTATCATTATTTGTTGGTCTTGGCGAGCCATGGCAACCCCTTCCCGTGCATCCCTGTGGGGTGAACACCTCAGCCGTGATGGTCCTTGGGTTTTCTTTCGGACTGCCACTTCTGCTGTCCTGCGGATGTATTACTGTGTAGGGAACCGATGGGCGTCTTGGAGCATAAACTGAATATCTGCTCTGGTGATCTGGTGATCTGGATGGAGACCTCTGGCAGTGCACTCCTGTGCAAATTCCACTCATCATCAGACAAATGAGAAATAAAAACCTTTGAGTTTCCATCGCAGCTCGTGCACTGTGTAAAGGAAAATGCTAAAAGACACTTAAACTTGGGTCCCGTGTAATCCAGAGAAGGAATCAGTACGGAGTCAAACACATGGTGAGTTTCGACATTTGTTTCCAAACTGTGAAAGCAAAAAATCTGAATAAAACAAACATTTTAAAGATTTAAAGCAGTAATATTTTCTGTCTGGAAGGGAACATGTGCTCTGCAACCTGTGGTGGAAGTTCTGAGGAAATTTCTTTATGTGGCATTCCACACACTTAATTGGCAACAGGTTTCTCCAAGCCTCAGTTAACCCATAGAGTTCCCATGATACTTTTACATGTACGATTTTTAAAGAATTTAAAAATCTGCTCCATGTTAGACAGGTAAATGTAGAGAGCATAGCTTTATCATGGTGTTTGATGGACACAGATTCAAAGGGGAATTGAAATCATCACCATCCTCATCAGTTATTATTGTTTAGGTTTTACATTCATTTCTTTATTCATTTCAAATAATTGGAAATCACATTAATTCTCACAAATATTAAACTTAAGTTCATAAAGTCTCCAATCTGGTAATGTATAAATATTCATCCCAATCTATTATGAAACTGAATATGTAACTGAAACTATTATGAAACTGAAAATGTAGTATATTTCACTATTTTTTCACTGATATATTTGTCTCCCAATTCTGTTCACTTGTAAAAAAAAAAAAAAAAGTTACCAGTCCCCTAGAAATACATCAATGAGAATAAATCACCGTTTGAACCCTTACACTTGGTAGTACAGGGTTAATTCTATGCTTAAGCATCTGTAATTACAACCAACATATTTAATTACAACTGACATGTGTTTGTTTTCATCTGCCAGCCATAACCTGCTGTGGGACCATTTAAAGCTTCTGGTGTTAGTTAGAAGCAGCTCCCACACACATTCGACTAGCCATGCACACATCTCAAATGCAACTTGTGAAACTGTGAATTATATGTTTATATGTATATATTATATGCTTGTCTTCATTATGCCCTTTCATGATTTGGCAGATGCACTGCATATAAACCTACACACACTACTGCAAATGATTTGTAATAATAATATTTTTGTGTATATTAATTCAAATGATTTTTTTGGGGGGTGTTTCATGATTCTTTTCATAATTTCTCCATAAAATGCATGCATTTTTATTCACAAAGCATGTGGTCAACAGAGGCTCCTAAACACCTCAACCCAGGATCTCAGAGATTCCCCACTAGAACAAACAGATGTGGCTGCCGAGCTCTTGGCAACGCAGGAGAAACCAGACCTGGCTGTTTACATCCTGTTTTCACTTTCATATGGTAAAAATAGATGTTGTCCTTTCTCTTAAAAGTACTCATTAAAACCTAATGGATGTCTGTTTTCTCTTGCATTTATTGCATGTGTTCTTGGTATGACTGTATAAAAATATAACTGTATTATATTTTACAGGAAATTGGGTTTGTTGAACTTAGGTTTGTTCCACATTTCTTACTTGATTATAGCCTAATTCAGTTGACTTTATCAACTATGATCAAATACATTCCATTGATCCACAGCATTTGGTTTCTTTAGATATTCTATAATATTCTGTGGTCTTACACGTACTGTGCCAGGCAATAAAAAGTATTCTGTTCCCTATTTGATTTTCTCACTGTACCAAATTTTACCTCTTACTTTGATATTTAGTACTTTTTGATGTCTGAAAATTAGAAATTTCAACAAAACATTACTTTATATTAGAAAATGTTCGTTCTTGCAATGCATGCAGGCTCTTTGTTGCGCTCTGGAAGAAATGTCTAATGAAAACAATGTCCAAATGATTCATAAAAGTAAACACATTATAAAGCTTCCTCTCCATCATGTACATCAAAGTAGGATCGCACCCACTGCTTTCATGAGAAAATCAGGCAAGCTTTAAGTGTGGGATTAAGGTTTGCTTATGAAACTTGAGCATGTAATTAGTGTATTAGGACCACAAGCTGAACTCAGTGAGGTCTATATACACTCACAAAAGTTCATTTCATTCTTCAAATCTGACTGGACGAGAGGCGTTGCAAGTGAGCTGATATTTCACCATTAGCACTAGGACTTTTTACCTTATCACTCTCGTCTCTGCGTGCGGGTTCTAGACAGACTGTCAGTCTGTTATGGTGGGATTTTTCAGTGATTTCAGGTTACATTATTACGCAAATAATTCCACTTCAGATGCAGCTCCTGTGCCACCTCCGCAGTAAAAATATGTTTTGTTGATTCTGATTTCATTTGATTGGTATCAGCCTAAATTTAAGAATTTGATTGCTATAAAAGATGACAAATTTTAAAAGGTTAGAAAAAAAAATTGCCTCTGCAAATGAACTTTGGAAAAGTTCATTTCTCTCACTAATGGTATGCAATTCTTAAGTTTAGGGGAGACCAGGGAGTGTTGTAACAGTCAGTTTGACAAGTCAGAAAAGAGCTGTGGTGATGTCATCAATATCATAAACTCCCATCATCTGTTTGAGCTCACGGGAGAAGTATGTGACTTTGAGCAACATTGTAGATTTGTAGATTGCCTTGCAATCATTGTATTGTAGATACAATAATTTGAATTATATAACCTAAAGTAGCCATTTTTCAAGTTTAATTTGATGCTTTGCATTTATGCTAACTTCAGTCCCACATGCTAAAACAGTTATCTTAAAAACAGTTTAATAAAATAGTTTGATAAAAATGTTACAACCAACCCCTTATGATGATTCCAATGAGTCTATTTATCAATCACATCTACTGTTGAGACTAAGTCACATTAGGTTTTTGTTGCGCATCAAGTGATTTATGTGGTGTTATGAATGTAGTTTATTTATGCGCATGTCTTCTAAGAGATATCTGCAATTGTAATTGGACTAGAAAGAAATTCGTTTGCCACAATTTAAAAAGTATGTTATAGTACAAATGTGTGTTGAATGTAATCCATAGGCCTACTACATTCACCATGTTGTCATCGTGATGTGACCAGCATCTGCTTCACTGCCATTCTTAAATCCTCTCCCGTGGCCTCATGGGATAGTAGTGTCTTTCATTTGCACTCTTCAGAATCTCGCGAGAAGTAGTATAGTAGGTCATCCGGGTTCTTTTTGCCTACTCTTTTAGGAGCACTGTGAATTCGACACATTTTTTTTTATTCTGTAACATACTTCTTTTTCCACACAGTTGTTTGCCTACTATATAGAAATATGCGATTTCGAAAGCAGCCCCTGTGACTTGATATAAATGTATTTTCTTTTTCAGACCTACATCACCCTCTGCTGTCCACTAAGATGAATAGATTCTCTTCCTGACCACTGACTGAGTTCTGTCATGGACTTGTGCTTAAAATGTGTTATTGTTATGTCTTTATGTTAAAAATGAAAAATCATCAAATCAATACTTTTGTCATCCAGCACCTGAACACATCTAACAAAATGTTTTGCACAGGAGGTTGCTTTATTATAAAAAGAGATTGTACATAAAAAGAAAAACAGATTATATACAAAATGATAATAGAGATTATATTGTTTGCAGATATTCCGCAAAGGAACATTTATATTACAGATCACTTGCACATTTTATGACAAGGCCTTGCAATGCTTAACATTAAGTGGTCATTGTTCAGACAGCTCTATGCGAGTTACATTCTCACAGATATTTCATTGGATTCAATAAATTAAAACATCGCTCGCCTTCAACAGTAGTTTGAGACGCTTCTAAAAACCAGAAACCAGAATCACCTTGATGTTTGTGCCATGCTAACAGTTATGAGCTCACATTCGTCAGTACTACACACTAAACTTTCAATGAAATCTATGGATTTTCGCCTAAACTCAGCAAAACTTCTGAACTGGTCTAAACAGAAAGACACAAATTCAGCTTCGCATGGTCCTTCTACATAATATATACAATGACGAAACTGATTTCTGCTACTTCATATAACAAATTTTAATCTGTGGGCAATGAGACTCGTTCAGCTAGTGAGCCAGTGTCGCCTGGTCAGTGCAACATAATCAAGTTCACAATACTTCAGCAGTTTAAAACAGAAAACACTATCAAAGACCATCTTGGCACAGTTTAAACTCACAGTATATGGATTAATCTCATGAAAACATGTCCAGGTCACAAAAGAAAAAAATATATATTTTGCATTAAGGAAACAAAGCCTATAGGACCACTAAGATTTTCTGCATTTAATAGTTTACTTTTGAGTTTTATTTTTAAATAATTCCCATTACACTCAATGATACACATTACAGTGATGATCAGTTCTCTAGCCTAATGTATTTTATATTTAATCAGCATAAATTATTGGCAGCATAAGAAATACCAGAATGTATAAAAATTATTTAAATTATATATATATATATATATATATATATATATATATATATATATATATATATATATATATATATATATATATATATATATATATTCAGATTACAGTAATGAGAACTATTATTTTTGTATTATGGAATTAATAATCATTTGGGGTAAATGTGCTTGCTTGTCATAAAAAAAATCTTAAAAATAGTCATAATTGTATAGGAGAAATATACATATATTTCTTTAAATCTTGGGGTGAAATATGTAACGTGGACATGTTCATATGAAGTTTTGTTTGATATGCAGAAGAATCTCTGCACATTACTGCATCTGTCTTTTCCCTTACAGTCATGAGGTAAAATTATAGAAAATAATAGCAAATCTTGAAGGCGAAATGTAGGTAAAAACGTCATTGTCATTTTTATATTTTTTTGCCTAATTGTTTTCCAGGCATAATATTATTCCAGAAATGACATTCAAAATTTCTTCCTCCTGTAAGAGCTTGATAGTTTAGTAAAAAAAAAAAAAAAAAAGGAGAGAGAGGGAGAGACATGTTTTAGGGAAAAAACAAACTAGCCCTAGCTGACACTTGGCAAATACGGATATCAGTACAATGACAAAACACGCACAAAAACAAACACTAGCAACAGCCTACAGGCAACGTCTCACTTTAATATATGTACAAAATGTATGAGGCAACCTATCCAGAAAGTAGTGAGACTTGTGTTTCTTTTCATATTCTTTGTAGAGGCAATACGAGCCCTGTCTCCTCAAACAGTGAGCATTGTAGATGCCTTGATACATTTGTGATTGGACAAAAACAAACATTCAGTCATATTCTAATGCACTTTGCAATGTTTGTAACTGATTGGCTGCATTGCATGATGTCTCTGGGATTTAGCATTAGTCAGCGTAGTGCATGATGGATTCAACGTAGTTGCCAGGAAACAGTCCAGTCACACCATTACACACTCCCTCGAACCAGCCATCATCGTTTTTCTTGATGATGTAGATGATGGCGCCCTCCATGAAGGACAGCTCATCATCTTTGTCCTTTGAGTAGTCATAGATGGCCACCACTGAAAGAGGAGTAGACAGGGTTAGTATGACATGGATTAGAAAGTCTCTGTCTGTTTGTCCATCCATTAATTTATCTATCTATTTATCTGCATCCTGATTACAGTCAATTGGAAAAGGCATTCTCAAATCAAAACTCTTACATTAAAAAGAAACATAAATTAATTAAAAGAAGTCATATTGTTGTGCCTTTGAAGTAAATCTGACAGTGAAAACTCAAAATAAAAACTTGAGGGTAGGGGGCGCTCACTCACCCTTTTCTAAATAGGATTTTGGGGCCCAGTGGGGGTCTCCATCAGCATAGGGGTCATTGTAGTGCACTAGAGCTGCATCTTCTTCTTCATAATCCACAGGTGGAGGTGGAGGGGGCGGGGCTGCTTCCTCAAACATGAGCGTGTCCTCGGGTAGAGGAGGAGGGGGAGGAGACGGGCTGTCTGTTACTGGAGGACAAAGAAGGGAGGAAAACCTCACTGACATCATCTATGACCAAATCTAGTTTTAAAGACAGAAACCTAATTTAGAAATATTTTATTGAAAATGGAACAGTATGCATTAAAGGAGTCCTATTATGTCCTTTAACAAAGTCTTGATTTTGTTTTTGGGGTGTACTAGAATATGCTTTCGTGCTTGATTGTTAAAAAAACATTATTTTTCACATATTTTATTACAGCTCCGCTCTCCCCAGTCTGTACCGAAAGCGTTGTTTAGTTCCGGTGAAATTCGATGAAGCCCCTCCTTCCGAAATATGCTGTGATTGGTTAGCTGGACCAGTGTGTCGTGATTGGCAGCTCTTAGAGTGTGTTCGGGAAATGTCCCGCCCCTTCATAACGGCGAGTTCTTCTCTAGTGTAAATATAAAGGATGGCGGCAATTTCAAACCCAATTCAGACCCTGACAATGTTAACAAACAAGAGGAGCATCCAGAATGGATTTCGTGTGCACGGATTTTACACAGGACGTTTCAGAGTGGTAATCATGATATTTGTCGGAAAACTATGGTTATACAAATATGGTTATCACAAAACCATGGTAATTTTTCCCAAGGGCCGGTAAACAGCCTTACAAAAGCTGTTCTTCGTAAAATGTGCAGATCACAGATAAACATCAGGATTATAATGTGCAGGAACAGTATTTAAAATAAATTTGACCCATTCTAAGTTCGTCAGCCTAAGGAAGGTCAAACAAATGAGTTGTGGAAAAAACAGCGTCTAACTAATCCCAAACTTCTTTAAAAATGTCATATATTTTATAACTTTCAATTAAAATTAATTCTTCACTATGAAATTATAAATGTTGTACCTTTCTGAATTTTTTTTCCATTTTGTGCACGCCCAAAAAAGAGCAACATTAATTTTAATTTAGAAATTAAAAACATGCTTAATCACAGAAGAGGTGTATTAAAGCCACTTTTTGTATAAAATGTATTTTTGAATAATAGAATAGTGTGCCATTGGCCCTACATATAAGTAATAGTTATATAGAATAAGTCAACTTCCAAAATAAAACACTACATCACAAAATGTTATTACATTTTAAATTATAACTAATAATATACTATAATAATATTATAGTATAATATATAATAACTAATAATAATATATTTTAATACATACAAATATTTAATAAACATTACATTTCGGGTACAGAGAATAATTAATACACGGCAGGCTGCAGCTGAACAGAGACTGCGTGAAGGTCTAAGCACTATGCTAATGTGAGCGTTACTCACTGTTCTCCTGAACTCTGGCCACAAAGCCAGTGAGGGGAATCTGGGGCGTCAGCTGCACCATGGGAGGCGGCGGTGGAGCGACAGACACTGGAGACACACGGAGCGCAGATGCACACACATTCATACACATCCAGCCACACAGAAAGAGGATAACAGGCAAAAACAAGCCCAAAGAGTTACACACAGGCAGATAAACAGACAGAAGGTGAAAGCAGTTATTGTGACATGAAGAGATGAATAGCAGAAAAGCATTGGTTACTAGGTCTGCTAATAACTTTTAACATTTATTAACAAAAAGTGTTTGGTGCTGGTAGTGGTGAAGAAATAACATACTTAAGCTTGGTGTTTGTTTTCTAGTGTAATGGCTTACAGGCATTTTAAAGTGCAAATTAAGAGCCAAAACACTTTTGGGGCCACTAGCACTCCCTAGAGTAGAACCGAACTCACTTGTGTTCTGGGGGTACGTGGGACCCCCGTTCAGGTGGGGTTGAGGCACAGAGAACTGGGAGGAGCTAGCAGGGGCGCGCCGGTAGGTGCCAGTGGCTGACACCATAGAGGCGGAGGAAGAAGTGGTGGAGGAATTGTGTCTGGAGATCTGTCGCGAGATTGTTCCGAATTGAGACATCGGGATTGGGCCCAAACCTGGACCTTGAGGAACTACAGGGAAAAAAGGACAGTCACAGAATCTGAATCCAATGCAAAATAGATCACTCAGTTAGGAGCTGGGCGGAATGACTAAAATAATAGGGCTGGGTATTGATTAAATTTTGATTAATCAGCTTCTGATTTGGTTCAATTCCACTCTCAATTTAATTTGATTTGATATTGATTCATTTGTATATAAATCAGGTACAGTACATCTCTCTCAACTAATACTGTAAACCATAGTCAAAATTTTTTATGGTAAACTGTAATTAAAATAACTTCCCCTCCTTACTGGTGCAAGGGCGGGACAACCTGTCCCTCACATGACATCACAGCACTAGCAAACCTCAACCATCCAACCAATTCCCCATGGACAAAATCACGTCCAGCCCTCCATTTTTTCTTGTTCCAGAAGCAGTTATACACAGATATACATCACAATAAGAAAATAATGTTTATTGCAACTTCTGTTTAATGCTGACTTTAAAGGCAAATATAAAGTAAACAAATATTTAAATCGCATATAAGGCTCTTTTGATAACTTTTTCATAATATAATGTTTCTATTCAAATTCTAAATCTAAACACATTTAAACTCTTTCATGATGGATTTATTAAAACATACATTAAATAATGAAGGCATGTTAAGTAAAAAATATAATGAATGTAAAATAAAAATGCTCCTCTCTAAAGTTCCTTTTTCTAGCTATTAAACTATAGACATTAAATGGCTATGTTACATGACATTGTTTACAAACTGTTTTTTTTATGTATTTCTTGGAACACTGAGCGATTACATGAGAACATTTCACAATACATTTCAGTAAGTTGTATTGTACAACTTACTGAAATATATTCAGTAAGTTAATACATAATACATTTCAGTAAGTTGTACTGTATCTTTCAACATTCCTTGTGATGTTCATTTTGTGCTAAACTAGTAGTAAAGAGGAAGAGACGATCAGTTCCCGCTTCGTTTTGAGCTGTCATGCCACATTAAAGAGTGCCAAAAATGTATATATAGTTTGAACTACGTAGAATTTTAAAGCGGAGACTGTGTTTCATATCAAAAGTAACAAACTGCAAATCTTATTGCGATTTATGGAAGGCACGCTACAAATAATGTTTTTGTAACGCTTTGTTCATGCATCAACTGAAAACACCATAGACTAAAAGATTCTGGGGATTTAAGAACAGCTCATCAAAATGAGAATCGAATAAAATGGAGAAATCAATACTTTCAACCCAGCCCTAGAAAATAATATAATATGTGAAAAATGTGAACTGTCACCTGGTGCCATACTGGGAGGGGAGGGTGTTGGCACAGCCAGAGGGATTCCCATACTATTACTGCTGTTTTCCCGACCGCCGCTGCCCCCACTACTGCCACTGAGAAACACAGACAATAAGGTTACAAAGAGCTATTAAAGCAACAAGCATGCATCGTCATAAATTCCCAAAGTGGCATCCTTTATTGAGCCTATCAAACAAGTCATTTATGACACCATCAAAAGCTTTTGTAACTTGAATTTGGAGAATAAATGTGATAAACCAAAGGTTAAGAAACAGTTTACTGTTATTTCTAACCTTATTCACCTTCAGCTTTCATCAGTAACAAGCCCACTGGGAAAGCAATGACAGTGGAGAATCAAGTTTATGAGGAAGAGAAGAAGACTATAGATTCTTTTATACTTGTATATTTAAACAGTTCCATAGAATAAACAAAAAATCTAATGAATCTGTATAAGTGAATGCCATAAATTCACTTCATCAGTTTTTTTGCAAGAGGAAAAGGAAATACAGAGACATCATGAAAGAGCTTAGAGATGTTACACTAACAAAAGTAATTTTTAAAGGTTAGAAACATATAGAATATGTATATATATTCTCATAATTGTTTATCTCACATGTTACTTTATCTCACAACTGAGACTTAATTTCTTGTAATAGTGACTTTTATCTTACAACTTTAATATATCACCATGAAACCCAGCATTCATTGTTCAGTTTGGGGTCCGTAAGATAAGACTAATATGCTGATTTTCTGCTCAAGAAACATTTCTTATTATTATCAATGTTGAAAACAGTTGTGCTGCTTAATATTTTTGTGGAAACCGTGGTACTTTTTTCAGAATTCTTTGAAGACTAGAAAGTTCAAAAGAACAGCTTTTATTTGAAATAGAAATCTTTTGTAACATTATAAATATCTTAACTGTCACTTTTGACCAATTTAATGCGTCCTTGCGGGATAAAAGCATTATTTCTTCCAGCTCAGTGTACCATTAAGGCCAGGACCCACTAAGACGAAGGTCAGCCATCGGCTCGTTTTTGAGTGTCGGTCGGTTCGTTGGAAGAGCAGACTGGGATGAAGAAAGTGATCAGCGTGATTGATGTTCAAAATGGTAAGCAAGCGCTGCTTTGTTTATGGTTTATGTTTATTTATGTTTATGGTTTGTATATCTGCAGTCGTAGATTCGGTTTCCCTTTTTGAATGACAGAAATCGACTATTGATACCTGCTGATATAGACAGATATTCACTTGCACACAGGCGCAAAATACACATGCCAGTTCACAATTGCTTTAGTCATTTTGGTGTGTTCAAGCGCAGCTTTTTGTCTGAGACGCAGCCGACGAGAGGCGACAACAGTCGGCTTTCATTGCCGCTAGTTCTTTGACGTCGGCTTGGTGTTTCCCGGGCTTTAGAAGGCCTGCATTGTCTTGTGTATCCATGTGTGAGCTGTACCTGTGCGTTCTGGGTCTCTGATTGAGTGAGGCTGTGCGTCCCGGGCTGTTCTGGCTTCCCAGGCGTGCTGGACTAGTCATGTAGTCATTAGGCACCACAGGAGGCTTGACTGGCTCAAGGGTCTTATACGGTGTGTTTCGTCTGAGAAACACAAACACGTATTTGTTAATAAAGATGCAAACTACGTGCTTAAAAAAAGTATTGTGTTATTAGGTGCCAGACCCCTAACTGTGGCAATAATTGACAAAACTCACAGGAGACAGCACAACATATTTTAAAACATAAGTGAAATATAGTGACTTACCCCAGCGTACCTCTACCTGCCATGGGGGGGCTTGGGGGCTTCTGTGTGGGTGGGTTAGTCCTGGATAACGTTCCTCCACCTGCCCGAGCTGGCGGGTTATTCCCTTGCTGAAAACATTTGACAGGGAAAACAACATTAAGACAACTTTCACAGTCATGATCATATCCGATTACTCAAAATGTTAATCAGTTTATCAAACATACGGCATGATGTAAACTACAATATGTATATTCTCATATCAGATTATGGAAATTAACTATAATGTGCATTACACAACATTATAAAGAACCAAGGCAAAGATGGTCGTGACATGGGACCCAGAAAGCATTGTGCTTACCTTTGCTTTAAGCCACTAAGTGAAAGCATTGAGGAAGAGAGAAGATAATTCATGTTATTTAATTACTTAAACTTAATGAAAAAGGGAGAGAGGAGGAGCGAAACAAAAGACCTTTGAATAAAGAACAAAAAAATACTGATCTAATTTGACTGATAAGAATCTAGAGACAAAGCTTAAAAAGTGAAAGCTGCTTACACAAAACAACTGAATGATAATCACATAAATGTCAGTCATAATTACCATCTAATCAGGCTAATAAGCAAAATTATGCATAATGTCTTTTCTAGCGATGTGACAATTTCAAGCATTTGGTCAGTAAATAGCTCACATGTGGATTTAATTTAATATGAATTATATTTTATACATTTTAAAAGCTCATACCCATAATCATAGCTGTACAGCAAATATGTAAACCATCTTTACTAGAAACTGCCACAAATACTTGTTAGCTTGCAGTTTTTTTGTTTGTTTTTTATTTATTTAATCCATTCATCTAGCTAGGATAATATGAGTTACTATGTCATGGCATTAAATAATCTTTTTTAACATAAAAAAACAGCTTCCACTCTTCTGGGAGGGCTTTCCCTAAGAGCCAGTGTTTCTGTGGGAATTTTTGCCCATTCATCCAGTAGAGCATTTGTGAGGTCAGGCATTAATGTTAGACGAGAAGGCCTGGCTCGTAATCTCCGTTCCAGTTCATCCCAAAGGTGTTTCGATGGGGTTGAGGTCAGGCCAGTCAAGTTCTTCTTCACCAAACTCATCCAACCATGTCTTTATGCACCTTTCTTTTGGAAACAGTCATGATGGAATAGAAAAGGACCTTCTTCAAACTGTTCCCATAAAGTTGGAAGCACAGCATTGTCCAAAATGTTTTGATATGCTTAAGTATTAAGATTTCCCTTCAATGGAAGCCCAACCCCTGAAAAACAGCCTATAACACCATTCGTCCTCCACCAAACTTTAAAGTTGGCACAATACAGTCGGCCAGATAACGTTCTTCGCAATTCGTCACTCCACACAGAGTCCAGTGATGGCGTGCTGTACGCCGCTCCATCTAGAGCATGGCATTGTACTTGGTGATGTGAGGCTAGCATTCAACTGCTCGGCCATGGAAACCCATTCCATGAAGCTCCCGCCGCACAGTTTTTGTGCAGTGGAAGTTTGAAACTCTTCAGCTATGGAAACAACGTTGGTGACTCTGACGCACCTCAGCACTCTGTGACTCTGCTTTGTCTTAATATTGAACTTTATATTGATAACTGTAAAAATGTACTGGTATACTCGTATTGGAATTTTGAAATTTTGGCATTGTGACAATTCGACATTCACCAATTATTATAATCGCAACAAAGTTCTGATTGACGGCTGAGGAGAGACATATGTCCTCTGGGCATGTCAGTCAGGGGTGACTGACACACACAGAACAACATTTGAGGAGTTAAGTGCCCTAATTACAGAGCCAGTATGAGGGCAGCCTGCGGGGCGTTTACTCAGCCGAGGGGGGAAAAGGCCAGCGCACATCAGCACCAAACTAATGAAGCATTTTAAACAGGTCTTGGGGTGAGCTGCTGGCACATGGCTTCAAGATCTAGCTCAGTTATATATATCGGAAATGAAAAGGCTGAACAACTAGTAGTGAATAATGTTTCACATTGTGTCATAACAACAGACCATCCAGACCAATGATGGCATCATCCCATAAAAGCCATTAAAAAACACAAAGGTCAACGTAAAAAAGCAAAGACATCTTTCATAATTACTTCTCAGTTCAGATAGCGACAATCTAATGTGATAACATCGGGTTCAGAGAGCAAACTGATGTCATTATAACAGCTCAGGGCTGACACTGATGGACATGAATAATTTAATAACATGAATATATTGAAGGAAACCAGAGAGGGTCCGTACGCGCGCGCGCGCATGCGCACACACACACACGCGCACACACGGTCAATTTCTTTATCACTACTTTGAATACTAATATCTAGAGGAGTCAGATGAGAGTTTTTTAGCAAATGTATGCATTTCATCAAGGAAAAGTTATTTAAATACTGATCCAGTCCTAAATCAGAAATTAAACAGTAACATGATATAATCACATGTTCTCTTATCTTATGGGAAACTAACCAATGTTTTATTCAAGCACTGGCTTCTTAAGACATCTGGCCTATTCTGTGTGCTTAAACTCTTTATCTGAGAAGCATTTGTATCGTCCATCATGTCCTCTTAATGTCTTTTTTTTTGGTTTATTTAAAAAAAATCATATTTTGGGTCTCTATACAGCTAGTAGGCTAACAAGTCTTGATTTTTAATTTATTCAGAAACTCTTAATCTACGTATGAATAGTAGTAATAACGATGCTTGCTATAGCAAACATCAAAAAACGTTGGCGTCAGAAAGACTTACTTTAACACCGTGGCCCACATCATCCAGCAGGGTGTAATCTATGGGCTTCCTGATGTAGCGCACGGGTCGCTCCATGTTGCCCGGGGCGATGATCTTGTGGGTGCGAGATGTGTTTTTGTTAGTGGTGAGGATCCCAATCTCTCGTCTGGCAACTTTCTCTTTATGAATGTCCACAGTCTAAAAGAAAAAATAGAGGGATGAAAATGGGTAAAGTTTTAGAATTTATGTGAGCAATCATAGCCTTCATGTAGGCTAGCTAATATATATTGCTTCAAATTAGCTTCTAAATACTGATGAAACGTGACCTAATTAATATTCATAGCCATTTCTATATGTAAATCGAGGCTGAATGCTATTAAACATTTGTAATGAATCTCAATTTATTATGAATACAGTTAGCAAAATGTAGTACCTATTAATCAAAACGGAGGATTCATTCACTAAAGTTGTCCATATAAGTAAAATGATTTATATTTTAAAACATGTCCAAATAATTATATTGTACATTTTAAATAGGTCTATTCAAATTTAAGAATGTTTATGTGTACATCTTTTAGAGCACAGGACAGGTAATATGTACACATTAGTACAGCATTGATAAAAAATATTTCTTAAGCATGTATTAGAATGATTTCTGAAGGATCATGTGACACTGAAGCCTGGAGTAAAAATTGTCATAACATTTTACAATAAGTCAGTCAAATCACCTCCACCAATGATGGGATCCAAGCAGAATTTGTCTGCCATTTCTGCCTATCTTCTTAGAGAAAAGTGGTGGCAAACCAGTTTGCAGGAGCCTTTTAACTTCAGTAGAAGGCAAAACATTAGATCTAGTTTCCGTTAAGGCTCTACTCTAGTGCATGATGGGGGAATGGGATTTCTAATTACCCTCAATAAATACACCCCATCCCCCACTCTGACATTGTGTTCAAATATCTACAAAGAGAACTAAAAGTGTCTGAGATGCTCTTTACAAATAATAGCTTACAATAAAACTAGGCTCGGATTGGATATGACTGAGCTCAGGCTCTAGTTATTACGGCACGTCAAGCATTATGATTATTTAATTTCTAACATATTCAATGTAGTTAATCACCATCTGCATAATTCATAGTCTAGTCAATGTAAATCTTATTATTTATGCATATTACACAAGTGATGGCACTCAGGAACAGCAGAGCATGTGAGGTCAACTTGAGATTTACAACACTTTTGCATTTGGTGCTTCTCTTGAATTTACAGAAGGTTGTATTGTATTGTAAGTAATTTTAATTTTATGCCAATAAAATGACAATTAAGATATGAATAATTGTCATAACTGAAAACTAGCTGGTTAGTAAAGAGTTGTGGAGTTTAACATTTTCCAAGAGGTCGTTTAAGCGTTGAGAAATATAGAGGATGGCTTATGTTGTGGTCAGGTCATTTTTGACCCAGATAGGAGTTTCTTTTTCCCCGAAAAAGCTAGTTAACATTATCGCGTTGGACTAAAATGTACTGACTTTGCTCACACAGGGAATAACTACTTCCCTAAACAAAATTTCCCCAAGAATTTTTGTAATTATTTTTGATTTTTTTCCACCCAACTTGTTACTACACTTGTGGTGTTCCCGGTCAAAAATGATGGGCCTACAAAAATAGCCTACATAAGCCTCATTATTCTATATTATCATCAAATATTGGATTCACTCTTTTTGTCAAGTTTTTTTCTTTAATAAAGCACGTTTTGTATCTTTTTTAAACTGATTGATCGATTGATTATCTGAGCTTATGCACATCGATCTTATTTATTAATTATGTAATTTTGGCAATATTGAATAAAATGTAAAAAAGAAAATCTTCCAAACAATTTATCACACAAGTGTGCTTTAATGTTCAACGAGGAAGTTTGTTTTGAAATGCTTCTATCTTGTACAAAATAGCACAAATTCACACTTGTGGTGTTCCCAGTCAAAAATGACCAGCCTACAAAAAAAAGAAATCACTTATAAATCACTTGTTACTCTATTTTATCACCAAATATTGGATTCAAATTTTGTCAACTTTTTTTCTTTCAATTAGGACAGGTTTTGTATTTCTTTTTGAAACTGACTGAATGTAGGCCTCATTGATCTGAGATTATATTGGTGTATATTGGTATATTGGTTAAAAATGACCATCCATTAAACACGAATGGGAAAGATTGAAAATAAGAAAAACATTTAGTGTTCAGGAGCATGTTCACATATGATCATGTGTAAATGCAAAGATAAAGGCTTCAGACCTGTGCATGCGTGGACACTTGCACACTCTCGCTGCGCGCACACACACACAGGTTCATGTACACAAACAAACTATTTTGAGTATTAAAGGCTTTCTTTTTTTTACAAAGATGAAATTTATCCTCAGATGATCAATCAGTTTCAAATATAAATACAAAACCTGTCCTAATTGAAAGAAAACAAGTTGACAAAAAGATTAAAACCAATATTTGGATAAATGATTTACAAGCAAGTTTTAAAATGCCGGCTATTTTTGACTGGAAACACAAAAGGTGTTACAGGGTTTTTAACACTGCATAAGGGTTCATTTTAATTACAAAATTACTATAATGTGATGAGATTGCTTATTGTTATTGAAAATTACATGAATCAAGGTAAAGATTTGGGATGGAAATTACTAATTTTGTAAACAGGATAATGTAAATAAAAATAATCTAATAATGTAAACAGGAAGCTGCTAGAAAGTTAACACGTAATGATTTTATTTGATTTGCCAGTCATCAATATACAGTACATATACAGTATATTTTTAACATTATTATATTTTTATTTTTTATTTTTTCCACAACTGAACAAATGAAGGAATTAATGAAATGACAATTTAATTATTTGCACATTTGCAGTATATAAAGTCTAAATTGGGCCACTTTAAGAATTCATGTTAAATCCAGTATATCCGTAAGAAAATGTGCATGATTTTGTCACTGTATTTTCTGTCACTCTCTGTAGTTTAAGATTAAGTTTTGGTTTCAGTTCTGGATTCTCAACAATAAAAGAAATCCAGACGCAACATTTTTCACTGTGATAAAAGTAGTCTTTTGAGGGGTTCGCAATCCACCAGTTGAGAACCACTGAATCAAAGCATGCTGGGTAAGGAACACCTGGTTGTGTTTTGTTGGTGTTGTAGTGCCCATGGCTGACCTGAGAGATATGGTTGATGGAGGACTCCATCCTGCGCAGCTGTGAAGCCTGGATATCCAACAGCTGCAGCACATTGTTGGCTAAGGCATTAATCTGATAGGCCACGCTGGCCAGGGATTGAGTTGTGTAGGCTTTGGTCTCCTCCAGGGCTTTCCTCTTGTCTTGTGCCTAAACAAAAACAGAGGTACCACTAGTTTTAAAGGGATAGTTCACACAAAAAAATTAAATTCTGTCATCATTTACTCACACTAATGTTGGTCCAACCCTTATTACGGAACAACAAAGTAGATATTTTTCAGATATTTTAAAGAATGTTGGTAACCAAACTGTTTTTGTCACCAAAAAAAATATATGATTTTATGTTCCACAAAATAAAGGTGTGTAAGATGGTGCTTGTGAAATATAGTTTCAGACAAATCATACACATTAAATGATTTTCCAAAGCATCTCACACTACTAAAGCTGTTGTGAATGATGATGTAAAGCATCTTGAAATCCGTTATGGACTCCAGAGGAAATATCACATCACATCAAATCATGTGGAAAAAGACATTTGCTGCCCATTGAAAGCTTGTGATTCACAGCGTCACAAAGAACACAGATGGGAAATTACTCTATCACCATTATGCCTTTACATACAGTTACCCTAAACAATCCAAAACTCTCAGTTTGAACCTCACAATAGACACCCATGAGCTTCACCATTGAGCCCAATGGGTTTTTTTTCTAAAGAAATTAATACTTTTATTCAGCAAGGAGAGATTAAATTATTTAGAAGAGGAAGTAAAGACATTTATAATGTTACAAAAGATTTCTCATTCAAATAAATGCTGTTCTTTATGAACTTTCTATTCATGAATTTTTTTTAAAAAAAAGTATGTTTCCACAAAAATATAAAGCAACACAGCTGTTTTCAGCATTGATAACGAAGAAATTGAGCAACAAATCATCATATTGGAATAATTTCTGAAGGCTCATGTGACACTGAAGAATGAAATAATGAAGTTGCTTTTCAAAATTCTGCTTTGCCATCACTAAATAAATAAAAAAATGCTAGACCAATTTTACATTTTAAAATATATTTAAATAGAAAACAATTATATTAATATTATATTATTATGTCACAATATTTATACTTTAATTGTATTTTTGTGCAAACAAATTAAGCCTTGGTGAAATACAAAAATACTTTTTTTCAAAAAAAAAAATCAAAAAAAAAAAAATCTTGCAGACCCCAAACTTTTGAACGGCAGTATATGCTGCATTTGTTTTAAATCTACGAATTAAAAAATATGGTCAGTTAGCCTAAACCTGTATAACAGCTGGTCTAAGCATGTAAAGCATGATGTAAAGTCTGAAGTTATTATCGATGAAACCCCAGTGTGAAGTGATCAGGACTACTTCAATGTCCAGGATATATTGATTGGAGCTAATATTTTTTGCGAGAAGAAAGAAACTACAGTGTGATACAAAAGATATGAGATAGGTGGTCAAATATGTAATTTAGCAGTCATTATTATACAAATATACTTGACCACAGAATGCTGTAATGACTCTCTGAAATCCTTGGTCATGTACTAAACTAATCTGACAAACTATTTAAAAAATCTGGTGAAATTAAGAGGCAACATATTAAACAATTTCCTGTTTCATCAATGACATATTAGATAGCTTAGCATGACAAACATGAACAAACATTAACACCAAACTTTTGTGGACTTTTAAAGCCATTAAAAGCAAATAAACATATGGAAATAAAATTGAGTAGTTTTTAGCACATATGCACAAGTGGTTTTTGGATGTTGTGGGTGGTTGTTTCTTGGCTCAAAGAGCCCATCTTCTAGTCTCTATGATAATTGTTCACTTCACTAATTTAATGTAATTAATTTGGGGGTTTATTTAAATCCCTAACCTCAAATATGAGAAATAGCAAGCAGCACTTTGCTGCATAATTACCAAATCGCCTTGGTCTTGAATCTAGCAATTACGAATAATAGCAATGCACTCCATGAACTTAAACAAAAAAAGGAGGGAATTAGCTTTCAGGATACTAATAGTTTCCATGTCAGAATACTATAACATAATTGATTGGATGGCTATTGCTGTGATGTTATGTGATTGATAGGTTGTTCCGCCCTGACGCCAGTAAACACGTCACCAGAGAAGAGCTGTCACTGTAAGAGGAAGGGGAAGTTATTGATACATGAATTTTAAAAAAAGATGTGCACATTAGTGAGGAATAATTGAC
This sequence comes from Meda fulgida, assembly GCA_030578275.1. NCBI lineage: Eukaryota > Metazoa > Chordata > Actinopteri > Cypriniformes > Leuciscidae > Meda > Meda fulgida. Next base: position 26,024,867 of record CM060617.1, read on the forward strand.
GACAGGTCGTTTAATTATGGGGGGGGGTGTGCATATCCGATTATTTTACAATAATTCAACGGCAGAGAGTCAATTATTACGCTTATACTACTACGGTTACCACACCCCAAAACATTGTTCAGATGATGTATTTTTAAGACATTATTCAGGAATTTGTCCTTAAAACGCTCGTGTGTGTAGGACTAATTTCTCACACATCTAATCCCAAACCTGCGATGCTAATTCCAAAACGCCATTTTTGTTACTTTTTTAAACAAGAATAATGATGAGTAGGGCCTAATGAGAATACTTTTTCCATGCAAAAGAAACAAAAATAAAACAAAAATAACAATTAATTCAACAATTCGACGCATCCGTGTGATGCTGACGCAGGAGCCAGCCAATACTGAGCCAGCGTTCTGACCTAGGACCCGGAAGCGCTGCACTGTGTTTACGGTGATGAAAGAGAAGAAACTGTTGAATAAAGTGTGCGCACAATAAGGTTGAACCACTGTAGTCACATGGACTATTTTAATGATGACTTTACTACGTTTCTGGGCCTTGAAAGTGGCAGTGACGTTGCTGCCTATGGCTGATTCAGAAACCTCTTGGATTTCTTAAAAAATATCTTAGTTTGTGTTTCGAAGATGAACGAAGGTCTTAGAGGTTTGGAACCACATGATGGTAAGTAATGACAGAATTTTCTAACCCTAAACTAACCCTTTAATTTTGTGGCAGAAAACATGGAAATAATTGAAAATAATAATATAATAAAAAATAAGTTTTATCCTATTGTTTATACTATATTTATTTGCTTGGTCAGTGTGTTGTTGTGGGTTTTGGTTCTTTTTCTGTTGTAGTCTCTGACTCTGTAAGGACCTTCGAAATGACTGAAATAATTTGGCGAAGTGATATTGAACTGTAATGCCGTCAAGACCTGCCTGGAACTACTTTAGCTGTGCGTTTCCCTGAAAATAATTGCACGCCACCTTAGAATGTTCATCAACCAATCAGATTCAAGCATTCAACAGCCCCGTAGTATAAATAATTTATAATAAATATTGAAAAATTCTATTAAAATACAAGAATTGTCCATTTTGATTCCATAGTGACTTTAACAATTAGACTGTGACGAACATGCAGCACTGACCCCAGGTCTGCTTCAAACACCACCTGTTACAATACGTCAGTGCTTCTCAGCTGTTCTGAGACCATGTGTCTGTGGCCACGGGGGGATACAGATGAATGACCCATGAATGTCCTGCCTGTGGTTTTCCACTATGTCCTACTAGACTGTTGGCCAACAGCTCTAAACCAATGAAGGACTCGTGATATCTTGATTTAAATGGTGCAAGTTTTAATAATTAATAACATATTATATTTTCTTAAAATGATCAGGAACTGCCTGGTTTTCACTTATTAGGTCCAAAACATCATATCAAGTCTGGGCTATGATTCCTATCATTTCTAAATGAACACAAACATATACAAATTTGAGGTCAGTAAATCAGTTTTAATGTACAGTATTTAAATAAAGTTTCTTAACCTCACCAAGGCTGCATTTATTTTATTAAAAATACAGTACAAAGTAACATTATAAGTGATAAATCCAGTCTTGAGTCACACGATCCTTCAGAAATCTTTTAAATATGCTGCTCAAAGAACATTTTTTTTAATCATTATTAATATTGAAAATTCTTTTTCAGAATTCTTTGATGAATGGAAAGTTAAACAACTCTTTATTTAATAAAATGCTTTATTGTCGTTTCTGATCATTTTAATGTTTCCTTGCTGAATACAAGTATTAAACCCAAACTTTAGAATCATGGTGTTCTCATTCTTTGTCGCGCCCAAATTAACACATTACTAATCCATGATTCACTCAAGAACCATCCTGGATTAAATTCACAAATGGTTTTGATACCGATTTAAAGGGCATGGTGCAACTCATTGTAAGACATGATTAACTTCTGTCTAGTGCCAAAGATCCCTTCTTTGGTCCTCTTTTTGAATATGATTCACCCATCCCTGCTTTGGTCCTTCTTTTTGAGTACGATCCATCCACTTAAACCACAAGAGGAACATCTTTGAGTCATTTAGTCCTCTGAGTCCTCTATGAATATCTGAGAATGTGTCATTGCTAAACGAACTCACATGAGGGTTCAAAGACATTGGCTTATATCAAAACATATCATTAAGATTCCCAAATTCTTAATCTCATATGGTTTGTAGCTTTTTAAAAGTATTTTTTACAAAGTCTTTATAGTCAGAATGTACCACCAACATATAACCATACTGTGAGACTGCTTTAACAAGACATTGATAATATGTACCGATGGATAACTAATCATATGGTGCATTGATACAACGCCGTAAAACCCTCAGACAAAATTCTAAATATATGAGGTAATCAGTTGCATCATTTTTTAAGTTAAGAAAATCACAGTTTCAAATCAGGTTTAGGCAATCAAAGTTTAAGAAAGCAGAACTGGCAGATTTTAATTTTGCACTCATACATTTTAATTCTCTTTAAGGTAGGTTAAGCGATATTTGAAAACACAATGCTTTGATAGCATTAGCATAGCATAACAATTGCTGAATGAGTATGGCAATATAAAACAAAAACATTTAATATATATCTGTTCCCAAACCAACCTCATGCTCCACTCCTCACCATCATGGTAACCCCCCAAAAAACCTACATAAAAACTCTCCAAAACTAGCATAGCAATACATTAAACACTACTAAATCTCCCACTTAACATTACTCTTGCACAAAAAAACTAAGAAAAATGCATGTTAAATATATTTAAATTATATTTATTTTAACGTGCATTTTTCTACAGAAATATAATTTTTTCAACAACTTGAGTACCTCATTTTTTGGTGTGTCTTAAATGTCTTAATGGGATCCTATTTGCACCTTCTAGAAAGACTGAAAGGCTTTCTTGACTGTTGTCATTGCATCTCATTGCACAATCCAATAATGAGCTGTCATCAGATGATTGATGATCTTGATTTAGTTTTTTGTATATTATTTCAAAACTAAATATTTCATTGTGGATGTGCCAATTGAGATACTGAATCTAATCAAACTGCCTAAATGTATCAAGGCATGGTTTGAGGTATTGGCAAATGATGTATTGGTGGCTATAAGAATCAATGTCAGATTTGTCTGAATACACACCTTTCATTAAATAGATTTTTATCATCAAATTATATTTCTATAAGTTTCCTAGTAAATCCAAATATTATATAGACCAAACATTCCCAAAAACAATGTCACGTTTGTCATTTTGACAAACCATGTTATACAAAAAGTAGGTACATAGCTGTGAAACCTCATAAAATATATATATTTTTAAATAACCCTCTTCCTCCTGTCTAGACATATTAGTAATATTTCTTTAAAGTAAGAAATGTTGTTTTTCCTAAATTCAATATATATTTTAATCTAATCTGATGAGAACAGCTCATAAGAAAAATCAAATCAAATGGTACATCTGCGTCAAGAACATCCCACCGATCATCAGACGAATTTCAAAGCGAAAATGTTTAATATGAGGTAATATGTTGTGTCTCAAGAACTTGTTTAGTATTACTAACCTTTACTAAATCACAGCAGGGATGATCTTACACATTATGAAAGTAAAACAAATAAATACTAAATAAATGTTGGTTTAATTTCTCACTGAACACTGATCATCATCGTCCTAAATGTCCCTTTGTTGAATGTGCAATAAAACATAGACCTGTGATTAAATTCCTTATCCCACTCATTATCATAGCAGAATGTCAATATGCATCACACACATACATAACATAATTCCCATATTATACTAAATATATCCATCATAACAAGTTACTTATCTATATGCTTAAAGGCTATCTATCCTACAACATTGGACATTTCCAACAGTCTCTGTGCTTTATTGTAGGTGTGTGAGTGAAAAGGTTTCAGCGAGAGACACATTAACACAGGTGTGTCAGCAATAACTTATTCACACCATCATCGACATTTCGCGTCTAGGCGTCTCGCCATTCTACTTCAGCCAATACACATTTTCAACACACACATATTAAAAGATAATACCGCATGTTTTTAACAAACCCATGGTGGTTTCACGTTCCACTGACATATATTATAGCGTTGCCAAAACGTGGATGAAATTCAATAGCGTTTAGGGGTTGAAATAACTATCGAATATCTGGACTTTCATCACATTCATACTGTCACCCACGGGGCTTGACACCCGTCTGGACACCGAAATAAACCGACCAGCAGAATTCAGCAAATAAAACATCGGAACGTTCAGAGCATGACGTAGAAGTTCGGAAAATTACGTCTTGGCTTCAAACACATTTGCAGTCGATACATTGACGCCGCCTTCCCTGCAATAAGATATTAGATAACATACAACTAGATTGGTTTCTAACAATCTGTTGGTCGATATTTTGACCATTAAACTATTATATTATATATATATAATATATATATGTTTTTAAGCTAATCTGTCTCCATCCATCGTAGAGAAAGCGGCACGTCTCTGACACACCCTCCGAAAGTGAATTCGTGCATTGTCTATCAGGGTTAAACAACGCAAATATCATTCAAAAACAAACGCTAAGCATTCTGATTAAATGAACTGATCGCGTATATTGTGCGTCAATGCACCCTTATAACCGTTTGATGAGGATCCTCTGTAATGCTACAAATGCAGTGCTCGCATTTCAATCACATCCCCACTGATTCAGACAATACATGAAAGGCAAAGGTAATTTCTCCAATCCATACCTGCACATAATTGTTCTCGCAATATTCCGCAACCCTTGAAAGGTTTTGATAGCTCTCCACAAGGGCTCTTTTTCCTGCCGGGATTTCCTCCTCTAACAACATTTGTAGCTCTGCCATCTTACATCCCTCTGCATTACTCTTCTCCCCCTCTTTCATTGAAACCAGCGGAGCTTCACTCTCCGACAGGAGGTCCCTCGCCTGGCATTGTGGGATTCCCGTTGGCTCCTCTGTATCAGAAGTGTGACATTTCTCAACGCAGCACTTTACGCACTGTTCTGTGATTGGGTGTCTGGCTCTGAGAAGTGGTTCTGGACCAATGGGAGAGGAGCACGTTTTTCTCAGCGATGCGAAATAGAGCACCGTTCTAGATAATGAGATCATCGTTAGTTTTTCAGTGAACCGGACTACTAACGGATAGGCTAATAATATAAAAATAATACAATACTGCTATACCGTGGTGATAGCGATTTAACAGTGACGATCTAATCAAATATAGTAATTTTGCGATATTAAAATGTGACCAATGCTTCTTAAGCATTCAAATTAATGTAAACTAATAATCTCAAAACCAATTGTTATTGTTAAAATAATAAACAAAATATAACTTTAGGATGTCGTTTTATAAAAGAGACACTTCAGTATACTACTATATATTCTGAATTGTCAGAAATTATATCCATCTGGTGGAGACAGACTATCTTAGCAAGAGTAAAAGACGTTTAAATATCCTTTCGCTAGGCATTGTGGATCCTGCAGGCTAAAGCGCTCTACATTCTATTAATCCCTATGGAGGTCAGCTTCATTGGAAACTACATCACCCAAACTGCACCTGTTTCAGTTAATACCTAGGACACCTTAGCAGAAAATTCAGATGGACTAAACACAGGAGGTGAGTTATTCAGTAGTTATTCAGAGTTATTTTTTGTTGTTCAGTGGAATTTTCCTACTCTTGAGGGCAATTTTTCAGAGTTTAGACGGTGATTTCTTATTATGACGAAAGGTTAATGAAATTGCTGATTAAACTAATTAACCAAATTTGTTCAATTTCAAATATATTTAACATACCAAATAAGCATTAAGTCTGCATTTAAATTATTACCTTATTAACGTGATTTGCTTTTTCATCCACGTCTATTTGTTAAATGTTTATCTAATAATCTAATCTTGCTGACATCTGTCAATCATGATGTGCAGAACTGTCCATGAGACGAAGGACAATGGAAGATCCCAAATCTATTCAGAGGAGGTTTGAAGCAGCTGTCAAAGTCATCAGAAATTTACCTGAGGATGGTAATACCTAAATATGAATGTCATTTATTGAACTTCATGGTTTCGTTTATAAATAACAACAACATTAAAAAAAAACATAATTTTTAATAATTCTTTCTTCATTTCACACAGGCTCTTATGACCTTTCCGATGATATGCTGGTTATGTTATACAGTTACTACAAACAAGCTACCGCAGGACCTTGTAACACCCTAAAACCAAACTCTTGGGATCCTATTGGCAAGGCTAAGTGGTAATTCTTATCCACTGAAATAATGATTTTTCAGATTATTTATAACTACATGTTCTTAGTGAATTTAGTGTTTATTTTAACAGAAATGTTGATGTTGTTATATCTAAAGAATGCTTTAAGTAATAACTTGAGCAACAAGCCAGATATGCATATTAAACCCAGACACGTGCTGTTTGCAGGGAGGCATGGAAAGCCTTGGGAAACATATCAAAGGACCAAGCCATGATGGAATATGTTCAGGAAATACAATTGGTTGGTTGGTATATCGATTACAGAGATGAAGCTCTCTCATATTGAGGTATCACTAAAAATAATTTAAATCGTAAACAATCAAATGTTTTATCATAGATAATAGAAACCCTCCCAGTCACAGACAGGATGGCAGAATTATTGGACGCTCTTGATCCATTTTATGAAATAGTGGAGGATGATGATGATGGTGATGATGATGATACAACCAGTAAAGCAGCACTATTATCCACAGGTACTTCTAATATTATCTAACCTTATTTGAGCTATTTTAATTAACATTTTAATGAATGTAGAAACAGGAAGCACTAAAGATGGAAAAGTTGTTGTTGTTGTTGTTGTTGTTGATGATGTTGATGATGATGATGATGATGATGATGATGATTATGATGATGATGAGAAAGTTGAAGAGGGGGAAATTAAAGTAATGGGGAAAATATAGAAGATCATATGGAGGTGGATGAGAAGAAAGGTACAAGCAACAACTTTGTGCCTTTATATTGTGAAACAATTTTCAAGACAGAGAGCTGTTTTTTGTGAGTAAAATGTGTTTGAATCTCCTGAAATTATTCATACTACTTTTTTTATTCTGCAGACTCGAGCATCCATGCAGCAGAGAGAGGAAGTTTACCAGTGTTTAATGAAAATGAGGAGAACAGTGTGTCCTCCTCAACCAATGACACTCATAGTTCTCTCAACACTGAGGAGGAAGACGAGGAACTGGCTTATGGTATGTTTTAGTTTCCATCAGTTGCATTTTTGTGTCCGGGCCCAAGTTATACTGTATAGCCCAACCTTCAGTTGTGTTGGAGGATACAAAACTCTTGAGGGACAAATTAAGTGTTTTGCATTCTGATCAGAAAAGATTCTGCAGCTATTTAATGAAATTACATTGGCAGATAATGTTAACAAAGTGTCTGTTATAAACTGTGTGTTTAAAAAATATTATTTGATGACATAATTCTTACCAAATATCACACAGATGACTCAGATGGTGAGATATACAGTTGCTCATTCGGAAAACCAGCATCACAAGAGAAGGTACAGTCTTTAAACTGATGTTTTCAATCCTTTCACAGGCTCAAAAACATATTGCACCACAAAATCAAGTAAAATAAATAAAAAAATATTATATTTTGCATGATAAAAAAACATATTTTATTAGTAAGGTTGGTAAAATTCTTTAATGTTTTTGAAAGAAGTCTCTTCTGCTCACCAAGGCTGCATTTATTTGATCAAAAATACAGTATAAGTGTAATACTGTGAAATATTATTACAATTTAAAATAACAGTTTTCTATTTGAATATGTTTTAAAATGTAATTTGTTCCTGTTATGCAAAGCTGAATTTACAGCATCGTTACTCCAGTCTTCAGTCTCACATGATCCTTCAGAAATCATTCTGATATGCTGAATTGCTGCTCAAGAAATTATTCTTAATATTATGTTCCACAGTTGTGGAAACAATAATAATTTTTGTAACAATGTAAAAGTCTGATCAAATGACTCATCATCAAGTTTATCAAAAAAATAAACTTTTAATTTTGGCATGCAATGTGACTGGGCCATGTTTTCTAAGATTCACTCCAGTTCTTTCAATGCTCTTATTAATAAGCTGATTAACTTCAGACAAACCCTTGAAACAACCATCATTAATAGATCTATAACTGGGTTGAACCCATATAATCCATCATGCTATTTAAGGTCACTCTGATGCATCATACATCAGCAGAGATTTGGAAGGGTTGTGTGATTCCCGGCAAAAAAACAAAGTATGACTTGAAATCCTTGGCAAAACATGGATTAAGTGACATCAACTGAAGTCCACCAACTGATAGTTAGCACAAGAATATGCTTGTGACATTTTTTGGAGAGAGAGAACCAAAGGAAGAAATGCATTTGTTTGTCATGACATGTCATGTCAGAGCAAAAAAATGGTAGTATGCAATGTTCTCCCTAGGGTTCAGGAGTTCCCAGGGTCCATTTGGCAGAGGTGAACGTGGTCGGGGCCAACATACAACAAGGGGGAAACAGAGAGCCTCAGTGTGGGAGTCAGGATGGAAAACCACAGGGAGTTACACCCCCCGTCCCTCACCCGCCGACACTTGGAACCGTCCAAACTGACAGAATCTCCCCAGGCAGAGGAAGAGGTTGGGCTCGAGTCAGTGTTTGAATAAGTCTTGAGCACCATGACGTCAACAAGCAATAATGTGATCAACAAGCCAATTTTCCACCAGCATTTGTATAAACTTACAATGGGAGTGAATACTATTATACTTCTCCTAGGAAATAATTTCCTAATAAGGCAAGACTCTAATATTGCATCAGGGCATTCATTATAGTTTCTATTGATATTTATTTCCTTTCATCACCATGGGCTTGTATTTGTATTATAAAAAGTTAGGAAATACACATTTGCAGATAATTTAAACCCTGTAAATGATATGAAATAATAGTCAGAAATGTGTTTTTTGTTGAGTATAATATTTGATAAATCAAGCTTTTATGGCTCATATAGTATGATACAGGAGAATATGGAGCTCAAATTCAAAGAGGAAAAAAACTTTGAGCAAAAACATTCAATTTGGTGCAGTTGCTGATATTTATATGGCCAAAAGATAATATGAAATTCTGATAGCATGTGATATAAATCAATACGATCTTTATAACAGTATAGAGGACTTACATAAAATACATATATATATATATCAGTTGTTGCTCTATATCTCTCAATATAATGTCTTTGTAAGATGATATTTAAATGCTTAGTCATTACAATTTAGGTATATACGGTTTAATTATACAACAGTGTCTATGTTTGATATGTGTCTAGGAATTAGTGGAAGCATAAATGGATGATTTTTTTTAAAATATACTCTCAGGCCATCAGTTAATGGGAACTAGCCTACCTGACAAACATGAGTGCAGTTTCCAAGGAAATGGTCAGCGCTGGGAGACAGAAGACAGAACGGACAAAAGAGCGTTTAACACAGAGATCGCTGTGATACTGTCACAGTTACAGGACAACATGCAGGATGTGCTGCACAGACTGACCACACTGGAACATCTTACAGCATCACAAGTAAGACCAGCATCAAAATATATGGCTCAATACATGTAACCACAAGTCTAGACTGTAGATTCCAAAGACTGGATCTGTTTAATCCACCTTATTTTCTGTGCAGTAAATTTTAAAACAATTTGTGTTACAAACCAGAGTGTTTATAATGAAGACATTGCATTAAAATAATATGATAAGAAACACCAGTTTGCTAAATCATGCAGCATAACAAGCTAAAAAAAATAGCTGGAAAATAGCTGGAAGATAAAAAAAAATGTTAAAATATGTTAAAAAAAATGTTTTTCCTGTGATGACAATGCTGAATTTTCAGCATCTTAACATAACATTTTATGGTAAATAAATACCATTAAACAACATAATCACCTTCAATAATTCTATTAAAACCTTGATAACCGTTAAAGTTTATTCATTTAAATATTTATTTGCTTATGTTTGGTTTTAGGCTGAAATCCCTCCTCTCAAAACTTTGAACTCCAAGCCATCAAAAAAGGTCTGTTTATGTGACGTCAAATACATGGAATGCAATGGTATGAAATTCCGCTTTTATTAACAGAAATGTTTAATTGTATCTGTGTTTCAGAGATGGTCCTGGTGGACTTTAAACTCGCCCCCCTTCGCTGCGGTGCTGACAGTTGTCTGGCCGTTTGCTGTGCACTGGCTGGTGCAGTTTTACTTATTGAAGAGAAGGAGGTAAGCTGTGCTGTTAACTAGGCTATATGTAAAAACACTTTTTTTCAACTGTAAAAATGTTGAGTAAAACATGTCTGCATTGCATCTTTGTTGTGGTTTTAGATGGTTAAGAGTGAAGTGAAGAATCAGATACCAACTGTATACCATCATGAGGACTTTCAGACGGTGTGGATATATCTGGATATATCATAAAAGCGAACGCTATGATGTCACCCTAATCTCAGAAATGAATAGTATTCAGCAAGGACAGTGACAGTAAAGTCATAATGTTATATGATATTTCCATCTGAATAAATGCTGTTCATTTCAGCATTTTATTCATCAAAGAATTCTGAAAAATGTATCACTGTTTCCACAAAAATGTTAAGCTGCACACTGATAATAATAGGGATTTTTTTTTTAGCAGCAAATCATCATATTAGAATGATTTCTGAAGGATCATGTGACACTGAAGACTGGAGTAATGGTGCTGAAAATTCAGCTTTAAATCACAGGAATAAACTACATTTTAAGTTTCAAGAATTTAAGTAGTTTATTTTTATAAGCTACAGGCATACAATACTTATAAGTCTGTTGTTGTTATTGTCAAGCAGGCAATTATTTTGTGTGGTGAATAACGAATTTGAAAGGATGCTTGTATGTTTGACTGCTTAAGATAGATAGATAAATAGATGTATTGATAGAGAAATAGACAGACAGACACGCATCTGTACATCTATAGATGACTAAATATTAAAGATTCCTCTTCAAATCAAAGTGACTTAATGTGGGCCCATTGAGATACTGTAGTGTTTTCTACACGGACGCAATTAAAGACAGGACAATAACAATCTGATTGTGTTCAAAAGCTTGTTGCTAACTTATCAGGCTGTACACGGGGTAGCAGATTTGGAATGTGGTCTGAAAGTCGACGTCCATAAAAAACGATTAAGTCCTAACAAGACAGCTATCTTCTTTTTCGGACATAAACACTATTTAGGACGGATAGTCTATTACTAGAACACTGCCTACGATAGTATTTAAACGGCAGTCAGCTGGCGAACGGACGTCTCGGATATTGCTTCATGAATATTAACTTCCTCACGTGATTGGACGCTCCAGTAACGTTACAAAGCAACGTACTTATTCATAAGACATGCCATCGCAGTTAGTCGTAATTTACGAGTGAAGACGGACGGTTGTATGTGCACGTGGTAAATCTGAGAACACACGTTTTGTCACATGCATTGATTACATTTGCAGTTTATGGAAAAATGCAGGAGGGTTTGATGGACGAAGCAAATCGAGCAGATCCTCCGAACTGGATCCAGCAGCACGCCGTCGTAAGAACGAGTCACATTCCGGTTATGATAAATTGATGCACTGCATGTTTATACAAGTGACATTTCATTTGTTCTCCTCTTTAGTACCAAGACCTGATGCATTTAGATGTCGGGGACAGTGCTCAAGTATATGCTGCTTTCCTGGTGTACATGGAACTGACGGAGGGTGAGGAAAAATCAAAGTAGTAGTTAGTTAGAAGTGGAATTAAAAAAAGAGACTAAATAACTTTTTTGTCTTTCCCCTTGAAGTGCGTAAATGGAAGGAGGTGGTTGGAGTTTCCTGCCCAGAGTTACAGGCGGTTCTGCTGGAGGGTCGAGAGAAGGAAGGAGAAGCAGTTCAGATGATCTACCCTCTGCCTTCACACAGATCCATCAAACACAGAGAGTAGGGGACTGTCAGCATTTACTGTAATACTGTCATTACTAAGCAGCTCTTCGGCTGTAAAGTATCAAAGCTGCTGTAAGTCGTGAAGGGCGCTTTCAAAATATCTCGGTTCAAATCAGTGGTTCTGAGCCTCCCAGCTAACAATTCCCCTTTAGGTTGTCAAAAATAAAACCTCCTTGGTAATGTTGTGGGAAGGTTCGTTTTTGGTTATAAAAATAACCATTAGGGGAAGTTCCATTTAGGTTGTCAAAAAAAAAAAACTCCCTGCAATGTTCTGGAAAGGTTAGCTTTTTGTTACCAAAAAATAACTTGCAGAGAACGTTCCCAGAAATTTCTTATTTGGTTCCAATAAAAATTGTAACCATATGGGAGCATTGGAGGAAACATTCTGGCTGCATCTGAAATCACATACTTCCCTGCTATATAGTATGCGAAATGTGACAAAAGAATTATGTCTGAATTCACAGGACTCATATCACTAACAAAAAATTCTATAAAGATTTATCAATCATAAGTTAAGATAGTTTCAGGTAAAGACCAGAAACTTCAAGAATACACATGACTGCTTTCGGATGATTATGCTTTAATAAATGTGACAATTGAATCTTTATAGGTTGCGGACTATATTGGACAGAGGTGTCCCGATGCTCTTGTGTGCAGTGGCTTCTGACTCCAGTCTGGTGTACCAGAGGCTGTGTGATGGCCTTCTGACCCCTGACCCTCCAGTGGACATCCAAGACCAAGGCCGCCGACAGCATCGCAAACGGAGGTTACAGACGTGAGATGATCACCCAGGCAGATGTGTGGATTGGGTAGTATTATGACTGATGGAGGCTGGTTTAAATGCATTTATGAACTTGTGTTGTCCTTGAAGAGGGACTGAATTGATTAGATGATCTCAGGAACGGGCCATATTTGTGTTTTATAAGACAACTTATTGCAGTATTACACTTAGACAACACCAATGAGCTTTTTTTGTTTTGTTTTTACACTCAAATACTTGAAATGACAGATGTGTAAAATTACACATTTCATAATTCCCAAAAATCAAACAGAAAGCTGCAAAATAAATTGTTTTTATTGTTGAAACCATCTTCATTTACTCACCCTGTAATTCCAAATCAAGAAGATTTGTTCATCTTCGAAACACGATGCAATCTGATAGATTTCTGTCTTCATTGAATGTCCATTCCACCAAAACTTTGACGCTCAAAAAAGTTCAAACGTAAAAAAGTAATCCATATGAATCAAGGGGTTTAATCCAAATCTTCTGAAGAGACGTGATCATTTGTAAATGTAGTATTTCATTCACATATAAACATTGATCAACACATACATAGAGCTCATCAAATATGGTAAACAGAAGCTCAATCGTATTTGCTTAAAGGGATAGTTCACCCAAAAATAAAAATTCTGTCATTTACTCACCTTTAAGTTGTTCCAACCCTGTATAAGTTTATTTCTTCTACTGAACACAAAAGGAGATATTTTGAAGAATATGGGTAAACAAACAGGCTCAAGGCCCCATTGATTTCCATATTATGTGGAAAAAAAATCAATGGGGTCCATCAACCGTCTGGTTACAGAGACTCTTCAAAATATATTTTATGTTCAACAGAAGAAAGAAACTCATACAGGTTTGGAACAACATGAGGGTGAGTAAAGGATGACAGAATTTCCATTTTAGGGTGAACTATCCCTTTAACATGCAAGAACCACGGAGGTTTGTTCTAGCACGTCAACCAAGCTCGGTTCATCTTATGTTTAGCATATTTGATTTGCTCCATCGATGTGAGTAAATTGCAATTTTCATTTTTGGGTGAATAGACACTTAAACATTAACAATACAGAGCTGGAAAATACATAAATAAACCAGTTGCCATTGCTTGTCCTTGGTTAGTTGGTCAATGTGTATTTATTTATTCATTCTTTCACTTGGCATCACATTTACTGCGTTTTTGGCATTCATGTTTGGCCCAACTGTGGTAGGTACATGGAGAACCTAAGCATACATGTGGGGTATTATTCACTTTAGTGTGAAAATACAGAAATTAATGGCTTACTGTTGTCTCTCATATCAGAAAAGAAAACACTGTGCTTAAGGCAATGGCAAGTTACTGTCATACTGTAAAAGGAAGAAACACTTCCTGATAATAAAACTTATCTGTGTAAAACTTTCTGAAGGCTGGTTTTGAAACTTGTACTGGCTTACAACTAAAGAAAAGTGAATATAAATGTCAAGAGAACGTATGATGTCTTCCTGTTATATAGAACAAAATGAGTATCTGCAAACTACATGACCTTAAGTTACTGTAACTGGCGTCTCTAAACATGGCTAGATGCTGTGATCTATCTCCACTGTCCAACATGTCCTCAAGACCAGCCCTGAAGGAACTGCACTGCTCTCATCCAACAACAAATATAGTGATGATACATACAGCACTGCTGTCCTGAGCGTTGTAAAAACTCAAAGAAAAAGGTCAAAAAGACACGTACATAAAACACTGTGGGTGAAAAATACTTACTCACATAATAAAAAAAAACTAAAAAAAACTGGAATGCTAGAAATGGCCTTGTGTTTCTGTCCATATTCTTTACCTTGTGTCTCGACAGCACTGACAGAATCACGCAAGTCTCTTGGTAAGTCTTCCTTAGAAGATATCATCTCCACCGCTGGTCCACCATGTGTAGTGTCCACGTCAAAGGGAGCGTGAAATTCAGGATTCTCTGCATGGCTCTCTCCACTTAATGTAGTTTATGAGTAGGAGAAGGCTTATGGGTAGTGTAAGGCAAGGGATTGAGGAACAGTCTGAAAATGGCTTTCCCATTCAAAACGTGGGCCAAGTCTCCTTAACCATGGCCTTTCTGTGCCCCCCTACCGTTTAAATACTAGTCTCAAATACTGACCTGTAAGACATTTGGGAGAGTGTGGACTGTAAACGGAGTGAATAACAGGGCTGAAAGTCACTTAACCCCACGCTCTTGAAGATTAGTACCCGTTAGGTAAGGAGGCATGAAAAGGAGTCGTAAGGAACTTTGGGACAGGATTGACTCAATGTTGGCCCGAATAAAACGTCTTGGCATGCTATGTCATATCCTCATCCTCCGAGCAGTAGTCCCGTCCCTGTAAAAGTAAAAGTACCTCTGAATAAATGGCAAATAAAGACTTTTCTCGCAACTACAATGCAATCACCGTGTCTACACCGGAACCGAGCGACGCAAAGTGACAAAAGACTACAGAACCCCTTATAATATAATACTGTCTACGCTGGATGTAGTGCGACCAGACAAATTTCCAACAGCGAACTGATGCCTTGTTCTATTTCTGACGTACTCCATGTGCTTGCTACTTCTGATACACAGGACAAATGGATTTGCAACAGTCACTTTGACACCTCCAGTGTAGATGGCCTCAGGCTATTGTTCTGGCTGTTCTGTTCTGATGATTATGTGGTTGTTAGCGCTAATTTAAAATAACCCATCTCAGAAACCATCTCAAAGTCTCTCGATATGATATTCTGGTGCCTTTGGCAAAAATCGTTCTTCAAATCACTTAAGGCCATTTCACACTTCACTGACAGACCAACGGGAACAATCACCAGATTACAGAATGTCAATTCTCAGACATTTCACGACCCGACAAATGCAGGTTCAACATGCTGAATAGGCGAAAACATGCACCGTCCAATGGCAACAGAATCTGACAGGGTAACACACTGATCCGACAAATCCCGACAGTGTCTGTTGCCTTTGACTGACCTGTCCATGCAGTGTGAATTGGCCTTTAGAAAAGTAATAGCAGACCTCTCCTCAAGTCAAAGGAGGCAGAGTTTGGCTGTCCTGAAAACTTTGCAGGACAGCGGCTCTCTAGAACCGAACATGCCTACCCCTACCCTAGTGTACACTTAAAAAGTATACTTTGGGCTTTAGGGACTTCCCTAAAAAGCCCCTTACCCTAAGTATAAGTGATGCTATGTCACATACCTTTTCAATCTTCTCATCCAGCATCTTGAAGAACTCCTGCTGGCTCTCTGAGGAGTGGACACTGAGGAACAGTTAAGGCTTGGTGAACATCTCATTGGTCGTCTTCTCTCTATTACTGAATTCTTAATACTCAAGAGCTGAAAACAAACACAAACTCACCTTATCTTATTACCATTTCCGGTGGCATCTTTATGCCTGCCCTTGTGCAAAAGTGTGCTCTTTTCCTGAAACAAACACAAGAGGAAACAAATGTTCTCCAGGAAGATACAATTATTATGATGAGATACATGATGTATCATATATATATATATATATATATATATATAGGATGTTATCAATCTTTACCAAGTTCTCTTGGTTTCGTGAGTTCGCCCGCTCCTCTTCTCCATGCATGTACTTCACCTTCTCAACTCCTTTCAGTTTATACTCATCTACAATACAGAAAGAGTCAACTGGAAACAGGATTCTTAATCCATTTTACTTTAGTAATTAAGTGACTTTTCTGATTCAAACAGGATATTCAACAAAAAAAGTAGGATGGAACCAAAGTGTACGTTTGTAGTGGATTATGGATAACGGATCCACAAGACATACTTTTTTGGGGCCTAATGGATCATGTCCAATAAAACCAGGAACTAAAAAATGTTATATAGTACATTTTTATTTTAAATTGACTTTAAGGTTACTTGTTCAAGCCCCACAAGAACAAGGCATGGCCTGTGATCACTGTTTCAAGGGCAGTTAAATCCAGGTTCCTCCAGAAGGAATTGTCTCTATAATAGTTGAACTGTAATTCAGTAAACAAGCACCTGCTAAATCACTACTTACACTAAGGACTGTAAAAACTGCCTGGTAATTTACTGCATTCCCCACCAAGAGCTTCAAACATATACCACTTGGTTCTCAAGTTCATTTAGACCCACATCTGTGGTTTTTTCTGACGATTTTTTGCTCATCAATGTACTGCAGCAGTAGAAATGTTGTCAATATTTAGTTACAATTACAATAATTATAATTTAGTTTTAGATGAAGTACAATATGCATATATATATATATAAAAACAACATAAAACATCATTGAAAGCTTTTAATGTTTTTGAAAGTGTCTCTTACGCTCCCCAATGCTGCATTTGCTTATTTTATATAGACAAAATACAGTAAAAACTGTAATATTGTGAAATATTATTACAATTAAATTCATGTCATTTATTCCCGTAATAGTAAAGCTGAATTTTCAGCAGCCATTACATCAGTCTTCAGCGTCACTACGGTTCGGTTCGCTACCTCTATCAATACACAGTCAATTCAGAGTCAGGAATTTTAAATTAAATTCAACTCTGTCTCTGGCTCCATAACTATCGTATAGATTATTATAACATGAAGATGGGAGCACAGCTGGGACACTGACCGGAGAAGGCATCTCCGTTGCTGTAGGCCTTACCCCGGCCCTCTTCATCACTGGGTACAGATGACAACTGCTTGGCTGAGGTGCAGCCCATCGCCTCACTTCCTCTCCTCTCCTTCCTGCATGGCACTCTCTACTGCACCTGACGCAGCAAATGCAGGTATGAGCTCGCATAGAACTGCAGCAAATAAAGCAATCTACATAAACCAAAACAGAATACAGTGACACATGGTCTAACATGGAGCTTAGTCTATCTGTACTGATATACACTGAACTTAACCTTCATATCTGGGTGTGTCACATTTATGTTTCCTCCATGCTGAGCAGCTGATATGAATTTGGGTTAATAGGACACTGGCCTCAGCAGTGGACTCTGGTGTGTTTGGACATTTGAGTAACGTCTGTGTAGTTTATGTGCAAAGAGTGAGGCCTGATCTCAGGTCAGATTGCATGTCATTAGAAATTAAGAAAGAGTAGAAATGGTGGGATGAACTGATAAGAAAAAAAGGGTTTGTGAAGATTAAGCGCACAGAGTATAAACATGTAGGAGGCAAATTTTGTCGATTTTTTTTTCCAAATTCCATTTTTTCAGTTGTAATTTTTCTGGATTCCATTTGAATTTATCTGGATACTGTTTTAATGGTTATATTTAAATTTTATAAGCAATCAAAAAGCAAGTCTAATTAATCGAAATAAAAAATAAAAAGCCCTTTGAAATGTTCAATTTTAATGGTTTAATTAAGTCTTAATAAACAAGAAGCAGTAAATTCATAAAACGTTAACAACTTAATTACAGAAATTTGTGACTAATTTCTACAGAGGCTACTGTTCAAGTTAAAACGTGGAAGAAAAAAAAATCGATTATTCCTTTAAAAAATAGTTTTAAAGTATTATTACTTTGAGAAGTGCCCTCTACTGTACAATAGTAATATATTCCCTACACAATTTCTTCAAGTTAAAAACCAAACCTTTTATATTGGCGGGTTGTAGTGAAGTTTCTGTGTGTATATGATAATAGTTTTCACAAATAAAATGTTGGCTGGATTCAGAGATTCCGCATATTCTATTATAATAGCTGATATTTGGGGTAATAAAACAATACCTAATACAATTTATACAAGTTTTGGACACTAAGCAAGCCACAAAAGTATGATGTCATTGCATGTAAGCACAGGTGCAGTTAACCACATTAACTATTGACAGTTGACAACAAGAAAGTCATTCAATGACTAAACATTTCTGTGACTAAACATACATAAACCATATGTATTAAGGTTTCCTCCTAAGGAAACTGGTTTCAGGCAGGTTTCCAAGGTAAAGAAACCAGTTTCATTTTAGATCATGTCTAATGATCTAAAACAATTCGAGTGAGCTTAACCACTGTATATAGCTGAGATGAACCACTGATATTGCAATGAATAGTAGAAACTGAAATGCCCAATAGAGTGCTGAGGGAATGAGTACTAAACCTGGAGTTAGTATTTTTGCATTTTAGGTTGCATTGTCCTGAAGCCGATGGGTTTTTGAACGAGTTTCTGGTTAAATGCCTGAAATAAGGTCTGTGATTAAGTTGACACAAGCTCAAGATATTTTCTTGTTGTATTCTATTACATAAAATACCCGACCGATGAAAACGTGGTTGCTAACAAGTGGCTAAAATGGGCTACACAACACATCAAGCCACTTTTACAGCCTTGTAAACTATTCCAATTAAAATCATTTACAACTTGTAAATTAAAAGAAAAAAGATTTGTCAGAACCTCAGTGATGGTGACGTTGAAGTCATTCAAGCGTGGTATAGGTCAATTATAGCCTAACTTTAGGTTTTTACTTATGGCAAATTTTAAATTATACTGTAGGTGTAATTTGGAAAGAATGAATCATTGTAGAGTGAGTGGGGTGACTTTTTGGGGAAGTTCATCTACAAACAAAATATATTTTTCACTCTGAAGTCTGTTTCATATGGCTTCAGGGTCGGCGCCAGGGCATTTAGGTTTTTCGTGGGAGCTAGCGGCAGAATCCAGGAAATCGTGGTCCTTCGGGACTGTTTCAGTCTTTCTACTTCAAAATTTCACATTTAATTTAGTTAAGCAAGTGTTACTTGCTGTTTCTTTGTAATTATTTCGGGACATTTACTGGCAATATCTCAATTAAATGATAATTTTTTTAAATTTCCACTTGAGTTTTTCCACTAGGCCACATTCCCACTCATTATTATTAGCAGTATTATTCTGTTTATGTACAAGTAGCGGTGGGCCATACCGGTAGAATTTTGGAGTATCGTCTCTGTGCTACGCGGTCACAAAAGCTTATCGTTTCCATGTGTTTTTAAGTATTGCGATTTAAAAACAAGTGATTTTAAACCGTTTAAGTGCAGTAAGCATAAGATATGCACAGACTGTCAGAGAGGCGCACACATGAAGCCGCTGCTCATAAAGTGCGTGAGACCTGAACTGAGTGCTTTTTGCCGCCTTATTGGGCTTGAACGGTATTTGCAAGTAAACAGAGTCATTTATGTCTTAAGTCAACGTAACAGTTGAGAAAGAAAAC